>VXAL01000751.1:34652-53962 GCA_013399475.1 Chauna torquata | reverse complement strand
TAATTATTTTTAAGGTGGCAACTAGCATGTTACGGGTTCTACTGAACACTTCACAGAATACTTTACTGCAAACAGTAAGTATCAGCTGTGAAATAAAAGAATCAATATTCTCTTCTTGTTCTGTCTTTGCATATTTAGATATCTAAAAGACATGATACCTGTCAAGAAAGGTCACAAGGTCATACAGGAAGTCAAGTTTCAGGATATCCAAGACCAAGTCAGAGAACTAACTAGTGGTCTAGCATATTTATTTATTTATTTATTTATTTATTTACTTGTGTAGCTGAACACCTCAAAACCTTAGTTCTCTCAGCCTTGCATTTATTTCTTTCCATTCATTTTTTCCCGCTACTCTGTGTGGGAAAGCCACATTTCTCACACACAGATTAATATAGGATGGCTAACAAGAATGTATCCTCTCTATAAATGACACATTCCCCATGTCCCTGGAAAGGAAGCAATGCTGTGACATCTCTTCCCAATCTGTGGTAATCCCCTGCCTATTCTTACCTGGGAATTTTCAGAGGGATTTATTAGAGCAGAAATAAGACATTCTCCATATTAATCATCACTCTTTTACTCAAGTATGTGAAGCAAGTATGAACAATATAACTTATTTTAAAATATGCTCAATTTACCTATCTGGAAACCTCTGATAAATTCAAGATTGCAGTCAATTGCAACATAGCTCTGTAAGAGCATATACAATCAAAAATGGGACAGCTAAATGAAAGCAGCAAAACCAAAATTCGTTCAAATATATGGCTTCTGCCTGTGTCCAGCTCGGGTCTTCTCATTCCATGAATCACTTACAGGATGAGTTGATCCTGAGAAATTGTGAGAGAGGTGAGCTCCTGCCTCAATATTAGGAAGAGTGATGGTAAGTCAGTCTAGTGCAAATAATATTCAAACCAAAATGTTACTGAAGTTCAGAGATGTATCACACTTCATTTATGAACCTCACATTTTTTTCTGGTGGAGACAGATAGGTGATAAGGAAGATAAGGAATCTTGTTATTGCAAGATTACCTGCCTGCTTACACAGATCTCTAGGTGTGGCTCTCAAAACTGACCCTGAAATAGCCTGAACTCTGCACACTGCTGGAGTCAAGACAGTCACCAAGTTCTGAGAAGCAAAAGTTCCACATTTAAGCCATGCTGTCAATGAGACAGGTCCCACTCTAATGGTGTGTCTTTTGTCAGACATTTCTGAATAGACCTTTGTTCCATTTGATAGTTTCCTTAGGGACCTTTATCACTGTTATGATGTACAATAACCTGACAAACCTTCATTTAGCACCTTTCTATCACTATTTAGCCTCTACATGCGTCTAGAGACTATCATCAAAATAGCAGGTTTTTGTAGTGATGGAGTGCTCACCAGTGGCTGAAGCAGATTAACCAAGTATTTTTGTTACAAAATACAGTCTGCACCCCATAGTCTTGCTAAATCCTTGCTAACAGTTGTCTCATCATCCAAAAGGCTAGCTGTTCATACATGCTAACTTTTCAAAAAGCATAAGGTCTCTAAATAAACCAATTGAGTAAGCGGCATGGTTGTCAGAGAATGCTTTAACTGTACTGTCTATATTTGTTATCTGCATAGTAAGGAAATATCTTATTAGACTCATGCTTTATAAATCCATTTTGCTTGTTTTATGGAGGAAAAAAAATAGTATTTCCCTTAGGTTAGTATATTTATTGTTAACACTATCTAAAAACAAAACCAGAAAAACTTAATCATTAACAAAAGTACAGTATATGTGGGCAAAAATGCCAGAAAGCTCTTCAGCTTTCAGCTATTAGCTACTTAGCTATTCTGAAAATACTGAGATCAATATTTTAAACTATTGAAGATTTATTAATCTATCAGTCAACAGTACAGGATCAAATGTAAAAAGAATTAAGAAGATTCTTCAGACTTAATCACCAGACTCTGTCTTTTGTCTTTTCTATCTTACTCAAAAGTACAAGTAGCATTCAACAAATGATGTAATTAAACCTCTGTTTATTAGGAATACTATTCATTTTAGCTTACTGAAGACATTTCTTTATAAAACTCAGAAATGCTTTCCAGTGCTCCAGGTATCTTCCGTACGGATTGCTACATTCTACAGTTAGGTTATGTTATCTTGACATGCAGTGGCTTGTACTTTATTCTACACATGATCTGGTTTTCATGAAGTCCAGTAAGCATCTGTTGTAACTTCACGATTAAAAATATAATACTCGATCTTTACTGAACCCAGAGAAGATGGGTCTATGTTTGTAGTGGAGAATCAGTGAAGTCAATGGGGATAAGTAAAGGACACAAAACTTTGCCTGTACAAAACTTCATTAAAAAAATGGCTTTTGTTTCTAGAGTACATGAAATTTAGGTGACACCTTAATATTTAAATTGTCCTTCTGCTCCCTAGCAACATAGGCTACTAATAAACTGTTGTATCATTTTCTGGAACTAAGGAAATTTATTCATGGAGACAAAAAAAAAAATATGTAAGAATCTAGGAACCATCCATGCAGTTCAGTATGTTTTTTGAATTTATAATGTTAAAATAAATAAAACAGTATGTATTTACTTATCACCTATAAATAACACATATACATGTGCCCACATGTATGCTTATGTGCATTTGTATGGGAATTATGCAGGAAATGAGTTATGATTTTTTCACAAATAACTTTCATATCTTATGAGAAAGTAAGATTATTGATTTTTTGAATTACAGATTGGAATCACAATTTTTAAGACAGCCTTAATTTTAACTCACTTTTTCAGAATAAAAAAAAAAAAATCAGAATTAGCAAATTGTAGATTGCAATCTTAATCATAACAGGAAAGAGCTATTTTCAGTATCCATGACGTAAGTTGTTACTAATATATCAGTGCAGCTGGGGGCAAGGATATGAAAAAGGGGATTAAATAAACTAAATTTCTAGGACAGTAACTTCATTGTGATTCAGTCATCACAGCAATTAGTTTCTGATCTCAACAGGCTAAGGAAAGAGGGAGTGCTGTTTCTTTAATTTTGGTAGTTAAGGATAGCAATTAACTTTCTGAAAGTTGTATGGCTTACACTCTTTGATGTACCCTAAACTACTTTTTATGAGTACAGGTAAATGGTAACAATGCCACATATTGATATATTTTTGTGATTTTGTCTATGGTTAGCCTGCTTTCTCAGAGATCAGATACTCAGCTTCATCTTCACTCTATGTATTTTTGGCAAGAGTGATTAGAGCTACTGCTGAGTTGATGGAGAACTATCTCACCAGTTAGTAACCTTCTTCTACTGACATCCTGAAACTGGATAATGATTACAAAAACCTGTTTAAGCTTTCCTCATGAAAGAACTGATAAGCATTTTATCTAATATATCAAGTTTGTGAATCAGCATCAATAACTGATAGAACAAACACATTTTACAGTAAGAGCAGATGTAGGAGTCAAACTGGGCCAATTGGAAGAGACTAAACAGCATTTATCTTTCTTTAAAACTCTGTTTATTTCTACAGGGGATAAAATAAAATAATAAATCTTCTTTCAAGAAATTATTTTCTAGTAGGAAGACTTCAAGGATCACATTGCAAATCCCAGTCAATGTAATAGTGCATGTGTTTTCCAGAACATTTTCACTGTCTGAAACAATATATGAGAAATGTCAATGATTTTTATTTCCCTCAATACTTCAGGTATGGATTCTAATGATAAAGTGAATTAAAAATACATGAGTTGGAAGAGAAATAATCATATTCTTTCATAATCAATGATCTTTATGGTCTATGACAAAGGTTTTTTTTGACTGTTTGCACAGCCAGACTTTTGAAGTGTATCATTGGGAATTAACAAATATATGTTTTTTGTTGATTTGGGATTTTTCCCCAAATAGGTAATATATATGGTTCTAATAAACAAAGCCATTGTGAGTAGAAAAAAATCCACTGCATTTATTCTTATATCTTATACTATATATGTAAATGGTTCATCAGAATATATAAGTGCTTGTTCTTACTTGTTATACACTGGTGAAAATGCCTTTGATGAATATTTACCTCAAACAGTAAGCATAGAACCCATGCACCTATGTTCAAGGTTATATGGGACCTAAAGCATAGATTAGAGTTGAACAGGAAGATTGCAACAAAAGGCTTTTGTGTTAAATAGCTTTGCCTGTGCATACAAAACACAGCATCACAGGTGGGATGGGGAGAGAGTCAGAAAGGTAAAAGTGCGAGAACTCCTGGGGTGAGATAAAGACAGTTTACTAGACAAAGAAAAAGCCACACACGCAAGCAAAGCAAAACAAGAAATTCACTCGCTACTTCCCACAGGCAGGCAGGTGTTCAGCCACTTCCAGGAAAGCAGGGCTTATCACACGTAATGGTTTCTTGCGAAGACAAACGCCATCACTCCGAACATCCCCCCCTTCCTCCTTCTTTACCCCAGCTTTTATTGCTGAGCATCATGTCATATGGTGTGGAATATCTCTTTGGTCAGTCTGGGTCACCTACCCTGGCTGTGTCCCCTCCCAGCTCCTTGTGCACGCCCAGCCTCCTCGCTGGCAGGGCAGCACAAGAAACAAAAAAGTCCTTGGCTCTATGTAAATACTGCTCTGCAACAACCAAAAACATCGCCACTATTTTCATCAAAAAATCCAAAACACAGCATTGTATGAGCCTCTACGAAGAAAATTAACTCTGTCCCAACCAAAACCATGACAAACCTTATGTAATATTATATTGCAATTTAATTGGCAGAAAAGTTTTGGACGGCTGTTTGAACCCCTTCCTTATTCCCTTGCCCTTGTGGGTAGAGGAGTACTCAAAGGAAAATTCTCACTTTTTTCAGTGAAACTATTAATGCCATACAATAGAAGTAAGGCACTTTCATTCTAGTTCTTTGCCATGGGATATTAATACATATGAAAAGCATTGATTGGCATGTATATGCTATTGGAAGCTTAGTATTTTTAAGTTGGTGTTCTTGCTCATCTAAGCAAAACAGTGATTCTTGCAGTTCAGAGACCTTTACACATCAAGAGCTCTAGTAATCAATAAGAACTGTAAGTTACAGGAATCCAGAACCAGGAACTCCATAGTCACAACATCTGTGTTGTTCTGTTGGTCAAAACATTTGCGTCCTTGATGAAATCACACCCATTAATAAATCTTAAATGTTATATGTTCCCCAAGTACTCTTCACAGGTTTATGATGATCAGGTTTATCTTGTGGGCAGGTTCTTAAGGTGTTGCTACTTCACTCTTTTGTTATATATGACTGATACTAATTGCAATTTTTACATAACTAAGGCTATGCAAAAACACTGCTTTCTTCTAACTTTACAACATACAGGTTTTGTTTTGTTTCCGTTCTTATGTCTTATGGAAACTAGAGGTTGAAAGGGAAGGCTGGAGGAAAAAGAAGTAAGAAAAATGTTATTTGAGAAATAATTGTTAAAGTACAAAGTAACTATTATATTCTGTCATCCTTCTTTATGCTAAGTATTACCTCATTCATTTTTGTATTCACTGAATATAAACATGCACTGAAGGGCTGTTTGGCATGAATAAGAACAGCAGAAATTGTTACTTAAGAGGTCTTAAAAAATCAACCATAAACCTATATTTATTTATTATATCATTTGTTTAATAGCTAAAAACTGAACTTAAAGTCATAAACTTTCAGTTTGTGAACTGACTTTCATAATTGTCATGATTGTAATTTACATTAAAAAAATTTGCATCCAAAAATTTGATATATATTTCAAACTACAGGCTTCCATACCATAAATTACGTCTAAAATAGGTTAATGTTTCAAAGTTTTGCAGCTATGTCTGATTATTTCACTTAGCCCTTAAGAACTGAATTAGTCAAAATATGTGTGTATTGGAGTGCTTGGTTACTCAGTAGTTTTCATCTACTCTTTTTTATCTTTGTTTTGTTTCACAAATAAGATTTCTTACGGACATTAATTCGCTCTCACTTCTCAGACTGTTTTCCTCATATTGTTTTCTCATTTTCTGTTATCTTTTTGTGGTTTTGAAAGAGCAAGCCTTTGAATCTCTTTTAAAAATGAAACAGTAAAGTGACTAAATTACCATCTCAAGGATTTTTTATTTTCTTCTGGGAAGGAGGAATATCTCAATTATCTTCTATTCTTTATTGGTCAGAAATTATTGTGATTAGCTTTTAGCAATGCACTGGCTCATGAGATGGATTTGAACCTCTCTGCAATTCATTTAGTGTGGACAATATTTGATGATTCTAAATGAAACCTTTCATATACAATCAATTCAAAAGTCAAAGCAAAGAAATATATAATAGAATATTTCAAGGTAAAATCTTTCAAGGTTCAAGGTGATTCTATCTTCAATGATCCATGAACTAATTATTGCTTCTATTAAACAATATATTGGAAGCTGTCAGATAAAGAAACGTGTTAGTAAGATGTTTTGTGCCATATACTTCATATAGATTTTTTTTTTTAATCCAAATGATAAAGTTCATATGGACTGCTTTAAGACTATGGGGAAGTGTTGTTGTTGAAGGTAAACAGGCAAAAGAAGTTATCCAACATGTGTATTACCCACTCTTCTTTGCCCAGTCTGCAGTACCCAATAGTGTGCTTGCCATCTTGCACTTTGTTATATTGTTGAAATATTTGTGAGGTGAATTTCTGTACATAAGAAATGAAATTCTATGCCAACTTAATTTGAGCTGTGCAATACATACAGATTTTTAGACAATAGATCTTTATTAGGAGAACTCATACTATGCTTCATAGTAGCTAGGATCATTTATTTGATTGTAAGGAAGTTCATGTTTTTAATTGCCTTAAATTAAGAGTTTTGGGAGTTATTTATTCACTTAACATAGTTAATATTGAAAAACTTCATACATCTGTGAAATATTTAATCTCTCTGTGACTGGCTGCCAACTCCAGTACAGCCTTGTGTATGTATTTTGAAAGACATTTTCTTCCTTCTTCATTCTATTTATCCTGTTAGTGATAATTTTTTTCACTCTCTAACTTAGTCTTCCAACAGTATTCAGGAATGATTGCTACAGTAATGCTTTTTAACAAGTTTTCAAATGAAGAAGATACTGTGAGTCTGACTTACACTTCTTAGTTAGGTTTAACAAGCAAAGGATAAAACTTCCTTCCTGCTCTTCATTTTAGATTGACCCATTTTGGCACTCCTGGAGACAGATGTTTCATATGGAAGCCAATGGGAAGTGGGACAAGGAAGGTTTTTTTCTGAGTAATGTTAGATGGATTTGGAACTCCACAGAAGTTGCACTCTATTTAGCTGAAACCATCTTTCAGCCTTAAGAATTCTGAAAAATGTATTTTAACAAAGCTTTACCCTAAAAGCATATGAGAAAAAAATCATGGTAATGATGACAGAAAGCTCAGTGCCTTTTACAACAAGGCGGAGAGTTGTAAATACACACCTCACCAGTATCTATGGAGAATACATCTTTGGAACTAGAGATATTTATTTACTTATCAATTTAACAACAGATCTGTAGCTCTCTTTTCTAGTGAAGGTCTGATTTGATGCCCAGGATTTTAGCTGAGAAAAATTTTGCTCATTTAACATTCATTTTGGAGAGTAATAGCAGGAGTTGTTCTAATCTTGCCCTGATTTTAATGCATTGTGCATCCTGTCAGTTGTTAACAATACTAAACAATATTTCACATCTGTGTGCTGTCTATAGATTCAGTGTTCCTGCTAAGGACTGCAGCAAGATTCCTTGATAAAGTCTGAAAAACTTCAGTCTTTTATATTCAAAACCCTTAGCCAAACTACTTATTTCTCCCAGCCATCTCTACAACTGACTTTTGTTACCTTGAGCCTCATGAGGGACACTGGAAGCTAGACTGTTTTTTTTTTCTTTTTCCTGCAGAATATGGTTACTCACAGTTTAATCCACATATTGGTAATCAAAATTCCCAGGAAATAATTCTGAATATTTTACTCTCTTTTCTATATGTTATGAAGTTCAGCAAATATTGTTACATAATGCATTGAATAATTATCAAAGTTCACATTCAGAGGAGATCACTGATCAAGACTCCTCTAAATGTGTTAGTGGTGCCCTAATGGACCTTGAGCACCTAATGGATATCCATACAAGCCAAGGGGTATAAAGGGGCAAATCTAAAGGTAGAGATATCTGCCAGTTTCTTTGAGGAAAAGTCGTGTCACAACCTAATATTCATAAGCGTGGTGAGGTCCAATAAGTAAGGTGGAGAGTTTTAAAGGAATCTAACTAATATGTAGCTTGTTGTTTTGCTTATCCAAAGACTTTGAATACTAACCAGATCTCTGAAATGATCTTTCTGTGTTGCATATTGCATTGATCATGAATTAAGGTTGAACTGCTGTTCAACCACTAATTGATAGTGAACTTAGAAAATGTGAATGAAGTCACTGCCAATAATTTTCTTAAAGAGATGCCACAAATACCGAAATAGAAGCAGACACACCCCAACCTTAATCTATTTTTTTCACTAAGAAAATTTCAAAAGGGGAGAAGAGACTACTCAGAATTTGTGTTAGAACAAAAATGAAAACAAAGATAAATTAGAAGAATTTTATTTCAATGTTTTAGAGCAAATTATTGAATTTCAAATTTACGTCTTACATGATATTTTGTTTAGAAGTTTATTGTCATTTAATTTAAAAAAATAGATAAATATATAGGGAAAACAAAAACAAATAAACAAATCTGTGGAATTTAAAGCAAGCTGTGTTCCTTTCCAAAATAATATTCTTTTCACCTGTTCTATTCAACAGCTAAAAAAAAAAAAGAAAAGAAAAGAAAAGAAGGGAAAATCAGGTAAAGCCAAAGCATTAATCAAACAGAACATACTTTTAGTTTGTTATTCATTTCTGTGTTTCCACACATTTATTTTGTATGTTAGCATATATGAGATACTGTAAAGTCAACAATGCTAACATTGCCTCAAATATATTGACAATACTAACAAAAAAACTTTCTGTTACACCAGATACAGTTTCTTAGGGTTATATATTGGATGAAAAACACATTATTTCAGCTTCTCAGTTAGAGCAGAAGGATAAGACAGCCGCTTTTTTTTAACTTCTTTTTTTTAGGAACTACAGAAAAATGCAATGTACATGTAGAAAATTTGGAAGGAACAATGCAAATTTGTCTTTAGGAACTGTTTAAAATCTTTCACTGTACTAATAATGAAGTCACCTATCTATTTGAAATTAAACAATGGGGATATCAACATAAATATTTGATCACTCCTTCTAAACCAAAAATGAGGAAATAGCTTAACAGACTCAAAATGTTAAAATTACTCTTAGAGTACAAGTAATACATTAAATCACAAATGTATGTGTTTGTCCTCTGTGGCATATAATCTGTGGTATTATTGCCTGTCATATTTTAAGGCTTATTTTTCGTGTGAGGATGGTGCTGCTTTTCTACTTGCAATATGCTCCACTGAATCTTGATGTAATTTTTTGTCAGTGTACTTTTTGAGCACGAGGGTCAAAACAGATTTTCAAGTGTCAGAATTATGAATTTTGAGTAATCTTATTGAAATGAAAGTTACCACAAATTTAGATGGACCTGGAGGTAAAACATGACCAATATAGATGTTCTGTAAAATAAGATACAGCAGAATATTGGACACTTGGCTCTCAATACTGAGTAATTATTCCCAAGCATAAAAACGGATATAGAATAATTTTAGATGAGAAAAGATGTTATTTTGTCCTTAATTGAACATTTCATGTCTTGCAACTGACCAAAGTCAAGGAATTCCAAATTTTTATATTAAGTTAATAACTCAGACTTCCATGATAGGTTTAATGTTGCTTTGCCTAATAAATGCAGAAAATATTTAAATCATATCTGTCTTTATGTACATGTATCTGTGAGTGTCTGTGTGTAGGTGACAGAGGAAAAGAGTTTATGTGAGTGTGTATGTGACCCTGATGGCTAAGATCCAAAATGGAAAAAAGAATGCATTTTTCCCTATTACCTTAGAGAAATTTAAGGGAGAGTGAAATCCATACTTTTCTGGATTGTGCTTTGCTATCTTCTGATGGTTCTAGAAAGAGATAAATTGAGAGAATAAATGGGAAAGGATTTAAATAAATAAATAAAATAAATAAGTAAATAAAACATGTTTGTTGATAGGTTTGAGAGCTATCTCTGTTTAAAAGGTAGAAATTTGTAACTGAACGAAAGTCTAGGCCAACTATCTACAGTTCATGGGATGTTTAGGTACATTAAATTTTGGCAATAGCTTCCAGCATAGGGGTGGGTGTGAAGGGTAGAATTTATAAAAAGAAAGCTTAAGAATTTGCTTTCAGTTTTCCCAATAAGGTATGAGGCAGCAATAGCTGCTTTAGCATTTTTTAAGGTTTTCTTTTGTTTAGATCTAAACATTACACACACTAATTGCTAGCCAATCTGCTGTGGTTTACTAGAGCACAGCTGTGGAATTGTACAGTCAGAAGGAGCAAACAAAGGCATGAGATGCACCTTGGAGAAGACATATGTGGTCTGGCTATGGGTAGTGGCCAGACAGAACGGGAAACAGAGTGAGGTGTGGAGTAGATATAGCTAACAGATCTAGCTAACAGGAACTAACTAACCAGGAATAGCTGGTGACAAAAAACCTCAGTATGAGGGAATGGCTGTGTCACATGTCACTGCAGGAAGGAACAGATCCTTCTGGAAGCTATGCTAAGACACGTGGAAAAAAAAAAGAGATGACTGGGGACAACCAACATGACTTCACAGAGAGCAAATTGTTCCTGAAAAATCTGGTTGCCTTCTACAATGAGGTTACTGCATTGGTGGATAAGGGAAGAGCAGCAGACATCATCTACTCGATCTTGCACAAAACATTTGATACTGTCCCACACAATATCCTTGTCTCTAAAATGAAGAGACATGGATTTGATGGATAGAGCACATGGTGGATAAGAAATTGGCTGGATGGTTGCATTCAAAGAGATGTGGTCAATGGCTGGATGTTCTCACTGGTTCAGAGACCAGTGATGAGTAGTGTCCCTCAAGGGTCTGTGTTGGGAGTGGTATTATTTAACATCTTTGTTGGTGACATGGACAGTGGGATTGAATGCACCCTCAGCAAGTTTGTGGATGACACCAAGCTGAGTGGTGCGGTTGATATGCTGGAGGGAAAGGAGGCCATCCAGAGGGACCTAGACAGGCTTGAGAGGTGGGCTCGTGTGAACCTCATGCAGTTCAACAAGGTGAAGTGCAAGGTCCTGCACCTGGGTCAGGGCAATGCCAAGCACAAATACAGGCTGGGCAACAGGTGGATTGAGAGCAGCCCTGTGTAAAAGGGCATGGGGGTACTGGTGGATGAAAACCTAAATATGAGCTGGCAATGTGCACTTGCAACTCAGAAAGCCAACCATGTCCTGGGCTGCATCAAATGAAGTGTGACCAGCAGGTTGAGGGAGGTGATTCTCCCCCTCCACTCCACCCTCCAGGTGAGGCCATGCCTGGAGTACTGTGTTCAGCTCTGGAGCCCCCAACACAAGAAAGACATGGACCTGTTGGAGTGGGTCCAGAGGAGGGCCAGGAAGATGATCAGAGGGCTGGAGCACCTCTCCTATGAAGACAGACTGAGAGAGTTGGTGTGGTTTAGCCATGAGAAGAGCAGGCTCTGTGTAGACCTTAAAGTTGCCTTTCAATACTTAACGAGGGCCTTCAGGAAAGCTGGGGAGGGACTCTGTATCAGGGAGCATAGTGATAGGACAAGAGTTAACAGTTTTAAAGCTCTTACTTTAAAAGGGTAGGTTTAGGTTAGATATTAGGAAGAAATTCTTTACTTTGAGGGTGATGAGGCACTGGAACAGGTTGCCTAGAGAAGTTGTAGCTGCCTTCTCCCTGGAAATGTTCAAGGCCAGGTTAGATGGGGCTTTGGGCATCCTGGTCTAGTGGAAGGTGTCCTTGTCTATGACAAGGGGTTGGAGCTAGATGATATTTAAAGGTCCCTTCCAACCCAAACCATTCTATGATTCTAATGACCCATAGGAGCTCCTAACAGGGTCAGCCATCACCTATAGGTGCAAAAGGGAGCAACACGTGACTATTAGCAGAAATGGCTAACAAAAAATGTTAAATCAATGGATCAGATCAACTTAAATTGGGCTGCGCTACCAACTGGCACCTCTGAGTGAGTGCAGAAGTGAGACACTATGCTGTACCAAGGTGCAACAACTTTGCCTAAGACTTGTCTCTTCCAAGAAAAAGATCATAGACTTTTATTTTTTATTCTAATACTTTAAGAATGAGTTGCTGTTCCTCCTTGATCTAACATGCTATAATTTCCTTTTCTGTCTTTAATGCAAATGTATTTTTTTAGCCATTTGATGCATATTTGTGAGTAGGATGCTTACACTTATGAGTGAGTGGTATACAATTAAGGGGGTTTTCTGCACAATATTATAAGTTTTTTTATGTGTGTGTGTGTGTTTATTGTTTGTTGTTGTTGTTTTTGTTGTGTAATTTAATCTCCCTTTCATTTGTATTAGCCAGTCAGAACGTGCTGTGTAAAATATCTCACAGAACAGTAGAAAGCTGAGTGTAAATGCTGAGGCTTCTTTTCTTTTTTCTTCTTCTTCTTTTTTTTTTTTAAAATGACTCTCTTAAATTTGATCATGCTGCTACAAATGAATTCCCAGAATAAGGGTTACAAGTGTAGTATGTATTTATATAATATAATCTACACATACACATGTACACATATATATACACTTATACATTCTTATTTTTATCATTTTACCATTTACTAAATAATAAATATACATTTTACTGTTAATTATCTTATGCAGTATGATCCATGTTCTCTGGTACTTCCAGCCATTTATGGGTGGCCTGTTTGCTTCAGCTCATCACTGTAAAGCAATCATCTTTTGGACTAAGTTTGAAAATTAATAGTTTTCACAGACAGTTCATTGTATATTTCCATATCTCTTGCACATCTGAAAGAAATTCCATATAAAGTTGCACTCTTTACCACTATAAAGGCCTTTGTTTTCCAGGTGTATATTTATATATTTTTCCTGCCATGGTAACACTTTCATATTCTTGTTTTTTGTATTCAGACTAGATGTATATTGAGACCTAGTTAGATAGTAATTATATAAAGTTGTCAGTAAAGCACTTTCTAAAACTCCCCCCTAACTCCAGCCAAAAGAAGCAGTTTTGTCGTTGCATTTGTCTTCAAAGAGTATAATAGAGTAGACCTAAGTTTTCCTTCTTCATAAAGCCTCTGCTCAATGCTCTTCAACGAAATATCTTTCAAATCAACAGGAATCCAAATACATTTACAAGGATGGCAAATTCGGTGGGGATTGCTGAGCAGTACTTTAGCTTTGAAATGAGAGTTTTCTACATTTATGCTGAAGCTTTGCAAGAAATATAAAAACTATTCTATTTTTTGTAGACATGAACAATAGGTGTTCATCAATAGTTTCTTTTAGGATAGGTCTCTATAACATTGATCAAGCAGCCTTTCAGCCCAAGGAAGTTTCTGATTCCTTGAGTGATTTCTAGGAGTTTCTCAACAAAGATTTTAGAAAGGTGTTTTGTTGTTGTTGTTGTTGTTGTTTTTGTTTTGGTTTTTGGTTTTTACTTTTTAAATTAGCTAAAAATTAGGATTATTTGCTACATCAGTTTCATTCTTTGTCCTAAGCATGACTTTAATCTTTTAAATCTTATTTGGATACATACTACACTATATTCAGATAATCAAGTTTATATTCTAGTCCTTTCAATTTATTTATTTTTTTTTTGTGTGAGATTTTAGACTTCACTTTTCTGACAAGTGTCATAATTACTTGCACAAAAATGCTGTGTCTCAGACTCTGAACATAGGCTTAGACTTCTCTGCCTATTAACGTAACTTGAAAGCTCCCATATTTCCAGAAATAACAATTTTACCATATTCATGTTTTATCTGTGTAACTAAAACTTCATTGCTTCTCCATCTTCCTTGAGCATTTTGGTTTACAATTCCTTTGTTATTGAAATTTGTGTTCATTTTTCCTGATACATTGCCCATAATATTTTTATTTTCCAACCAGTATTTCAGATTGAGAAAAAGAATATCATAGCTTATCAAAACAACTTATATACTCTCAACAGATTTTCCAGTACTGACTGCCACTGTAATATGGTATTTGATGGTCTAAATCAAGACAGCATATGCCCCTTCTCTCTTATTGTGCAGATGCTTGGTATTGTTTCACTTGTTAACATGAGTCATTCATCTCCAGTGCTGACTTGCTAATACAAATGAAAGGAGGATTAAGTTACAAAAGATGGGAAAACTATCTTAAAGCAGTATGCAGCAAAACCCTTTTCATTTATTTTTTTTCCACTCACTCATGGCAAGCAACCAAGTTTGAAAGACTGTGTTAACCAGCCCAAATGATGCGGAAAGTGCCTGAAAAATGCTTGTATAATTTGAAAATCCTGTAGAGCAATTTCATTACGTATAGTTCCCAAATGTACAGTGTCAGAGCCTTTTAGACACTCTTAGCCACTGACTAGCCAGCCCTACAAAAGTAAGGACTTCACCCAATAACATGTGGAGATAGAGAGCAGACACTTAAATGCAGAAAAGAGAACAGAGGATTCACACTTTGAAAATCTCAGTAAAAGGTTTTAGTGCTCACTGCTTGCGTTTATTATAAATGTGTGAAGATCATGAACACCCTACCCTCAGACAATTTTTAAAATAACAGTGCCTAAAATTTATAATTTTCATTGTGACAATGATATCTCTTTGAAACAACATTTCTGAAATTTCTAGGGATTATGTCTCAGATTCACATATTTTCAATAAATCACCCGGACATACAAGATTTAGCTTAATTTTCCAGAGTTAGTGACTCCATTTACACTGCTAAAACTATGCACCAAAGAGACATTCCCTAAATGACACCTCCATTTTGTCTTAGGTCTGTTAGTTTAACAACAAAAGACAGCTGGGAGTAAATGACATACATGTAATGTTGCTAGTCAGAGACCCAAGATCCAGGAATGAAACTTGAACTAAGTTATTTGGTAGTATAGATACACTCGGTGAGATTAGAATCAGCGTGGGCTTTATAAACTTTGATTATTCCCTCTCCATATAAGAATTAACAAGAGGGAATTCAGATAAGATAACTTAGTAGACATCTCTCCTTTTTATTCTCTCCTACAATTATGTTAAAATAGAGCAGATATGAAAGATGTCAGGAAGTTCAGTGCCTCTTGCCACTGCATCTACCTGTAATATTCCTTCCAGTTATCCTAGGTATGGATGGGATTAAATTTATCCAGGTGGAGCTGATGTGCAAAGAAAATAAAACTGAGGCTTACAAAAGTAAAGTCACATGTTGCTTCCTCCACAGATAGTTTCACACCTGCTTTGTAGAGCTGACTGTATTTACAGTGTTTTTTTTACAGCACCTCAGTTATGTCCTGCTGAAACTTTTCCTTTTCCAACTGTTTCTGGAGTACCCTCAATGATTACTGACATTAAACTAAACCCTTACTGTGTTGTGGAAAATGTATCTTTCAACACTTCTCTCTCATGCATTATGCTCCAATGTATCCTTGTAGGTGTTCTGGATGACCATCTGTGGTGGTTTTATCCAGCTAAACAGCCGACCTCTACCACAACCGCTCGCTCACTCCCCCTCCTCAAAGAAACAGGGGGAGAAAATATAATGGACAAGGGCTTAAGGTCTGAGATAAAGACAAGCAGGTTACTCACTAATTACCATCACGGGCAAAACAGACTCAACATAGGGAGATTAATATAATTTATTACTATAACTAGCAAACTAGAGCAGTGAGAAACTAAAAGCAAACTAAAAACACCTTACCCCCATCCACCCTCTTCTACCTCCTCCCCCCGAGCGGCTCAGGGGAACGGGGAATGGGGGTTGCGGTCAGCCCATATCGCTTCATATCCGCCGCTCCTTCATGGTCGCTCTCTGTTCCCCTGCTCCAGAGTGGGGTCCCTCCCACGGGATGCCGTCCTTCCCGAACCGGTCCTGCGTGGGCTTCCCACAGGCTGCAGCTCTTCAAGAGCTGCTCCAACATAGGTCCATACCACAGGGTCCATCCTTCAGGAGCAAACTGCTCCAGCATGGGTCCCCCACGGGTGGCAGCTCCCACCGGATCACCTGCTCCTGCGTGGGCTCCTCTCCACGGGCTACAGGTCCGGCCCGGAGCCTGCTCCTGCGGGGGCTCTCCATGGGCTGCAGCCTCCTTCAGGCCACATCCACCTGCTCCACCGTGGGCTCCTCCACGGGCTGCAGCATGGAAATCTACTCCGCCGTGGTACACCATGGGCTGCAGGGGGACAGCCTGCTCCACCATGGTCTTCACCACGGGCTTCAGGGGAACTTCTGCTCTGTGCCTGGAGCACCTCCTTCCCCTCCTTCTTCACTGACCTTGGTGTCTGCAGGGTTGTTCCTCACTCCTCGCACTCCCAGCTGCTGTTGTGCAGCAGTTTTTTTCCCCTTCTTAAATATGCTCTCACAGAGGCGCAAACAACATCGCTCATTGGTTCAGGTCTGGCCAGCGGTGGGTCCCTTTTGGAGCCGGCTGGAGCTGGCTCTTCTCTGACATGGGGCAGCTTCTGGAATCTTCTCACAGAAGCCACCCCTGTGGTCCCCCTGCTACCAAACCTTTACTACGTAAACCCAATACACCCTCATGAAAGAGGATCTCATGAAACAGCCCTGTGAGTTTGCCATCTCAATGTATTGTCTGGCATAGTGAGACTCCAATTTTGTTTCCATAAAACTTCTTACATAAAAAATATTATGTATTATTATTATATCATCATTAATCACCAAATCAATTGAAAATATGTCATGGACATAAGGTGATACATTTTAAAATCTGGTCCCACAGTAAACTATGTATGCTTATGTCAGCAATATATCAAATACAAAATTTCTACATTAATCCTCCAAGCTCTAATTCTTTACTGAATAAGTTTCATTTATAATCTGTAACAATTTTACAGTATCGAATTGATCCAAAATCCCAGAAATAATGTTATCTTATTATAGCTTATATTTTATTATACTCTCCTTCTTCCTCCTTCCCTATCTTCTTCCATCTTTATGTTCTGTTTGAATAAAATTTGTGTGGCATATGCCTCATTATCTATCACTTTGTGTCCGTGAAGTATCCACATTTAGGTGGGTATATTCTGCAGATAACTATAGTATGCTTTGTGGTGTTTCACTCTTGCCTGCCATTTTTGTTCCTAGGTTTTTGTACTTTAGATCTTAGTACATTCTAAAGAGAAATAGCTATGGTAAGTGCCTCAATTATTATTATTATTATTATTATTATATTTTTCTAATAAGCAAATGTGGAGGTTTACAGTACTTAATTGTGAGCACATCCTCAGAAAGGTAGTCTTTTTGGGCTCCTTATATAAATAAGAGAAGTAAATAACCTCTTTGCAGAGGGTAGTTTAGAGCAAGATATCAAGTGTCTTGAATGATGGAGCCAAAATGCAAGGACAAACAAAATTTTAGGTAAACTCTCATAAAGAAAACTCTCTCTAAGAAATTATTTGTCTAGAAGTGGGTAAACTAGATTTAGATAGCTAGATGATTCAGGATCTCTCTGAAAAAAAAATTCACAGTGAAAGAAACTAGCTTTCTAACTTAGGCACCTAACACTGAGACTCAAAATCTCTATTTAGGTGTTAGCTATATTGCCTCTTATTGAGAAAATCAGGAAAAATAAAAATCCATTCTTTCTGTTCTAAATGGAAGTGGAAGAAATCTTACGTTGTTAAAAGATAATGAAAAATGAAGTGAGGTGTAAAAAAAAAAAAACCAAACGCTGGTGACATTGTAAGGCTTCAATCCTATTTAGAGCATCTAGAGACAGTGCCCATGTGAAACATGGAAATATGGCAATTCACTGACATTTTCACAAATGTTGTTTTTGTTGTTGCTGTTTTGTTTGTTTGTTTGCTTGTTTTGTTGTCTTTTTCTCCAGTCTTTGCAGTTTCAAATGAGAAACTTCCTTGAGTTCTTAAAAAATCTGAAGTTGTCTCTTGCATAACAATTCAGTCAGTTCAAGTAAATAGGAAATTGCAGCGCTGGTGTGTTGATAAGACCGCTTGGGACAGAAATGTCAGTGTCTAATACTAAGTGCTAAATTTCTTTTTAAATCATTTAAATTAATTTTAACACATAATAATTAACAGATTTATTTATACTTTTTCTCAGAGGGCTTGTTCAGTACTTAGGGATTAGGAATTACTACTAATCAGCAGGGGAATGAAAGCATAAAGTTCAAATAGTCACAATTGTTAAAGTCATATTTGTTATATGAGCACAGACTGTCACCCTCTGTGTTGTTTGTGCAATAAGGAAAAGGATGTGGGCAAGGACATGCTTGATGAGGAGAATAGATTTCTTTTACAACACTTGTCACTTGGCACTTCTGTAAATTACAGGATCTGGAGAGTGGCTCCTACTCACAAGGTTTGCAGCTGTGAACACAGACAATACAGAGCAAAGAAGTTTTATTCTGTGGGTTGGGGGCTTTTTATTCCCCCTCTCACATGTTGTGTTCTGCCAGTGTAGATAAGCCTTTATTAGGGATTAAGGTGCCATTTACCTTGGCATTGAACATGCTCAAAGGAAATATATTCCTTTTCCCAAAGAGTCAATTTAAACGTTGGCAATCTTTAAGCTACATTTGTTCATGCTTCAGCCAGGCTTCCAAATGTATACTTTATTCACACTGAATGTAACAGCGAAGCTAGTTCTGTTGTATATATTTGGGATATTGTTGGCTACTCTTTGCGCAACTATTCACTACTTCCATTTACTCATATTTACTACCATTATTTACTAAGGTGTTTGTTCCTAATATATTATTATTTTTTCAAGTTTAGCACATCATATCATTTGTGAGCCAGTATTTCTTTCTGAAAGAAATAAAAACTTTTTTTTTTATCATCTTAGAAATAAAATAGTTAATTTTATTCAATCATTCAATTGTTATTTGCTGCCAGAAGTTAACTATTCATGTTATGTAGCCAGTCAGCTGACTTCTCCTATTTCTATTCCCAACTGAAGTCACAGTATTATTATTTTTAAAGGACAGGAAGGAAGTAAAAATAATCGACAAGAAAGTATATACATTAATATTGTCAAGACATTCAGGATGAGTTCTATGTGAATCTTTCCTGAATCTGCCAATAGAACAGCAGCCCACCGATTATCTAGACTACATGACT
>VXAL01000751.1:792-21886 GCA_013399475.1 Chauna torquata | reverse complement strand
TATATATTTCAAAGAGTGGTTAAACCTCAACATGTTTTTCATAACAATTTTCTTTAGTTTGCTCCTAAGTAACAATGTTCATCCTTCAGCTGACCCAAAAATCCATCTGTTCTGAACTATTCCTTCTGAATGATGTCAAGTAATGCAATCTCTTTTTTTTTTTTTCTTTCAATCTGCCTTTTGCTTAACCCAATCCCCTGCCACACACATGTTGAAGAATAAGAATAAAAATATCACAGAATCACAGAATGGTTAAGGTTGGAAGGAACCTCCGGAGATTATCCAGTTCAACCCCCCTGCCAAGCAGGGTCACCTAGAGCATGTTGCACAGGATGGCATCCAGGCGGGCTTTGAATATCTCCAGAGAAGGAGACTCCACAGTCTCTATGGGCGACTTGTTCCAGTGCTCTGTCACCCTCACAGTAAAGAAGTGTTTTCTCATATTCAGATGGAACCTCCTGTGTTTCAGTTTGTGCCCATTGCCTCTTGTCCTGTCACTGGGCACCACTGAAAAGAGTCCGGTCCCATCCTCTTGACACCTTCCCTTCAGCTATTTACACATTGATGAGATCCTCTCTCAGTCTTCTCTTCTCCAAGCTAAACAGGCCCAGCTCTCTCAGCCTCTCCTCTTGTGACAGATGCTCCAGTCCCCTAATTATCTTTGTAGCCCTCTGCTGGACTCTCTCCAGGAGTTCCATGTTTCTCTTGTACAGGGGAGCCCAGAACTGGACACAATACTCCAAATGTAACCTCAGTAGGGCTGAATAGAGGGGGAGGATCACCTCCCTTGACCTGATGGCAACACTCTCCCTAATGCACCCCAAGATACCATTGGCCTTCTTGGCCACAAGGGCACGATGCTCACTCACAGTTAACCTGCTGTCCACCGGGACTCCCAGGTCCTTCTCTGCAGAGCTGCTTTCCAGCAGGTCGGCCCCCAGCTTGTACTGGTGCATGGGGTTGTTCCTCCCTAGGTGAAGGATTCTGCACTTGCCTTTGTTGAACTTCATGAGTTTCCTCACTGCCCAACTCTCCAGCCTGTCCAGGTCCCTCTAAATGGCAGCACAGCCCTCTGGTGTATCAGCCACTCCTCCCAGTTTTGTGTCATCAGCAAACTTGCTGAGGGTACACTCTATTCCATCATCTAGGTCATTGATGAATAAGTTGAACAAGACTGGACCCAGTACAGACCCCTGGGGGATAACACTAGTTACCGGCCTCCAAGTGGGCTCTGCACCACTGAGCACAACTCTCTGAGCTCCACCATCCAGCTAATTCTCAATCCACCTCACTGTCCACTCATCTATCCCACATTTGCTGAGCTTGCCTATGAGAATGTTGTGGGAGACAGTGTAGAAACCTTGCTGAATTCAAAGCAGACAACATCCACTGGTCTCCCCTCATCTATCCAGCCAGTCATCCCATTACAGAAGGCAGTCAGGTTGGTTAAGCATGATTTCCCCTTGGTGAATCCATGCTGATGACTCCTGATCACCTTCTTATCCTCCATGTGCTTGGAGAAGACCTCCAGGATGAGCTGTTCCATCACCTCTCCAGAGAAGGAGTTGAGGCTGACTGGCCTGTAGTTTCCTGCGTCCTCCTTCTCACCCTTTTTGAAGACTGGAGCGACGTTGGCTTTCTTCCAGTCCTCAGGCATCTTTCCTGTTCTCCATGACCTTTCAAAGATGATGGAAAGTGGCCTAGCAATAACATCTGCCAGCTCCCTCAGCACTCATGGGTGCATCCCATTGGGGTCCATGGACTTGTGGGTGTCAAGTTTGCCTAAAAGATCTCTAAACCAATCCTCCTCGACCAAGGGAAAGTCCTCCTTTCTCCAGACTCCCTCTCTTGTCTCTAGAGTCTGAGATGAGGGCTGGTCTTAGCAGTGAAGACTGAAGGAAAGAAGGCATTCAGTAACTCTGCCTTCTCTGTATCATTTGACACGAGGGCACTCACCCCATTCAGCAGCGGGCCAACATTTTCCCTAGTCTTCCTTTTGCTATTGATATATTTGAAGAAAACTTTCTTGTTCTCCTTGACATCCCTTGCCAGATTTAATTCCAAATGGGCCTCGGTGTTCCTCGTCGCATCCCTGTACACTGACAATGTCCCTATATTCATCCCAAGTGGCCTGTCCCTTTTTCTACATGTTGTATACCTCCTTCTTCTGTTAAAGTTTTGCCAGGAGCTCCTTGCTAATCCATTCAGGTCTTTTATAAAAAAATGATAATTATGACAGCAATGAAGACAGCAACAACAATAACAATAAAGACGATGGCAGTTAGTGTATGTCAAATACTAACTGATCACAATTTTGTGGTTTTAAAATTCAGTCTACAAAAATATATGGGAGAAGTCAGACTATCCATTTCTGGTTCAGCATAGGGACTTCAACACTAATTTTTGGTGTGCAGAAATCAGAACTGTTGTGAACTCTTTGGCACATATTTGTATCTTCTGTGTATCTGTAAGGTACTTAAGTGATTGTTTCTAATACATCATGTATGATCCTTCAATTAGTAAACAATAAACAAATCCTGTAGCCTTTACTGTCCCCTAATCTTTTGCAGTTTTATTCTAGTCAGGTCTGCTGTCTCCTGTGGTGTAGGCAGGTAACCACTACGTACAGCACCAGGAAGCTGCACAGCAATTGGCATTGAAGATCACCGACAGCACAAGGTATCTGGCCAGCAGCCTACACCTCCACTGTCACTGTTTACCCCAAACCACCACTGAGACAAAGCAGCTGAGCCTGGGAAACATGTGAAACAAGCAGCTAACCTTTCAAAGTGCAAGTCAGGCAGCTAGGTGGGCAAGGGATAGAGGAAGGAATACAGTAGATTGTTGGAATACTTAAGGCAATGGGCACACTTGTCACTTTTCATAAACTACTTACATCTCAGGACTTCTTCATTATTACAAGTGAATATCCATGTGCTAAGAGAAAATAGAAAACAGGAAATAACTCTTCATCACATTAATTTCTTTATTATAAGATAAACCTTTCCATATGTTATGTTGTAATTTGTCCCAAAGCGATGTTCTCACCAATATTGCATATACTAGAATTAAAAAGAAAACAAAACAAAACATTTAAGGAAATACTTCTTACTTCTTTAATGGATCAATTGACAATCTATGGCTAATAAAAAAACAACTTTTTTTTTTTTTTTTAAATGAACTATGCATACCCGTACATGTGAGTAGTCATCCACTTTATGTAGAAGACATGGAAATATAAAAATATTGTGGGGCAAGATAAGAGTTATGTATAGATTTTAGCTACACATAAGACATCAGTTAAATAAACAGTAATTCTGTTGTAAATTTTGTTTCCCTTTCCTCCAAAGCTCTGCTTGCTTGAACACCCTGTTCTTATATCCTAGAGAAAAATTGAATATCCCAGTCCTGATGACTTCACAACTTGCATCAGCTTTAGTAGAGCCAGAACTGATTTTGATTCTGTAATGTCAGATCGTGCATTCCGTAATTTTAAGGAGCATTTGGATGACTGTTGCTCACATACTGGATATGACTCAAAGCTCACCAAAGTAAAAAAGGAGTGTTGTTGCTGGCCTCAATGGCTTTTAGATCAGGCTCGACAAGACACCATCTAAAATATTTCTGGTTCTATAAAGGGTCAACATATAGATCTCATTGTTGCATCATTAATTTTATTTGAAACATCTTAAGTTTATCATTGTCTTGTCAAAAAATTGTTTTTGTTTGTTTGTTTGTTTTTGAAGACATATTAAAACAATATTTTTATAATTGTCTGCCCTGCATTTCAACATTTTCTGTTAAGCAAGTGGAGTGACCAGTGTCAACAAGCAACACTTTAAAATCTATTTCTGATTCAGAATGGTTTCTGCCATCCCTGGGGATACTATTTGTGTCTGGCAAGAACATTTGGATCTGACAGCTCCTGATTTTCGACAGGGAGGGGAAAAAGACAGAACTAATGGATGTGAATGAGCTCAAAAGCTAACAAACTTATCAATGACAGAAAACAATCGTGTTTTAAGAAGCAAATAGAGGTACTTTGGCATACAGGAAAGAAGGGGGAAAAAAAAAAAAAGCCAATAGGTATGTTTTCCAGACACTGATAATTATGATTTTTCCTGGTATTTTGGTCTCATAGCATTTTTTCAGCATTGATTATTACATGAAATTCTTCATGCATTGCACGAAATACATCATATATAGTACTACAAACAGGTCAGATTCTGATGTCCCGGTTTAGTTTTTAACAGTGATAAAATGGTTTTTCACTCAATATGAGGTTGTTTCAATAACAGCTGAACAAAATTGAATGAAACCCTGGGATCTGAACCAAAGAATCCAATTATACTTACACAGTTTTTACACAGCTAGTCTATCATTGTTCAGCTGCATGAGAGTTCATGAAAGCTTGCATATTTTGCAGCATAAGGAATCTGATACCACATTGCTTTGCTTAAGCAATACATTGCCTGCTCTATAGAATTTACAAGAATGAAGTAAAAAGAGAACTTTGAACTACTACTGCAAGAGTTATTACCCAAACTGTTTATTTTTTCATTTGGCACTGAACTTACTCAGGTATCATACACAGATATTAACGGACATTAAAGCTGTGACGGTTTGGAGAACAAGATGAATTATTTTTAACCTTTCTGACTACACTTATAGAAAGCTTTCTCAAACCAGACTTCAGAAAAACCATTTTAAATTTCAAGAAAAAAGATTTTAAATGAAAAACTTTAAAAGCAAGATTCAATAAGTGACAAACTTTTACAGCTACAATTAGCTTAATTTCCAAACAAAATAATTTTGAACTATAAAACTTGACATTTTCAATAAAAATGTCAAAGTAAAGCATTCTGATAATTTTCAAAGCTTATTTCCCTAATGTTTAGAATTGACAGAAATAATGAAAAATAGTTTTGGCAAATCAGCATTGTCAGTGACAAATATACAATGAAAAAAAAAAAAACACCTCAGACTCTCTAATATTCAATGATTTATTATCTCTGCATGCTATAAAATTCAGTTGGAGAGATCCTTTATCTGTTTTTGCAAGGCTTGACAATCGCTACAGGAAATACTTTCTGGAACCTTCTGAGAGAAAAATGACTGCTCACAGGCTTGTAATTTCTTCTTCCCTTAAAGTCGCTTAACCTTGGCAAATTCACTACTGGGGCTTTAATTTAAGCGGTTGGGATTGCATATGCAAATTAGTTAATTGCTATGTATTTACCAGTCTGTTCATCAGTATATATTACATATACAGAAAATTATTTACCTCAGCTAAAAAAGGGTCACTTTATCCCACTTCAGGCAATAAATAAGTCTTTATTTATGTGCCTGCACTCCCTGGACCACACATTGTTTCTGTAGGCCCTCCATTTCCTTGCCAGAGTGAATTTCACCAAGCAGGGTCCAGGTTTCCACAAAGCCCTATCCCACTGCTTTTTGCCTGCAGCTTTCATGGCTTAGCTAGCACTCTGAAGTGGATGGTTTGCTACTAGCTGAATGTAGCTTTAATCTTATTAACTCATCTATTTTCTACATATATAATCCTCATGGCTACCTCCAGCATTGTAGATGCAACATTGGCTCTCTCTTAACACACTCTTTAATTACAACATACAGCCAACTCCAGAGAATGGCTTTCTAAGCAAGTTAATATTCAGGTGAATTCAGAAGCGCGCAGCTGAGCCTGCCTAGGTGATCACCAAAGAAAACAAGTCTTTTCATCATCAGAAATAAAGAGAACTCCTGGATGCTGCAGCTGAAAGTGATCAGTCACTGATTGTGCCAGACAAGAAGACAGACATCAAGGTTACAATTCTGCCACCCTGCACAACTGCCAGAAAGACAATGAGTCTGCACACAGTTTACACAGAGCTGGCCTGAAAAGGCTGCCTTTTTGTCTTCTAATCGTGTTGTCAACTTCTAATCTCTCTTAAAATCTTCCTGGGGGTGAGGAAGGAGCGGCTGGGAGGCCGAGGCCAGCCCCATATTCACAGCGTGGCTGCAGTGACCTTGCTCTTCAATGATTTATCTTGACTACTTCCAACTGCTTTTCTTAGAAGCAGTTCACTGATTCTGAATCCTGTACATTAAAGTCCTGCATATGTGTGGAGTAACAAGAAGTTCTCTGTATACTGTTACTGTATGCAGCTGCTTGCTTTTATTCCCTCAGGGTAACCTGTGGTGCTACGAACCTCTTGTAAAAGCCAGTGCAGAAAGAAAGCTGTATTACAAATGAATAACAGGGAAAATAAGTCAGAAGAGAAAAAAGTTAGAAAAATCTCTCTTTCATAAATTAATAAATAGATTATAAAATAGATAAGCTGCACAGAATTGATCCTCTTCTCTTAATGGAAATGTTTCCTGAAGCATTATCCATTTATTATTTTCCCACCTTCACCCTCCAAAAAATCCCAAGGTTTATTGTTTGTTTGTTTCCTCACAGTTTCCTAAACAACACTTATTTGTTTCTTCCTCAGAATACCACTGAAAGTGAAGCNCATACCCCCAAAGGATAGATGCAGATTGTTTCACTCCTGTTGAATGGATTCTTTAGTGCAGCAATAGTCCCACCAAGATTAATGAGAATTCATGCTGGGGAGAAAAGATGAGGAGAGAGACAATCACATACACATGCATACATGCATGCAAGTGCATGCAGTCCTTATATAAATAAGAGCAGTCCCATGCATTTTCAAGGTATGCCCAGAAATCACTGAGCAGATTGTGTTGTCCAGAAGGGTCAGAATGTCAATTTTCTTATCAAATAAGCTGGGTTTTGTGGTGAAAGGCTTACTGTTCCTGTTATCTATGGGCTACTGGTCAGTAAGTGATAGCTGGCCATCTCCAGAAGTCACACCTGGCAAATGTTACTGTCAGGATTTTCTGTGTACCCTCAGGCTTATTACTGACCTTTACTGTTGAACCCATTAATCTAAATGTGTCTGACAGGCAGCACTGCAAATATTAGAAGCTGAGATTCTGATTAAGGAAAATATTAGTCACTTTCACTTATGTGTGAGATCTAATTGAAGCATACAGTAATTAATGGCCACTAAGACAACCCAAACTGTGCTTTTAGGTCTGGGTCTTGTCATCTTTCCTGCCGTTAAGTGAGTTTTACAGGCATCTAAGATTTCCCAAAACCGCCAAACAAGACTTCCTGGTTGCAAGACAGAGTTAAGAGGTTGTGGACTATTTTTAACCCTCTAATTTTAAGGCCATGTTTATCCATCTGCTGTGCCCAGATAAAAATGCAAAACCAAGAGCATATATTGAGAACTGTTCAAAATAGTAGATGAATCAATAAGGTCCTAAACTAAGTCTGGTAGAAAGTGTGTGGCCTACACGCAGTTTCCATAAAGAATATGTTCAAACTGTATCTCTCATCCTGCAACATTTTTCTTCTTGTTTTACTCTGTTTCTCACAGGTAATAGACTTCTATCCTGTAGAGTTTTTTTCTCCCTTCTTCCTTGAAAAAGCTAATATTTTATGAAGTCTGTTAAATTTGAATAGGATTTGGATTTGATGATCCTTGTGGGTCCCTTCCAACTCGGGATATTCTATGATTCTATAATTCTACAAATGGAAACTCTTGATTGTCAGTTAAAAAAGTTTTGAAATAAGTAAATGAGTGTTAAGTTTTGCAATGTTAATGGGAGATCTCCCATTAAAACAATAGCAACACCAACAAGTTCTTCACACTATTTCAAATAACATTTTGCATGTCACCTACCCCCAAAATATACCAGTATATTTGTTTTAAAGACAATAGTTTTTCCCTTTGTGACCTAATATTTAGGCAACTGTTCCAAGGATCCTGTTTTAGTTATTTTCAAAGTCGGGAAATTAAATTCTTTACTTTGGGGTATTTGCAAACTGCATTTTTCTACCTGACAGAGTGTTAACAAAAAATTCAGAAAGCAAAATTCTCTGTGAACCAAAGTGATCTGTGTTTCTAGCAAATGTTTTTGTTGTAATTAATAGAGACTATTTTCCCCTGAGGAATCTGCCTCTGTATTAAGTATTGTATGACAGTAACATGATTTAAAACTAACATATGGCATTCCACATATACACACACACCCCAAAAAGAAGAAAGAAAGAAAGAAAAAAAAGAGGTTTTTAACAAGCATAGTCCATCTAAAACAGCAATAGCATGTTCTATCACTACATGGGGCTCTGTATTAGAGACTTAATTTAGCTTCTGTGTCAAAAGCAGCTGGTAATGCAATGTATATTATAATTTAGGAGTTAGGAAGTAAAGTGGTGATTGCTGAATTGAGATAAAGCAGGAAACCTCTTTCCCCCTTTCACATTTTTGTAACTGAAACCAGTGTAATTCAATCTAAAAGAGGTACATATATTAATTTTACATGGAGTTGGTTAACATACAATACAAATTTTCTTTTACTGGCAGGTAGATTTGATGCATATATGTATCCCTGAAAAATATGAATGTATGAATACATGTATGAATATATATTTTGTGATGCTAATGTAATAGAAAATATTTATCTCCTGTGAATTTTAATCCTGTATATTCTGCGTCTTGTACCCTTCTGTGGGGACAATTGTGTAGCAGCTAACCTTTCCTGTTTTATCCAGGAAAAAAGCTATTAACAGATCTTTTCTTAGTCATAGATATTTTGGATATGCTCTTAAACTGTCTGGAATTAAAGACATCAATATCAAGAAGTACTAAATCTGCTGGGTTTGTTTGTTTTTTTGTTTGTTTGAAATTATAATAGGCCCAAGCCTAAACAATATTTAGTGCTTCAATGACTACTGACTTAGAATGCTATGGAACTTGATGTTTTGTATTGTTATATTTTAAAGGAAAGATTTGAGTGAAAAGGGACGGGATGGAAATCTATCAAGCTGCAAAAAAAATTGGCCTTTTTTCTAATTGACATCCATGTTCTGAACAGATAGTGATGTGATGATATGGAGAAGAAATATAAAAATGTCAGGAAGAGATATTCCAAGTTGCAAATATGGTTTGGCACAGTTAAATGAGACGATCATGATGCATAGAAGTCACTATACAGAACATGAATAACATGTGTTAAGTTACAGCATTAAATGCTAACAAAAATATGTAGCGTTGCAAAATGATTCATAAATTCTTGGCTATATGATAATTATGTTACTACTGGAAAAAGACATCAGACTAATGACAACTTAAAAGGAAAGCTACATCACAGCAAATTCTTCCTTCATTTAGGGACATAGAATATCCAAAAAATGAAAATGAAACACATCCCTCTTTCATATCACAGTGACTTTTATGTCTTTCACTCCGTTGACTCAGAGATGACAACCTCTCCTAAAGCAGACTTGATATTCCATTTTTGTCCCAGAAAAACTATTCTGAAGAATTTTGAGCTCTTCACATTAAATCTTTACCTTAAGTGATAAAGTTTTCATGTCTCTCCAGGTGGTGCTGCCAGTCATTCCCCAGACATGAAGGCTCCCAGAGTGCTTCTGGTAGTTGTTTTTTTAATGTGCATATACTCTCCTCTTATCTATCACACCCAAACTATGTCTACAGAAAGAATTAATGTGGACCATTAGAAGTGGATTTGCAGAGCAGAACAGTTGGTACCAGGACCTGATGACCACAGCATGTGCAAGATTGATCATTTTTACTTCAGAGCAGTTCCCATCTGGCCCTAGTGGTCCAAATGCCCATTTGCAGCTGGAGTGTGCTAGGTGAGCTCCCTGGTACATAATCTCATTTGTTTCATCTGAAGCAAACCCAGTTTCTGCACCTTGAGACCACTCCATGACATGACTCTACTTGAGAGAGAATCAGAAAAGTTACTTAAAAAATGTGCTTTTGACACAAGCTAAAATGTTAATGACATCTGAATCTGCTAGGCAATATAATGTGTAGTGTTTACTTTGAAAACTATTTTTTTTTCTGAAATAAATTCTATAATTTGCATAGATATATTAATGCCTTCTAATTGACACAGTAATTTCATAGGGGAGAGTAATGTTTTTGCAACAATAGGTTTGGGGGGGGGGATGTTTGTTTAGAGTTGGTCCAAAAAGCTATTACCAGTTAACGACAAACCTTTTATTACAGATCTAAGCTTCAAAGCTTTTCCACAAAGCTCGTTGCTATTAATAATAAAGTATTTCCAGTAAAAGTGGCTATTGATAGCCATTATTCAGTAACTACAATATAAAATGGTTCCGGCTACTGCACTGAAAATGTCTCAGCCTGTTTTTTACATGCAGAAGAAATTTATCACTTCATTCTTCTTGCCAGAAAGACTAATTAATATTAAATCTTTTGAATTTCTCTGGATAAAACTGGCATCTGAGAGCCTAGTATGGTATCAGTTTGCCTTAAAATAAGTCTATAATAGAGATTAGTACCTCTTGTGTAATATTGTATGCATTGCATTTTGTTACATTTGTTATACAAATTGAAATGAATAACAATATGCAGTTTAACATCCCATGAATATTTTTTTAGTATTCTCCAAGAGTAGTTATTATGCTAACCAACTTCACTGAAAGGCATACAGATGTGGAAGGAGTCTATCTAGGGACTTTAATTATCACCTTGTCAAATTCAAATTATTATCTTGCAAGTTCATTTCCATAAAGTATCCCCTTTGCTGTTGGATGATTTAACATGTGTCTGCTCTTTCTTATCTTATTTGTATCTGTCTGGAGGCTTTAAACCTTTCAAAGTAGGCTAGCTCTTTGTCAGATCGTGATGTTTACCATAACGGATTTTGTCAAATACATTTTTACTAACACTCAATTTTGCCAAAGATGGATCTGTAAAATGCGAAGAGGAACTGGCACGCACCACCAACAATATTACATAAATCAGATAAGACTTCAACTATTTCTAAACAAAATCAGCTTACAGTGAAGAATCAAAGAGCCTGGGGAATGATTTACCTGACAAAATTCTGGAGACAGTCATTCTTGGTTGGTAAATCATTTCAGGTTTCAAGAAGCCTGGAGTAATTCCAGCTGTAAGAATTGCATGGACATGATTTTCTGTGCTGGTCTGTATCACTATAGGGGAAAAACATCCTGTGAATACTAATAACAATGTTTCTTTAACCTGTTCAAAGGCAACATAGCATGAAAATATGAAAATTATCTATGAAATAAAGGAAGACAGAAGAAAAATATCTTGTCAGATAAAGCTTACATCTTGCGCAATGGCAAGTTCAGAATTAAAATAAAATGGATTAAACCTTAATAATAGTAAACAGAAAAAGAAGAACGTTATGCTTTTAAAAGGTAAAAGAGTTTCAGATGTGTGAAGTTTAAAAAAAAAAAAAAGTATCTTATTCATTGTAAATATGGCCATATATAGTCAGAAAGTTTCAAAAGAATGCAAGGACACTTCTTGTCCAAAAACCATACTACTCAGTGGTTTTGTTTTGTTTTGTCTTTCTTGCTTATATCTGTGGTACATTGGAAAAGACCATCTATTTTCAGAGAATAATCTACATTTCTAAATGGAGAAGTACTATTGTATAAAATACAGCACTGCTCTTTCAAACTAAAGACATAAAATAATATCCACAAAGAATATTGAAAATATGTAATAGATATGGAAAATACTCTATGATACTTAAACTATTTAGGTAGATGACCTCTCATTTTGTCAAAGGTATTCAACTGATCTTCCAGCTCGTCTGCATTTAACTCTCTCTAGAATTTCTGGGCTCCTTATAATTTTTGCTAAGGTCATTAGAAGTTCATTCAATCATGGCAAAAGGAACCATCATTTTTGACTGTGCAAGTCTTCATTAAAATTTCTCCTTAATCCCTTTTACTGTGTGATTTGCTGAGCAATGGAATACCTCACAGTATAAATATTAAGACACTATTATTAGTGTATATATTCAGCATAGCAGCCGCTACTCTGAAAATGTCTCAGAAAATACAGTTACATTTGGGGTTTAAAAATTACCATATATATACATTTACATTCTAGAAAATGATAATTCTTTAAAAGATGTGCTATCTGTTACTAATAATTAATCTTCAAGTGAGAACCCAATATGTACTACTTGCATTTTAGGAACCTTGCAGTGCATTTTAACAGAATGAAATAGAAACTGAGCATTGGTGACTAGCAGAAGATGCAAAAATTCTTACCCAAGGCAAATTTGATTTCTGTTTGTCATTTGTTAATCATGTTTTCCTTTTCAGTCTTATTGGAAATCTTTTCTAGTTTGTAGTGGATTTCCTCTATTCAGATTCAGAATTTGTTACATTTAGAATTTAGAGAGACTACTTATATATGTATAGGTATAGATAAACATGTATGTGTATGTGTGTATATGTGTGTGTTAAAAACACCTAAAACTGCTTCAGCTGCATTTGTATAAACCATAAGAAATGCAGCTTAAGCAGTTTAGTTCTTCCATTAATTTCAGTAGAACAGATCAAGAATTTGTATTTAAAGGGTAATTATAATTAATTTTTTTTTTTTTTTTTTCAAGTAACATGTTATGTTCAGTGCTCCCAAAATATTTTCTAATTGTAATGTGAGGACTATACTGAAAATTTTGCACAGTATTCGAAAACTTTCTTACTGCCTAGCAAGACCTTAATAATGATAGTAATTTTAAGAAAGTGCTCTAAAGCAAAATACAACTAGAAATAACATTTGAAATATGATTGTGGCAACTGTATTTCAAATTCCTATGTGGATAAAACTACAGATCAGAACATGAGAAAGAGAACATTCATGACTTAATGCTAAATTATGGTTTTAACATTAATACACCACTGAGATGGTTGATGTTTCAGAATAGTAACATTGAATATGTCTTGAAGTTAGTTCCCTCCACTTGGCATCTACATCTCTCTCTTTAGCACCAACACAGAACCAAGGGATGTATATTTCTAACAGTCTCATTCTCTCAGAGTTACTTCTAAAGCACTCTTTTCTCTTATGGAGTGAAAGACTTCAGAATGATCTTCTTCAGCAACAGAGCACATCCTTTTATGGCATAGTGAAAACCATAACCTCAGCCCCAAGCAAAAATTTCAACAGCTTCTGCTGAAATCGTAATGCAGCCATCCTTGCCAACCCTACAAGTGTTCATTCTGTAAAAATAGCTTCCCTGACATGTGATACAATGTAACAGACACAGAATAGCGTGTTTTTAACAGTGGTTAAACACAGATCCTGATCTTCAAACTGTAAACTGTATTGAAGAACGTCTGGGAGCCAACAGTGTAATTCAGATGCTGCGATCATACTGGAATGATTATGTCATTACATCACGACACCTGGCAGACAAATAAATGTCCAAGCAACACTGATTTTGCAGCTTTGACCTCGAAGTGAACACCTACTTATAATCAGGGTGTTCATGAATAAAAGAGGAGGAACAGTTGAAATAATGTTGTGGTTTAACTTGGCAGGCAGCTAAGCACCACACAGCCATTTTCTCACTCCTTCACAGTGGGATGGGGGAGAGAATTGGAAAAAGGTAAAATTCATGGTTGAGATAAAGACAATTTAATAGGACAGGAAAGGAAGGAAAATAAATAATAATAATAATAATAATAGAATACACAAAGCAAGTAATGCACAACACATTTGCTCACCGCCAGCTGACTGATGCCCAGCACATCCCCAAGCAGCAGCGACCCCCCTGGCCATCTCCCCCCCCAGTTTTATTGTCCCACATGATGCCATACGGTATGGAATACCCCTTTGGGCAATTTGGGCCAGCTGTTCTTGTTCTGTCCCCTCCCAGCTTCTGGTGTACCCCCAGTCTCCTCACTGGCAGGGCAGCATGAGAAGCTGGAAAGTCCTTGACTTAGTGTAAGCACTGTTCAGCAACAACTAAAACATCCATGTGTTATCAGCATTATTCTCATCCTAAATCCAAAACACAGCACCATAACAGCTACTAGGAAGAAAATTAACTCTATCCCAGCTGAAACCAGGACAAATAGCCGACAAACCATTCATCTGATTATTTCATGGCAAAAAAAAATCACAGGCAAAAAATGATAAAAAAAACCCACAGAGCCTACTGCCAAAAATTAGTGTGTCTCCAGAAAACATTTGGTTTCTCATCCTAGCAATTCAAACAGTACTCCATTTGGATCTTTTGTTTGAGATACAGAGTGACTTTCAAACATTGTCTTTACTAAACTAGTATTTTCAATGAAGACAATGTATTACTGCCACGACACTATGGTTACACTACATGAACTCTCCACTGGGACATTACTTTTACCAGTTGGACAGGTAGTATTTCTTCAAATCTGTTGTATCTTTACTGAGGTCAAAAGAAAGGCACTCTATACAAAGGGAGCGAGGCTGTTTTGGCATTGGATATAGTCAACATGATGCTAGAAAAAAAAGAGTATTAAATTATAAAGGGATGAGAAAATTAAATATAAAGCATAAATTCCTTTCTTTAAACCTTAACAGGTATTTATTATAAACTACTATAACTTTTACAACCAATTCAGGAAGAGAAATGTTAAATAAATTAATCAACTGTGAATGCATGTATAAATGCAAAGAGCATAGTTTTGAAATGCTATGGCAAGTGGTATTTTTTAGGGAATACACTGGAGACAAAGAGGTACAGTACTTAATCTATACTTCAACTACCCATAAGGAAGAGTTTTGACCCCCATTTCCTCCTCTTCTCAGTGTGAAAAGGGAACCATTGATTTCTGCCAACCAACAAGCAGTCAAGCATATAAAACAAGTAGCATAACTACCCATACAGTAATTCCTGTTAATTCTCTCCCTAGGGTTTTTTCTGTAAGGGAAACATTGATTTTAACATGTTTAGGTGGATTTTTAAAAATAATACCTTTTTAATAACCTTTTCCTTCCCAGAATACTTACTTAGGTAATATACCAAAAGCAAAACACATGAAATGATGAAAAAAAGATCAAAAATTTTGTGTTTCCTAGGAAAAGTTCTAGTTACTGATATTGAATGATGGTTTGTTTGTTTGTTTGTTTGTTTGTTTTTGCTTTGTTTGTTTGTTTGCTCCATATTTATGCTAAATCAATTCTGTAAAATCGCTTAGTCTGGGTTTGTTGATAGGAGATAGCAATGGAAACCTATTTTGTCTTTGCCATTTAGCAGCGATAGATCTCTAGCTCCTCTCCCCCCCTTTAGAAAATGAAATAAAATCCTGGTTAGATAAAAAGGAGAGGGAGAGAGAGAAAGAAAGAGAGAGAGAGAACTGTGAAGCTGTCATCATTATTTTGGAAAGAAGTGTTGAAGTCTGGACTTCAGCTCTGGTACTAAACATGATTAGCACCACCTAAAGGGGTAAGAGGTCCTTTCTGAAATGAAGCTGAAGGAATTCTGCCCTCTCATCATCTTCTTTCTATACTCCCTTGAATTAATCAAATTATGGATTGCACATTTTTAACTTCTGCTGTTTTCTGTGGGACTGTGCAGTGGATGAAGTGACCTGGCCATTTCAGCACTCTGTTTCCTTCTTCTGTTTTTCTCTCCCTGCTACGTACCACCTGCAATATTACCAAGATGACTTTGACTTCTGCTCAAGACAAGAAAAGGAGACATATCTTTTGATGACTGGCTATTGCTAATGATTTGTTCATCTTTGGAAGCTCTGTGAGGAGAATGACTAAAGTAAATAAATTCATGATAGTTCTCAGGTTTGTATAAGAATCTGGATACCCATAGTAACTGACTTTACTCCTGTCTCTTATAGACTTCTTGGAATATACACTTTTCTTTAAAGAGATTTTCCGTAGTTCCTCACGGAAGAACTGGGGGGAAACCTTCCCTCAGCTACAGTAAAATAACTATCCTATATCTGTTCTGCAGCCCGTCTATTAATACTTTTTTTTTTCTACCAGTTAAAGTTTTGATCATTGTAAAAATGAAATGCATTGTATTCTTATTTATTTATTTATTTTATGGTAAGTGTTTGGTAGGAAGGGGGAGGAGAAGGGAATAATTTATCATGCAGAAATAATTTTAAGAACATAATATATCTTCTCCTTCCCTACAAGCAAGTTGGGGTTGGAGTTCTATAAAAGCCCTTTTTCTAGATCCTGAACAGTCAATATACTGATTGCTCACCTTCTTCTACATATACCTTTATACATTTTTCGCATGAAAAGAAATAACTGTGCTAATTCTGGTCATTTTAAGTTCTAAGCCATAGCATCCCTACTTCACTGTAAAGAAAAAAGAAAAAGAGATCAAAAGAGACATTCAATTCTTTTCAAGCATCAGTGTTATTTATTTATTTTTAAAATGATCTTTAGAACTCACAATTGTTTTACGTCACTTTTTGTCCTATGAAAAGATGTATTTGGAGTATTATTAGCTCCAAATTAACAAAAATAAAACTATATCAAAATCTGTGTTGTTCCAAATTTGCTCTGAAAAGGAATACAATCACCATTCAGTATTAAATACAGCTCCTTTTAAAAGTATAACAATTAAAAGTCACTAATGAAAAATTACCAAGTCTTGAGACTTAGTGATACCAAGAGGTTTTTTTGTTTGTTTGTGTTTTTTTGTTTGTTTGTTTGTTTTTGCCTTAGAATTTCTGATACTTTAAAATTCAAGTGTATAAACTAGCAAACAAGTAATACTTTTACGTAGCCATTACTCTGTGATCAATGTCAAATGTTTTCAATTAGCTAGATGGGCAAGTTTAAGAAAGCCTGCTGGGCAAAGAGGTTTGGTGTCAGAGGTCTCTTCTTTTGCCACTTCTTTAAGACAGAGTCAGAATTAGTAAAATCAATGGCAAAGGAAAAATAAATAGCTAAATAAAAACCCTTTCCTCTACAGCAGAGGTCTAACTGTTTATAGTGGAATCAAGTAATAAGTAAGAAAGGACATTAAAAAAAAAAATGCTAACAATGAACTCTCCGAGTGGTGATAAAATAAATGTGTTGTCAGGAATTCTTATAATCCCATGCTATACTCCAATATATTTTTTATTTTTAATCAATAGTTAAGTCTAATTAAAATCAGATATAGCTGAGAAAAATGCAAAATACTGCTTGAGAGCCACAGAAGTACTGAATTCAACACATACAACTGAACTGAAACACACTGATGTCCATCTTATAGAAATACAGAAGATGAAGGAGAAGCACAGATACTCCTGGCTCTTTGCATGCTTATCAATGCAAATTAAAGAGGACATACATTAGCCACAGAAAACCTAGGAGACAGTATTAAAAAGGAATATATTTAAACCTGTCCTACTATATTTGCTTCTATTGTATCTCCTTTGTCATATAAGTTACACCTACTCAGACATCAAAAACCTATATAGAAGTTGCTGTTGGAAATTTTACTTTACACAGGGGCTACCATTTTGCCCCCCAAGTATAATATAAGATGCTAATTTCTAGGTTAAAGAGGAGTTTAGGACAGTGCCATATGCTGAGCAAGTACCCAGAGGAAAGGTTCGCTACTCTAACTTGTTTCCTTGGGCTGTCTCTGGATCTGAGCACTAGCCTCCCTAGGGTAATGGGTCAGTCTGGTTGTGGGTGGGCTTTCCAGGCACAGGATCCGTGCGGTGGGGCGGGTGCACAGGGCACCTGCACCCGGCTTAACAGCGTTCACTGCATCAGCTGAGAGCAGACAAGGGCACATCGACAGTACAACCTGAACCTGCCCTCTCCCCCTCCCCTGCCACTGAGTGTGAAACAAAAGAAAAAGCGAAGAAAAGTAAAGAGAATAGAAGGGGGAGTGGGGAAGGGGGATGGCAGGAAAGCTCTGTTCTACTGCTCATTCATTCCTCTGCATTCAGTCACTCCAATGAGGTAACTAGCTCAGCCCCAGGCTCCCCTTATATGTACAAAAGAAAAGCAATCCTATTCAGAAAGAGACCATGAGTTATTGATCTCATGCTGAACGTTATGTTCGGTTCAGCAGCACTGTCAGCTCTCTCACACGGAAGGCTTATGTTTCCCACCAACTCCGTTGAATGATACTCAGCTTTTTGAAAACGAATTGTTGGGGGCTAGGGGTCAAGGGCAAAGACATCTTGGCTTTCATCTTGGGACTTCAGGACACATTCTGGGTCATGATGAAGGGTAAGCCTGCCAGGCATTAATTGTACAAATTCTGTGGGTCTTGTTTGCCGGAGGGGCAGGCAGTTCATGGTTGCTTCACTTTCCAATTCAGTCATTAGAAAATGAGCCATAAAGCCATCATTTGTTAATGTACATTAGATTTATTACACTCATTCAAATTAATGAACAAAATTCTTTGCTAACACACTTTATAGTTCATTTATTTAGCTTAATATCCCCATTTGCAGAAATACGCAGTTTTGTTTTTAATCACTGAAGAGATTAAATTGAAAACTGAGATTAAAAATGTATTTCTTATAACCTGTTTCACTCTTAAAAGTACCCACAGCCTTCCTTTACATGTACTAATAATTTTACAAAGCACTACTGTATGTGTAGGCACCCTGTAGTCTCTATAGCTACTTGACAGAAAGCAACAGGGATTTTTGAATTAGTTATTGTTAGTATAACCCAAACCCAAAACATGCACTTCGCAATAACTCCATATTAAGTTCTTGTTTAAGAAATGTTTGGCCATTACATTTTTATGAGAATTCTAAATGCCAGAATTATAATTGTGTCATGATGATAGTTTCTCATAAATTGCTCAGTAAGAGCCAATTTTTTTCTTTCACAAATATTATCAGATTAATAGAAACCCTCTGTTCTCATAGAAGAGGTCTGTTCTTAAGGAAAGGACTGAGTAGGCCCCAAAAAGAAGTGAGAGATGGATGAATACAGACATTTCTAAAATTATCAGAGGAATAACATGAATTCACAGAAGAAGAAAGAGGGGAAAAAGAAAAAAAAAAAAAACAATTAAATTAGGAGTGCATATTTAACAGGGCCCCAGAGCTGAGGCACTTATGGAAACTCCCTTACAATCTTACTATCTTTACCTCAGTGCAAATTCATTTTGCCTGAGCAATAACTACTGTGGTACTGTCATTCCACAATCATGTTCATAGTCAGTCACACTCTCCGGAAATGAAGTGTCAAAAACAGGATGTGATAATTCCACCAACTCAAGCTTAAAAATGAAAAGTAGAATGATTTACTGTGAGTGTTTACTGTAAATGTAGTCCTTTATTCTTTTCAAAGGACCCTGAATCTTTTGTAAATCTTGGTTTTATTCATTAAGAAAATCACTGAATATGTCATGCTAACATATTCAATGTTTGTGTCGATATTTAATATTCAGTCCTTTCACAGAACTTTTGATTCACTATTTTTTTTTTTTTTGTATTTGATTGGTCCTCTAAATTATATGATGTTATTTTTGTCCATGGTTGGATAATTAAAACTTCTGAAATAGGACAATCAATTCTGAAAAGTTTTTCCTTAGTAAAATACTTCTAGGATGAGTAAGGCGATGCATACTAAATACAAACAATATGAAATTTTGCATACTGACAAATATGAAAAAAAAAAAAACACCAAATAGAGCAAATCAAATATCCTGATTTAATTAATAGAAATTACAATGAAGATTTCAAATAATTGGCTTGATTTTTTTTTTTTTCTCAGCTGGAGATTTGTTTAACAGTTCGACCTTATGAATCAGAGATAAACAGAGTGAAAGAGAGACTGTTCTTTCTTTGACATGGAAATGCCATTTCATATATCAAATATGGGCCTATCAACTCTTAACCATTGCTATATTAGATGAATGTAATTACTTGAACGTAATTAAGAGAAAACTATGAAAAAGTACCAGTTCTTTCTTCTGATGTCAATTCATTTTCTTCAACCCCCTTTTTGTTCTTTGTTCAAATGAAGTTTTATAGTAATTTAGGAGAAAGATTCTCACTTTTCTTCTTACTTGGACCCTCAATATCTGATCAGAATAGGCAGGCATTAAAATAACATAACCTTGATATTTGCATTCACTGCAAATGATTGTTCAAGGATTTAAATGTTTTATCTCTGCTTCCAGTTAAATACATCTCAAACACCACAAATGACTATTCTATTTTCCTTTACTGATCACATGAAAGGAAGATAGTTCAGGCAAAAGGAATATAATCCTATATTGCACTCTGACTTAGTACTAAATATCCCATAATCATTGCAAAAAAAGACACAAGCTAGAGACATGAGTGAATTTGTAGCCTAGTATATGGATCTGTTAACAGGTTATATCTTAGCTTTAAGATAACTCTTACATGAAAACTCAAATAGCATTATATTAACACTAGTAGCTAGAAAGCATGGTATGGATAGCATTACTCATTAATGGACATTAGTAAACACAAGTTACTAAGAGAATTTTGTTGTTGCTTTTTTGGCTAGTGTGCCACAAATTTGAATAGAAATATTAAATATAAACTTATCTGATTTACTTCTCCTATTTCTATTCTTTTATCATTTACAATCGTATGATAATCAGTTTGATGCCTTGTCACATACTTTCAGGTTGTTTTTTTTTATATATACTTCCTTTATTTGCAACTGTGGTTAATATGTGATTCAACTTATCAAGTCTCTTGGTCATACTGATTCTAATAAATTCTTAGAGAATCTTTGAGAAAAGTTATATGGTCACTAGTTTACATATAATTTGTAAAAACTGTTTTCTGGGACAACAGGGGTAAAATTCAGACTAACAACAGAACACAATTTATGTTTTACTTCCATGAAATTTTAGTCATTGAGTGCTGGGGAGTCAGAGAATATTCCAGTTTGTCTAAAACAGGAATGTAAATTGCATGTGAAATCAATGCAGAGAAATTACAGCCACCTTCAGTTTGTGTAGAAGTATGCTTCCGTTAACATAAAGGAAACCAACAGAAAATGTGGAAAGCTAGTATCCCACCTACAACACCTAACATGTCCATGCAATTCAATGTTTCTTGTCTTCTGAGCATCACTACCTGTCCACACACTAACTGATGAGCCTTGAGATTTCCAGCTGGAACAAGGAACATTACAATAAACCGGAGATACTATAGTCTATACAGATTGTACAGATGGAAGACTGTTCCCAAAATTATACTTCTAACACATATAAACAGGCAGAAGCTAAA
>VXAL01000750.1:107360-223253 GCA_013399475.1 Chauna torquata | reverse complement strand
ATAAAGCAGAAGAAAACTTTAAACACCTTTTCATGTATTTTTAATAGCTTTACAGCTGTGTTTTATAAGAGTTTTTCAGCTCTCTGAGCAGGGGATCCATTTTGTTATGAATGTAGAATAGTTTTTATTTCTGTTTTGTTCTTATTCTGGTCCCAAAGCCCACTGTAGTATTTACCTGAAGGAGCAGTCTCAACGAATTCTGCCGTAGCTGTGTACCAATCGCATAGCCAGTACTGCAGGGAATAAGAACAAACACAAGAGGAAGAGCAGTAAGTGATGGGCTGTGCATGGCTGCGCATGGGTGATGTCCAGGGGAGCTGTGCAGCAGTATGCAAGGCCATGCTTTGGTTGTTGGCCTCTCAGATGCTCAGATGCTGTGGAGGCTGTATGAAAAAAAGGCATAATAATAGCCGTAACTGAGAGTTTGTCTGTTTCATTTGTTTCACTTTATCTGGGAAATTTATCTCTAATCAATGCTGTACAAGTGAATTATGTTTGCAATGTCTCCTTATCACAGCAGCAGTCTTGCACGAAAATATCTGTGGCTGCTGTAATCTCCAGGTGTTTCTCTAGGCATACAGAGCTGTCCCTAGAAAGCATACCAATACTCTGCAGTATTTCCTCAGTTGACCACGTGTTCCCCGATGCTGGAACGAGCCTTCTTGCTGCGTACGAGCAGTGGAGAGAGTGTGCCGACAGCAGAGCCTGTTGTGATTACTCACTGCACGTCGACATCCCTCGCTGGCACGAAAGCCTGAAAGAGGAGCTGGAAGCCCTCGTGAAAGACAAGGGTAAGGGCACAAAAAACGGTGTTCTGAAAACAACCCCCCCTCCAAAGAAAAAAAAATGCAGTTCAGGCACATAAGCAAGTTCCCATCGGGTGAGCTATGACATCGATTGCTTCTCTGCAGTAATGCTGTTATCCAGTGCTAAATGCGTACGTGCAGGGGACCTTACTCCTTTGCTACTGAGGTGCGAACTACCCCTCTTTTACCATCTAGGTTAAAGGTGTGCACGCGTATTTACGCTGGATTCATACCCTAACGTATTTTGCAGGATCTTGTTCATGTGCTCTTACCTGTGGGCAATTTACAGCCCAGTACTGAAAATCTGTTTTGGAAACTACAGAAATTATATCAGGCGTCCTGATTCAGGCTCCCTGACTTACAGAAAATATTTGAATAAAAACATTCAAGCTTGGGCTTACAGAATGAAACTGAACTTTAGACTTTTCCCAGAGATGTGATTTTGCTTCTAATTCCTGGACATCCTAAAGTATCCGTTGGACGTAGCTTACTGAAAAGCTGGCTATGCATCAGGAATTCATGCATTTCATTAATACTTAATTCCATGTTTGGATCTACATTTTGCTTTCAGATATGCTAATGTAGAGCTAAATGACTTCAGTGTAATTTGCAATCTTGCAAGCAAGGGCTTAATTGGTCAATTAACATAGAAATTTGCAGTGAATTTCCTATTAAAATGACGAGCAACTGAAGTAATGTAGCCATTCAAAGCTTAAACCAGATATTTTTCATATGTATATTCCCATGAAATACAGTTTGTTTGTAATTTGATTGCGGTTTGGGATTAGTTGTTGCCTTTATCCATATAAAAAACAGTGGCAATTCTCAGGCTTTGACTCCGTGCTTCATGAATCATGTTTCATGTTCAATAGAAATGAATTAGGATTGTGTGCAATGCTGTGTGCAAAAGTACTGTACGTCTATTTCTCAAACTAAATATCAGTGCACTGAATAACAGTGCTTTAAAATAAGAGAGTCTCATCTTTTGCTGTACTTTGTGGTCTTAGCACTGATACATTAATTCAAATGTAGTTAGAAGTTGGAGAGAAACCATAGATTCAGACCACTTCTGGAGGGAAAATTAAGACAATGCACTTGATTCTGTGAATTTGGATCGAGTTGCAGAGAGTATCTAAAATCAGAAATGGACGAAGTGGTCATTTTGTTCGGGTGTATCCGAACATGGGAGTGATTGTCTTTCGTGGCTACAAAACGCGAGAGAGGAGTTACAGTTTCAGTGCTTAGCCTTGCTTTGCCTTCAGCCTAGCCCCACCTGCACAAGCCACCCGAGGCGAACATCTCTGCCCAGCCCGCACCAAGGCGCTGCGTTCTCAGCCGTCACAATAAACACACGTGTCATTTTCTTTTTTCAAGGTGTGAACTCCTTCCTGGTTTTTATGGCTTACAAAGACAAACTTCAGTGCACTGATGCCCAGGTAATACAGACAGCCAAAGTGCGCTAAAAGTAAAGACCCACACTCTGAGCATAAACCATAATTTGTCTGATATTGGGCAAACCATTCTCTCTTGACAGATGTATGAAATATTCAGCATTATTCGGGACTTGGGGGCCATTGCCCAAGTACATGCTGAAAACGGAGACATCATTGATGAGGTACAGTATTTACATTTATTTAAATTGAAGGTTGACCAGAGCTATTTGACATGAGGCAAAATGCTGACTCTAACAGATGGGCCGTAGAGCCTAACAGAAGGTGCCAGCATGCTTTTAGCATTCATTTGGTGCTGCAGAATCAATAGGGATATGTCCAGATGAGACAAAGAGGAGTAACCCACTATGGACATGACTGCTTTGTGAAGAAGTCAGCGTGCACTTTTTAGCGTGTGCTGTCTGCTGGTATCACCTGGATTGTTCACTCTAGCAAAAGCCTAACTGCGCTGGGAGGCTCATGACCTGCTCACAGTGGAAATCTTGCCGCAGAGCAGTCCCTCGTCGCTCCTTGCCTGTTGACACCAAGCCTTGAAGAGGTCAGGGGAATCCAGAAATGGTGTTCTCTGCGTCCTGCCCCTTCTCTCGTCCACCCACAGGCGCCTGGTGGGATTTGGTCTCTGGTATAATCTGATTACCAAAGCTTTGGAGGGAAAGGGCTGGTAGGAAATCCTGTTGTGGCAGCGTGTGCAGACACAAGAATGTGCAGGAGGATTTGGGGCTCCTGCTTAAATCAGCAGCAGCCTCCCAGTTCTTCACATGCACTTGGGTTTCATCACAGAAATCTGTTCAATAGTTCCCAACAAATACACTTTGGGGCCTCTTAAAGGTTCACTGACTGTCTTAATGATATTTTATCACAATTTATCTTATTTAGAAGTCTTGAGTATGCTTAGAAGTCTTGAGTGCTTGAGAAGGTTAAAGAGTTTTGCATTTTTTAAATAGTCTACATTAGATTTGTTAATATATATCTCCAAAAATAGCAGTCAGGAACTTATTTGGTAGTGCAAATTGTTCATTATTTTTCCTTTTTACCTTTAGAAAAGAAAGTCCTAGGTAAATACTGCAAATAGATGATAAATGGTAGGATTAGACTTGCAGTTCCTTTTAACTTATGGACACTTAAGTGTTCAGCGTGGTGTGGGAGGAGAGTTTAAAATGAAAGCAGAATTCCAATCCTTGAAATGGGTTTATTTAAACAAACAAAATAGAGGATAATTCCCAGTCTCAGCATTTTATCTGAGAAACATTTTCTTCAGCTGACTGTGAAACATAATGGGATTCCAAGCGGTTCGGTATCTTTAGAAGTATTTCTTTAAGCTACCAGCATGACGACAGTAGAGCCCTAGTGACAAACTTGGAGAACATCTGCAAAAGAAATGCAGTGGATACAGAAATAAAAATCCACTAAAACAAGATCCTTTAAAGCCTGCAGGATCTATTCTGTAGTGTTGAATCATGCCCTTGCATCTCATGCCAGCTAAGTGGGAGCATTGCGTGATATAAAACATCACGGGAAGGAAACTGGGTGAGGTATATACTGGACATCTGCTTTCGAGTACAGCATTAACTACTAACCTAGATGCAACCCAGGGTTTTTCCAGCTACCATTGTGTGTTCCCAGTTCCAAGGCCAGGGAATGCCATGACAGCTGTTGGACGTGCAATGTGAAGCTCAGGAGAAGCAGCACCTCTCTGGCAGCCTCTCTGAGTTGCACCCATCTTTGCTTCTTCCATGGTCTTCTCTGAGCAGCTTCAGACAGCCGTGGGCTCTCAGGTCCAGGAGACATCTGCTCCTTTTCTACAGCCGTGAATCATATTTAGCACAGAGTAAGCAGTGGTGGGCTTGAAACCCAAATCCTCCAGAACTGTAACTGGGTTTAAAGAATGGGGAAGGTCCAAAGGACATGTAGCAGTTCCCAGTCCAAAAACGTTTCCGTAGCATAAGTTGGGTCTTACTTTCACTCCCAGGAGGTAGCTGCAGCAATTGCTGGAGTGTCATAGATATAAATGGTATCACATAATTGTATTCATGAATTGCCGTCATCCAGCAGGTACTTCTGAACAAGATGTTTGTGCCCCGCATTGCTTCAGACAGACTTCATATTGCTTACTGCTCTCGTTCATCTCCATCCCCCTAGGAGCAAAAGAGGCTGTTGGACCTTGGGATTACCGGGCCAGAAGGGCATGTTCTGAGCCGCCCCGAGGAGGTAATGTCGCAAGCTTTTCCAGCAGAACTATTCAGAGTTGTAGACCAGCCGCTGCTTGCTGTGGTTCAGCTGTGACAGCTGTGTCTTGAGATGTTTTCTGCCTGTGTTCATTCCTGTGTCCGCAGGTTGAAGCAGAGGCGGTGTACCGTGCAATTACAATAGCAAAACAAGCCAACTGCCCCCTGTACATCACAAAAATAATGAGCAAAGGTGCAGCAGATGTGTTAGCTCAAGCAAAGAGAAAAGGTAAAAAAGCGCTATTTAATGTTTGCACACTAATTGAGCCTATTTAAATATGTCCAGGAATGTCACGCTAGCTGCAAGGCTTAAGAACTCGTTATCACCCAAGTTCTCTCACATTTTAAGGGTGCTAAAACTTGGTGTTGGCTTTTCTTCATAGCGTATGCCAGAGCTAATTGCTCTGAACTGAACTCAAAAGATGTGAAGAGATGTGCTTGAAACTTTGACACCCGAATCCCAGTAGGTGCAGCTGAAAAAAAAAAAAGAAAATAACTCACTCCCAATCACTTCTCATGAACTAAATGAAAAATGGAACTGGAACAAATTCCAGATTCAGACTGGGGGTATGGTGGGGAGAGCTAGCAATGTTGCTGCAGGGAAGCGAGGCGGAGAGCAGTGTCCTGAGAACGCAGTGGTTTGCGGGCACGTCTGCTCCCAGGCAGCGACTCCGATTTGATGTCAAGAAACACTTTGTAAATAGAAATGTGTGGTTTTTCTAAGGAGAAAATAGAGGCATTCAAAACTTGTTCTGGCAGCGCTTCCCAGTGATCTGAGATAATCCGAGGGATCAGTCTAAATTTAAAAAGCCAAAATACTGACAACACTGGAGGCAAATGAAACCATCTTTTATCGCTGACCAAAGTATTTGTCAGTGCTGCGTGAAAGGGGGCTCGAGGGCACGCGGCGCGTTCGCGGTCACTGATACCGTTGCCCTGCAGGCACCGTCGTGTACGGAGAGCCCATCGCCGCCAGTCTTGGCACCGACGGCTCACACTACTGGAGCAAGAACTGGGCCAAAGCCGCAGCCTTCGTCACCTCTCCTCCCATCAGCCCCGACCCGACCACGCCGGATCGTCTCACCTCCCTCCTGTCCTGGTGAGTTCAGCGCCTGTGGTGACTGCACCCCGCCCGACGTCGGGAGCGTGGTGCGGTTTCACCAGGGCACCGGTGGCATCGCCCGCGGGCCGGGGGCCGCCCCGAGGCCGCTGCTGGGCGCGCTGTGCCAGGCGCGGCAAGGTCCTGCGCCCCGCGCAGCCCCCCGCCGGATGCTGTGCGCGGCCTGGGGAAAACAGCCTGGGAGTTGTCACGCTTCTCCCTATCAAAAGCGCAAATCTTGGGTTGTTTTGTTTTCGTTTTTTTTGACAAGGAGCCAGGTGACAGTCGTGTGGCTGCTTTGAAAGAGGAGCTAAGTTGTGCTTTGAGGAAGCCGGGCAGTAGCTGCCAGACTTCTCCTATACAAATCAGCCTCGCGCTGCCTGCTTCTGTCCTCAGAACTGCGGAGCGGGAGCGCGCTGTGCCCTGCTTGTCACCCAAGTGCCCCCGGGCAGGGGGACTCGGTGCTAGTGGTCCCCACGGAAATCTGCCTGCGTTAGGTTAGCGTTACAGTAGATTGAAGGATTTTATCACAAGCAATGTTTGGCCTTCACAAGCTTTTAAAATCTGAAACATAAACATTTATGACATGTTACCACGGAGAGTTGTTTCCATATATTGTGTTGTACAACAAAGCCCATCGTGTCAGCACAAGCATCTCTGGAACAGTTCGCAAACACAACAGACACTGACAACCCAGCAAACAAATGGACAGGTAAATAAAAATATCTGCATGTGCTCTGTCTGTATCCAGGGATGCAACAGTGAATTGTCAACAAGGGTTGCAGCTTTGCATTTGCGTACAGTACATACATGTACAGTACTACATAAACTGTAATATATTGTAGTACATGAAATTTGGTTTTATTCAGAATCTTGTTTTATTTAACCATATCCTTGCTTTAAAAGGTACTTTAGAACCATATCAAAAGAATATTTCTTCTTAGAACCACCCACATGTTAAAGAGTATTAGGTTCAAAAGGAATGTACGAAGATGAAGATGTTTACTAAACAGTAAAAATAATAGCCAGTTTAGGAGAAAATATCAAAAGCGCGTATGAGGCTGCTGTTATTGGTCTTAGAAGATTTCAGTGCTTAATTACTGTATAAAATGGTAGAGTGAGATGCCTCTGTGTACCTGTAAAAATTGCCTCTTAACCGACCTTGACTTTCAATGGGATTTAAAGATCTTAAGTCGCGTGGCTGTGCAGTCTTTATTGATGAAATCAATGTATATCGAACAGACGGAGCACAGAGCCCGCAGGCCGTTCGTGTCGCACAGTCCTCTACGCGAGGGTGAGCTTCACCCTGAGAGAGCAGCAGTATCATGGGAAAGGAGACAAACTTTCTCAGTTCCAAGAAGCCCATTCACAGCCGTAGTTGCCGTTGCTTGCCTCCTCTGACCACATCTCTTCTGTTTCGCCCAGCGGGGATCTGCAGGTGGCGGGCAGCGCTCACTGCACATTTACCACCACGCAGAAGGCAGTGGGAAAAGACAACTTCACCCTCATTCCCGAGGGAACAAACGGCATTGAAGAGCGAATGTCAATAATTTGGGAAAAGTGTGTGGTAGGTACTAAAATAATGCTGATTCCTTGCTAAGTTATGAAGGCAAGTGGATGTGAAGAGTGCTTGTGTCAGATGATGTCAGATTTCTCATTAATTCAGATGAGCCCCCAAGTGTGACATTGTCTAGACTGCTCCTTCAGAAGAGCTTGCTAATGGGAGAAAATGTGACGCTCGACTGCCTTCAAAGTGCCTTCAAAGGGCTCGGTGGGGGGAGTGCCCCCCCGCTTTGACTTGTAGTCAGGAGAGAAAGCCTTCTTGCTCTTCACTGGTGCTCGCAGGAGGAAGGGGACAGGGAGCGTCGTCCTCTGTACCTGTGGGAGGTGCGCACGGCCCCCACCGCGCGTCGGTGTGCTCAGCTCCGTGGACCTGCCCCCCGGAGTGTCCCTGGGACTGCACCACGAGGCACGGAGAGCTTCGTGGTGACTTCACGGAGCCGGGGAACCACACCACAGTCTTACGTAGGCTTTGTTCTTGAGATAAATATAATTTATCTTAAGATAATCCAAGATAATTAAAATCATAAATAATGATGACAAACAGTACTATTTAGGTTCACTTCCAGTCTGTACTGAAATGTACTTAGCCATCTTCACTGAATGTGAGACTCCTGTATACGGACTTTGAGCCTACCAGTGAAAGTCGTCTTTTTCAGAGACCTTACGTTTCATAGTCCAGGGAAAACAAAAACCTCTAGCGCATCATTTAGCTCACAGGCGCAACGCTCAGCTCCCCCCATCCTCCTTTCCCAGCCGTTGCAGCCATGTCTCTGTGTAAACCCTTACACCTCGTTGTCAGTCTGTGTGGTCATACAGTTTCTTCTCCTGGAGTCCGAATTCCTCCTGGTGGGACAGCTCCGGCCCATGAATGCGTCAGTCCCGTCCTGGCACCCCGGGGAAGGAAGCCCCCGGCTGAGAGCAGTGGAGAGGAGCCCGGCCTGGAGCGGGACGGTGCGAGGCTGCCTGCGCAGCGTCGCGCTGCTGACGGCCACGGGGCTGGTGGTCGGTGGCTTGGAGTGGAGACCTTCCCCCAGCACCGCCTCCGGGCAGGTGTTGGACATCTGGGCAGCCCATTTTCAGTTGTTTAATGCTTCAGTAGCACTTAATTACCATCACAGGGACAAACTTCTTGCATTAAATACTGGGGTCAAGACTGTGGGATTTTCTTGGTGTGTAAAAGCATTAAGAGAAAGGTTGAATGCGATTACTACATTTGTATAGAAAGTGCAGATTTGTTTGTGGTGGGACCAGCATGCTTTCCCGTATCGAATGCTCCTTCTTTCTGCTCTTCAGGTGTCAGGGAAGATGGATGAGAATGATTTTGTAGCAGTAACCAGCACAAATGCTGCCAAAATCTTTAACTGCTACCCCAGGAAAGGGCGAATTGCCGTGGGCTCTGACGCAGACTTGGTCTTATGGAACCCCAAGGCTACAAGAATTATCTCAGCAAAAACGCACAATTTGGTAAAATATCTTTAATTATTTTCTTGAGCTGATTCTACAGTCAGAAGAGAGCAGTAAAGCAATATATTTCTTCAGATCAGAAAGACTAGGACATTCATCAACAGAGGAGTAAGGTGGTTAAGCTGATGAAGGACCTTGCATTTCCTTTTTAAAATGCAAGCAAATAACAATATCCCTTGTTTACTGTAGAACTGGAGAATTTGGGAGGGGCAGGATTGTGACTGAGTAGCAGGGTGATTGATCTGAGACAGTCTGCCTCTGGAACACAGATCTTATGATTGATGTGCTTGCTGCGGACTGGAAAAATGTAAGTGTTGACCTTGTTTTGGGTATTAAACTAAAAGGAGCGAGGCAGCACGTGGAGGCCTCCTGCACATGTGGGAACAAACCCTAAGTCACATTAGTTCCTGTTTGGTCAACTTGAACTTCTAAGTTCCAGTTCTAAATTTAGCAAACGGATAGCAGCTCTTTGCATACCTGTGCACCTGCTTAACTGAAACAGCTGTTCCCAGCATAAAGCCATTTTGCTGCCAGAGCCATACGCCAGCGTACCCTGAAGAGCCAGGTCCATTCCCCTCGGGCTCTGGTCCTCAGCAGGCGTTGCTGGTCTGCAGAGTGAGTCGATCAGGAAAGGTTCGGGGTGTCTCCTAGTGGTGTTTTATCCATGGATTTCCAGGCCGTGGACATCCCCAAATTAACTTCCAACATGAGCTGCAGGTAGAAAGCTGTAGTTGAAAGTGAGGAGTGCATTTGAGGTGGTGTGAGGCGCGTTAGAGATGGAGGTGATTTAAAATAATGTAGAAACATTTTTTGACCCACGGGTTTTTTCACCAAGATTTTTTTTAATTGAAGAAAATTATCGTTACTATTGATATATTTAGGTGCTTTCTTTAAAAAATAGAAACAGGTTATTTTTTTGGCCTAGAAAATTCTTATACTTTTTTTAAAATGCAGCATTTTTTCACCATAAAGTTTGTTTTTTGGATAGCTTGTTAGTGATAGTAATGGGAATATTTGAAAAAAGAGGCATGATTTTGCATTTCCCATAAAATACAATTGACTTCTCATATTTATTTTGGTAGAAGACTTGTAATGTCTTGGAAAAAAATTACAACAACTTTGTCACCAAATGGAGAACTGCAGCAGAGCTCTTCTGGGGTTTTGAGATAATTAATTGTTAATGTATAGGAAAAATCTGGTTTGCTTCAGGAATGCCACAAGTCTTTTGGGCAAATACTGAATCTTTTGAGGATTTAGTTTTTCTGTTCCACTTTGCCTTAGTTCATCCAATTAGAAGAACCTTATTATTTGAAACGTAAAGGCTCAGTTAAGTACAACTGCTTGTGCCTAAGGAGCAATGTACAAAAATGTGTGTATATAACTGGATGGACTGTGACCTCCTTTTCTTAAATTTACTTAACATACTGTTTTGCTTTGTTTTGTTTTGTTTTCCAGAATGTGGAGTACAACATATTTGAAGGCACAGAGTGCCATGGGGCTCCTACTGTGGTCATAAGCCAAGGAAAAGTTGTTCTTGAGGATGGGAACCTGTTTGTCACCCACGGCTCAGGTCGCTTCATTCCCAGAAAGACATTCCCTGATTTTGTTTATAAAAGAATAAAGGCAAGAAACAGGGTAAGGAGAATATTATTTGCAATGATCCCACATTTTCACTGCAGTCTCTCTCCGTTATGGTACTGGTGTCGCTGTTCTGGTAAGCCTGCTGATGCAGTAGGCAGCAGAAACACAGGTGTTGTTAATGTTACTCCTTCTCGTACCTTAGAAATTTGTAATGTTATCATGTAGTTGCTCTGGTGTATGGCTTGGCACATACTGATTCATAATGCCTGTTTCGTATTATAACTGATAATACCAGTATTATTATTTACCTATTATGAAGTTATAGAGCAAAAATATGACTTCAGCCAAATCTGTTTGTTTTGTGTGGCAGTAGAGGGGAAGAATTCATCTCGACCTGTGTTAGAAATGATTACGTTACTGTATTACCAATTTGCTGCTTTGCTTCTGTCCACGACTAATAGACGTAGTGTTCAGTAGTTGCTGGAAATAGCATAAGTCCTTCACAGTGTGCAAGCACAGCTTTTTTAGGAGTTACAAAGACATCTAAAAAGCTCCTTAACAACTGCACCCTCCTTCCTTTTCCGTATGTTATTTTAGACATTTTTGTTACGCATTTCAGATAAATGTAGTGCAAAAATGATGAACCCCAAATGCACCACCAGCACTGGCAATTGCAGCAGTAGTCCCGGTTTGTCTCGAGTCCCTGCTGCAGTGGAGTCACGGGAAGGCTAAAGACGGCGGGGCAGCTCCCCGCTGAGGGCAGGACCTCGTGTTCCGCCTCTGGTCGCTGCAGGCAGTCCAGCAGCACCGGCAGCTGCAGCACAGGAAGCCCCATCCCCATCCCGTCGGCTCCCTGTCCCTGGCACCCTCTGCATCATCCTCACGCGCAGGGACGCCGTGCGCGGGATGCGGGGACAAGGGGCCCTTGGGCTCCTTGCTAGCAGTCAGGTTGCGTCTGTGTTAGCTCTGAAAGAAGACACCCCGTGCCACTGTTCTATCATAAAGGGCAGAGCTTGCTAAATATAAACGCTCATGTACTGAAGGTCTCTAGTCTCCTGGCTGGATGATAACTGAGTGTCAAACCAGGCCGTTAGTGATTTCTTTGTTAAGTTAATTCATTTGGGCAGGCGCATTTGGCACTTCGCAAACAACCAGACAGTCTGCCTGTGCCATCTCTTGATCCTTGATTTAACCGGAGCTTTTGAAAACAGCTAGGGTCAAGAGGAGTGCTGTAGAACACTGAGCAGAGTATTTTCTCAGCAAGACAGTCAGCATGATGAGGATGAAGGTGACATATGAGAAAAATTATGATGGAAAATGCTATATACTTGTTGATAACCTATCAGTCTGTGCCCTTTTAATTTGAAACCCAGCACTTCTCATCTGCAAAACAAGCCCATTCCCTGTGGTTCTCAAATGACTGTCACACTGTTTCGTTTGGGAGGAGAAACAGCCTTAAGCACGTTTGGGATGAAGTACTGGTAGTGAAGTCGTTTCTCTGCTCTGGCTTTGGCTTCTCTCATGCCTGGGAACACAGAGGTCTGAGTGCGGTAGGACGTGACAGTGGCACCGCGCCGTACCGGCTGAGGCACGTGCCGCTGGGACGTCGCCACCAGGACGGAGCGGCCGTAGCGTGGTGGGCACCGCGCCGCCCGGCCCTCGGGCCGGCAGCCGGGACACCCCTGTCCGGGGGGCTGTGGCGGGCGAGGGTTCGGGGACCTTGTCTGCCTGGCCTGACGGAGGGGATGAGCCGGGGGCTGGCCTGCCTTTGCAGAGGAACGGAAAGGGACGTGTTAATGAGACCGGCGTGGCGGTTAGGTGCCAGAACCGAAAGAATAAAAAGCAGTTCTTATGCCTGTTTTACAAAATCCAGGTAACGCTCACGCGATAGCTTCGCAGGACGAACCTTTAATTGCCTTTCTTTTTGAGGTAAGTGCAACCAGTGGCTAGTGCAGCACTGCTGCAGCGGGAGCTGAGGACCAAAACCAGCCAGGAGCCCGTTTTGGTTCGCCGGCGTTCGTGTGTTCCTCACGCCTGCTCGTTCCCTCCCCGCAGCTGGCCGAGGTGCACGGCGTCCCGCGGGGGCTCTACGACGGGCCGGTCCACGACGTCGTCCTAAGCGCAAAAGCCATGGCGCCCACCCCGGCGTCGAGGATGGCGGCCTGCGCGGGCAAAGTCCCGGCCGTCCCCGTGCGCAACCTGCACCGGTCGGGGTTCAGCCTGTCCGGTAGGTGGGGGCTGGCGCGGCAGGCCGGGTGCCGGCGGCGCCACCGTGGGCACGGCTGGAGCGGGAGGGCGAGGTGGAGGCCGTGGGCAGCGGCACGGCCCTGTCAGGCTGGGCAGGGGGCTGCACGTGGGTCAGGGCTTCGGGGGAAGCGATATGTACCTGAATACCAGCTGGTTTGTTCAGGCTGGTTCGGTTCTGAGTCTGGACTGAGTCGCGTAACTCCGTTCTCGGGAGCCAGCAATAAAACCTCCTCTGCCTTCCCGTGTAAGCAGAGGGTGCGTCGGTGTTGCCCAGCACAGCATCCTGCAAAAATCCACCCTGCAGCATTAGTGACCTTGGAAAAACTGTCGTAAAAAACTGTCATCGTTTTGTTTTCTTGGCTGGCTGAAATCAGGTGGATCATACAGTGTTTAGTAAATCTACAGGGTCCCACATTTTATTGCATAGAGGCTGTTTACAGGAAAGCCATTTATAATGTCCAGAAAGAAGCAATAAAAAATAAAGGCATTCAGGCAATCAAAGTCATTCCAAACTGTACTATGATAATACAGCATCCAAATTAATATATATTGAAAATACTAGCATTGCTCACAGATGAAATACTTTATGACTGGTGCATTTAAAGCAACGGGACCTTCCAGTCCTGCAGACGTTACACCTGCATGCCTCTCCTTTCCCCCAGGGTCGCAGGCAGATGACCACATCGCCAGACGTACGGCTCAGAAGATCATTGCCCCTCCGGGCGGGCGCTCCAACATCACCTCCCTGTCCTGACCCCGCTCCTCCCCGCCGCGCCTGGCTCCCCGTGGTGCCGCCTCCTGCCTGCAGCGGCCCCGCGGCAGGGTCTCGTGCCGGGGCCCAGCCAGGAAGGACATGGCTGGTTCCCTCAAGCTCAGGATGAAAATGAAGCATTCGTCAGATACCCTGGGCCCCTTGTTCTCTTAGGTAGAAAATAGAGGAAGCCCACCCAAGAGATAGTACGCCCGTCCGTATTTCTCCCACTCCGTAGAGCTCCCAGTCTGTATTTCTTACCTAGATACTCAGAAAGCTCTTAGCATATGCATGCCGACACCTAGAAGTACATTTTAAAGTGTGTCCAGCGGTGCTGCTAGCTGTCTTGTGACCAGGACGACCATGAAGGTGCATTTGGCTGGAATACGCTCCTTTCTATCGCAATGACTGCCCTTCTTACTCCGAGGACTTTTAACCGGTAAACACTTTTCGCACACAGTGAGTCAAGTCTGTTGTGCTTGCGGCTCTCACCAAGCAGCTCTTCACACCGTCTCCTTGTGCAGCGTGGGCACGCTCGAGGAGCCGTCACTGTGCTGATGAGACGGCGCGGCGGTACGAGCCCGCAGCGTGGCCGACTCGTGTTGTAGCATCCCTGGGGCGGGCGCAGGCGCGCTGCGTCGGGGCGGGCTGGGGAGGGACGCGGTGGTGGCTGTGTTCGTGGGAGCCGCACGTCCAGTCTGCTGTAGTCTTCTTGTTAGGCTGCTTTTTTTAAAGGTTATTTATACATTTTTTCAAGTACAAAGTGTATATCTTACAACCAATAAAAGGCTTATTTGAAGGCCAGTTGCATATGACAGACTTTTATAGAGGCTACCATGGCCCGTTTATTATATTTAAAGGGATGTACAGTAAAGGTGAACCTCTGCGCCACAAAGCTATGCATGTACCTCCGACAGAATGGATCACCGTTTGTGTTTTGTTCCTTGATTTGAATAAAGTTTGTTGGAAATCCTAAAATGGTGGAAGTGGTTGACCAATCTTGGTCTATTTTTGTGTGTTCCTCTCTTGGCTTTTTAAGGGTGATGGTTTGTAAAAATCGATTCCTGCCATATAGGTTTCTGCCCTCTGCCAGGAGGAGCATCTCTCTGGCTGTGCAGGCCTGACGGCGGATCCGGCCCCTTTGCCCAGCCCTGGCACGCTTGCCACAAGCCGCTTGGTCAGGCTCATGACACAGCCACCCTGCCTGCAGAAAGCCTTCGATGTGCAAATACAGCTAAAATACTGAAAGCATGGGCTGTTTTTTTCCCATTATGCCAACACCACCTGCAAGCTTTGCTGCTCCTACGGTCTGTGAGGTGCGGGCATTCCCTGTGCAGAGCCAGACTTCACTTTCCAGCTCTGAAAGCAGGGGACAAGAAAGGGGAACAAAAAAGCTGTGGAAGCACAAGCACCTGCACCACGTGATAGCTGAACTCACACTGGTTTGCAGCTCTGGTTAGAGAATTTTGGTGAAAATAAAAGTACATTACTGTTGGGAATGCCCAGGATATCTGTAAGGGTTCCAGCCTTCTTGTCTTGGAGCCATGGCCAGAGCAGGGGCTTGGGTGGGAGCTAAGCTGAGACTGCCGCAAGCAGCTGTGCATGAAGCCTTGTGACCCACTGGTCAAACACGGTTGCTGTCACATGAGTTCACACATTTAAACCAGAGAGGGATTTTGGTGTTTTTTTTTTTTTTTTGTAGATTATCCGCTCTGACCTACATCTCATAGCCCAATGCAATTACCTGTAGGAATTTCTGCATCAAACATACATGAAAATGCATTTGTTCAGATATTTTATATTTAATTTTAAACAAATTATTTAATTTTGTCTAATGGTTTTCTTTTCTTTATCTGCAATTGCAACAAGGCTATTGAACATCTATGTATTTTTCTTTCTAAATATTTTGTTTTTCTAAATAAAAGCATCTTCTTTCTAAAAACTGTAAAACCTATCCTAGAGAAAACACTCACTTGAATTAATTCCCAAAACGGCAGGATGCTAAAAGCTCAGCCACTATCCAGCAAGAAGGATGAATGCAGCCAGTAACCCAGAACACAGGATCCTGCCCCCGGGTTTTCCCAGGCCCCACATGAGCCCCAAATCCGGCTGTTCTTAGCAAGGGATGATCTGCAATCTCTTCCTTGGCGACATCCCTTCCTTCAACGGCCAGGCTCACTCACTGAAAGGTCACGGGGCCAGGGGCAGGGGGGACCCACAGCATCCACGGCAGCAGCCGGAGGCACCGTCCCCTCCTCACTGAGCCCCTGGGCACAGCTGGGGCCGGCCCCGCTATCAGCCCCCAGGAGCCCCCAGCACCTCTGCTGCCGAAGGAGGGGTTTGCATTCGTTTTGTCTGCGGGGGCCATTTCCCAAAGTGGGGGCCCAGGGAGTAGCGGGGGCCCAGGGAGCAGCAGAGCCCACGATGCTGCTGGTTCACCCCGGCCTCCGAAGACAGCGGCGGGGGCTAGAACACTGCGGGTGCCCCAGGGGATGTCTGACCGGGGTCCTGAAGATCTGGTCGTCTGCAAATGTGTCCAGAGCCTGCAGGAAGCAAACCCACCCGGGGCACAAACACAGCCTGCGTGGCCCTAATTCCATCTGACAGCATCCCTGCAGGATCTGGGTCAGACACTTAGAGGCGCTGGCTCAGGCAGCCAGACGGGGAGCTGGCGCGCACCCTTGACGTGTGACAGCACGAGCGCAGGACACCTGGGGCGGGCAGGGACCTCAGGGGCCATCGGTCCAAGCCCAGGCTCCAGCGGGGAGCCGGGGCAGAGGTAGTGCCGAGCCTTGATGCCCGGCGGTTGGGGATGAACATCTCACTTTCTAGCAGAACAGCCGTACTATTCAAAAAAATAGTAGAATTCGAAGACAATTGCCCAGCCCAAAGCAGAGCAGACAGTACAGTGCACGAGCACGCGGGCACCCCGCAGGGGCACCGGCTGAAGCCCGAGGCTGCAGGACACAGCTGCAGCAGCACTGGGAAGCAGGGCTCACACTTGGAGGGTGAAAACTCTCCCCACACTGCCCTAAGTGTGCAAATCAGCTGGCGGGCTCTTTGCTGCTTTTTTCCCAGCTTGTGGCAAAATTTAAGTGGGCTCCTTCCCAGCGCAGGCATCGGCAGCTGGCCATCGCCTTTCATTCAGATCCAGCCATCCAAAACTGCCGTACAACAACTCGTAGCAGGTAAGAAAGGCAAAGTCGGCTGCTGGGCATGGGGAGGGTCGTTCCCACTTGTCCTACCCTGAGAGCGAGCCCCAGCAAATGCTGTTTGCAGCCTCTTAGGAAAAGCAATCCCAACCCAAGGGCAGGCAGCTGGGCGGTGGAGCTGCCTCCTCTTGTGGCTGCCTTGCTCTTTTTAGCTCTGTCAGCTTCTTCACCCTTTGTAACTGAAGGCCTGCATTTGGGAAACCATCCCCACCACGTCACCTTGCCTTCTTCCCGCACAACGGGCCAGTGACTCAGCCACGTCGAGGTGCACCGCGTGTCCTTGTCCCCGGGGGTGTCCACGTGGGGTCCCACCAGCGGCCGTCACAGCCCCGCTGAGAGCGGGCCATGCAGCTGCCAACCGCCAGCAAAGGGCAGTGCAGAGCAGGACTCCTACAGCAGTTTGTCTTGTTCCTTTACCTTGACTACCGGGAAGAGTATTTGTAGATGCTTCCTACACTGAGCTGAGGCAAGCTAGCACATTGAAGCAAGAACTGTAATAAATAACCCCAAGTACTGATGAGGGATGAAAGAGAAAAACCAGAGCCCTCCCGCACTTCCTCGGGGCTGTTTTTATCAAGTTTAAGACACAAAATCCAGGGTTGTGCAGGAAAATACTAAAATGCAATGAGGCGTTGCTGTCGTGCCCTCCATGCTGCAGCAGCCATGGTGCCCCATGGCTGTTGGGGTCGCCCAGTGCGCAGCGCGTGCGCTCTCCAGTGTCATCCCCAGGCACTGGAGCACCACAAACCAGTTATTAACCAAGTGATTCACAGAAATATGGCGTGCTGGTCCTCTGGGCAGGGGCAGGCATGGGGCAGAGGCACCCCAGTCCGCTGGGAATGCCCTGGGCACTCCTCATCCCCACGAAGACCACAAGCCCACCATTGAGAGGGCCCTCAGCCCCACCACTGCTGGTCATGGATAAAGTCTTCCTAGGAAATTGTAACCACCTCCTAACTGATACTAGAAGGTTTGACAACATAAAACATCTGTTTTAGCTGTTCCTCTTTTAACGCTTGTTTTGCGTTTTTAAGAAGTCCCACGACAGTGTTTCTGCAGCTCGTCTCATTACCTTGCTCTGGGATGGCAGGAGGTGGCCCCCTGTCTGGGCACAGGGGGCAGTCAAACTGGGTTTCCAAAAAGCTTTCAGCATTTCGATGATTTTTGTGGTTTGTGCCCTCCCACAGCAACACAAACCACTAGCCGCAGCCATCCAGCGTTGCTGGGTGCCGCAGGGCAGCACGCAGCGACTTCTGCAGGGCACACAAGGCGAGGAGGTCAGCGCCGCTGGCCCTTCAGTTACAGCGAGGGGTGCCCAAGGCGCCCAGGCAGCGAGTGTGCAGGTGCCGCGGGGCTGGGGGCTTCCCGCAGTCCCGGGATTATGTGCGCTTGCTGTATCGCCATGGATCCCACCCGTGGTCTCACCCTGTGAGATGCGCTCACTGCTCAGCACGGGCAGTGGCTGCCCACAGCCCACCTCCGAAGCTCTCGCCTCTCCAGGGAGGAACGACCGCACCGTGCCAAAGGTGTGCAAAACGCACCTCGTGCGCTGCAGCAGCTCGCGGGCGCTGCCGTCGCGGGCAAGCGGTCTGGGAACGCTCCTGCGGCAGCCGGGTACAGCGGACAGTGCACGCTGCCACCAGGATGAGCTAGGGAAATACAGCAGGGCTCACAGAGCTGGCTGCAGCCAACGAAAAAATATTTGGCATATTGACCCGCTCGTTACATGGCTGTAAGATACCGTTGCCAATGAGCTTCCATAAGTAAAACGCAGCATACACACAGCAGATCGGTGGTATGTTTTGGCTATTACACCAACTGGTGTAGTTTGGATGGTAAACAATCCAGTCTGTGATGTGTAAACAAGAAATGTAATGATAACTTGCGCTTTTTACAAGACTCAATGTTGTTTTCCTACAGAGCAATAACCTAGAAATGACTGCAAAAACTTGGCAATGTTAAAAACACACATTTATTACTCCACATATGCAATGGCTTCTTGCAGTATCTGCAAAAACACAAATTTGTTGTCGTAACTTAAATCTTCTGTGACATGGTAGCATTGTCATGCAATAAAATTACAGAAATGTATTAACATAAAATACAAAGATATACTTTACATATCCAATTTACACTGAAATAATTAAAAAATATACCCTACCAAGGCATCAGGATTTCGGCACTGTCCAATGTCAAGTTCATATTATTGGCATTTTTGCTATTATTTTATTACTCTTATTGTCTTTTTGGCAAGGTATAGAGTAATAAAGAATTGGCAACAAAAGAAACATCGGGACCTGATCTGGCATTTGTTTTCTATGCAAAATTCCCAGTGAAGTCTGTGGAATTCAATGGAAACACTTAAAAATAGGCAACTTTGCAAAACTTCAAAATACAGCAGAGATAAGAAAATCTCATGGCAAGGAATTTAAGGAGAATAATTTATAGGTGATGTAGACTTTTCACAGAGAATAATGGCACACCCTGTATAAATCTGTCATACAAAAAATACATGTGTTTAAATATTTATATACAGAAAATTATTGTATTCTGGTTCTGGTGGAGATGTAAACCAGAGCTGGAGCAACTCCTTTCAAGCTCTGCGTTACGGGGTTTGGTAACAGTAGTGTTTCACGACTTCACCACAAGTTTTGCTTACACCTGGAGCTGAATCAGGCTCTAAAGCAACAGGGAGAGAACGGAAGGACAGAAACGGTTCAGAGGACTTCAAAGCAGCACGGTTTTCATAGGAACCAGCCCTTCCGCAGAGCGCACGCCCTGCAGCCGCACGCCGAGCATCGCCGGCTGTGCCCNGCACGGGGACGGCGCGCACAGCCGGTGCGAACCCGCCCCAGCCCTCGCAACACGTGCGGACGGCAGCGAGACTGGCCACGACGCCCCGAGCGGGTGATGGCTAACGCCCTGCCCCGCGGCCCCGCGGCAGGATTTAAGGTGCCGACATACGAACACAAACAAAACAGCCACAGGGAGCTTAGGCACAGCAGGGGCGGAATGGCCCAACACATTAAAGCCCATCGCGAGCTCTTTTTGACAGTGGAGCGAACACTTATCTGTTTATTACTATGCTTCCTGTTTACAATTACTCTTTCCTTTCAGTTTCATCTCTGGGCTCTACGCATAAACAGGCATCAATTAAACCTGCTCCCCAAATGGGCAGTAGTGAAGTGCGCGTCCATGCACTACTGGAAATGAGTACTGAAATTATATTGTACTCACGGTGGCTCATCTACACAGCAGAGTGATCCTAAAAGTCTGTCGTGCCACTTGACCTCAGTGAGTAAGATTTAGAAATAGATGGATGTGAGGCAGAAACACGAGTTTTCCCAATCACGCTTCCCTAGGTGTTTGCTGGATTTCAGTCGTGCTTTCTGGGCAGCCAGAACCTGCCCCCGAACCATTTCATCTTGGGAACAGCAGTTACACAGTGTCTTCCCAGAAGCTTTGCCGGTCACTGCTTAGCGCTGCTGAGGGCGTTTTGCACAACTTAACAGGAAGTGTAGTGCTGAAAAGAGAAAACAAATGACCAAGACAGGGTCTGGAGTGAGACGCTCCAGTTTCTGGGAAGTGAGCCAGCTCATCTCTGCACACAGCAGCAGGACGTTAAGGGCCATTCGTAACTTGTCCTAAAGAAAGTGATGAAAATCTCTGACGAGACATGTCCTACAGGACTGCAGCTATCTGCTCTGGCCTGAGAGCTTGCGGCTGAATAGGATGCACCCACGTCTCCCATACATGGTACATTTTGGTCCTAAAACACAAGTTACGGTCCTTGTTGTTCTCAGAGTCTCAAACTTCTGTCATTATTTACAGAAAGACGCTAAATAATGAAATGGAGTTTAACGAAAAAAACTATTCATACTGGTGAAGTACACCACCTGTAATTTATACTTCCTGACAAAAAACTTCTTTTTGACGCTCATTCTGCTTCTTTCCCACCCACCTGACTCTTGGCAGGCCAAGAGGTAGGCAGGTTTCCAGCTCCTTGCAGCAGAAGGGCTATGAGACTATTCTTACCAGAAGCAAAATAGAGCCAGTCTCAATGCGGTTACATGACTCGAGATTGAGGTGTTGTTCCCGTTTTGCAAGTACCCACAGTGGAGCTGCTCGCACCCACCAGTTCTGTGCCATGGGAGGTGCCCAGCACGGACCTGCAGCCGGGGCAGCCGAGGCAGAGGGCAGCCGGCACCGGACAGACACGACCGCGCTGCTGGCTCCTGCGGGGAGGTCAGGGGAAACGCAACGTACGCGGACAGCGCAGGACCAAGGACCGAGCTGACAGATCCCGCAGTCCATCCAAACGTACACCAATGCGCTGGACGATTCTGCGAGCTGCCCGGGTCCCCAGCGTTGGGCTGATGCCACCCAGGCACAGAGTGACGATGTCTTCCAGGGAGCCTGGGCTGCTGCGGGGTGAGGTCCTCCAGTCGGGTGAAGGTGCAGGGGACCCGTTTGGTGTCACCTGGCTCACTCAGCGGCTGCCGCCTCGCCCCCAGCCCCATGCCGCAGCAGCTTCGCAGGAGGCGCGGGGACGTCGGCCGCTGGCAGCGACCCACCTGAGTCCCGTCCCTGCGCACAGGACCTCAGCGCTCCACAGAACCGCCGGGTTTTACAGCTGAAACGCTCACCGGACACACCGCCTACCTGGCACTGTCCTGAAAACAACTGGGCCACTGGTATAAAAGCTTTGGCTTGCCCCCGGCCCCCTCGTACAAGTTGTGCCTGCACACTTGAACACTTCTTTTAAAGATTTTTATGAAAGTTTGGTTCTGCACAAATTTAATCACTTACTGATTTCCACATAAAACTGTGGAAAATAAATGTTTCATGTCATTTTTCATACAACAATGTTTGATACTGGATAAGCCATTCTATTTCATCCTCAGAAACTGAAAACACAGCAAAATTTGTCCTAAAAGAGTCTGCATCTGTTAAAAACATTTTCTATCCATTTTTGTGTCATGAATATACAATAAGGATGCAAACCCAGCAACCTCCTTAATGTCTGGTAGCAAATAGATTATGATCATTTTAAGGTGAATGCAGTTCTAATGAAATCTCTGTGTATCACAACAGTTTTATGTTGCAGCAGAACCAATGGCTCATTTTTAGCAATAGTAACCAAAAGCCACCATACAGCAGATTAAGCAACTAATATAGCGAAGGCTTCTGAAACAAGAAGGCAACATCCATAGCTGGAACGAGTTAAAGAGATCTCCTGTCTTATTAAGGTAAAACAGGTATTGGGAAACTATACACAGCACTTTTACTTTACATTGAAAATAAAGTAAATCAAAGAGTGAAATAAGATACTCTCCTCTTTTTGTGACCGAGCAGCATTGTAAGGCCACCCACTTTGTTTCCACTAAAATCTGAATCTATGATAATATACGTCCTCCGAACCTGGACAAACAGAACCAGAATAATCTGATCCATTTGCGTGGCTCCTTGCAACTTGCAATAGCTATGTGAAGAAAGCAAATATCTTAAATACATTTTACATATCTATTATGTGTTTAATCATTACCCAGCCCCAGAAGAATCCATGGAGTGCACAAAAAAACATTTATTTGCCCCAAGATGGGAAAGAGAATCTGGCAGGCGACGAGGGGACAAGGGTGTGCCCAGGCCGTCCGGTCCCTACACCGCAGGACAATCGCCGCTCTCAGCTCCCACGGGGCTGCTGCCGCCCGCCGGGGACCAGCGAGGCCCTGGGGCTGCTCTGACTCACAGCGCGAGCACTCGTCCCTGTGCAGCCTTCACTAACGGGAATGCCAAAGTAAAGTGTAAACCGCTCAGCCTTCCTCCCGCTCCACGCCTGCTGTTGTCCCTTGTTGTAGATGTAACTTCTTACGTTGTCATCTTATTGTATTAAAAACATGTCCAGATCAGCAATCTGACATTAAAAAAGAACAAGTAAAGAAATTGGTCTACTTCCTCCAGCAAGTTGCATAGCAAGCATCCTTACCCACGACAGGCACCCCAGTGTGCAGAACCGGCATTTGTTTAAATCCAGAATTCAGTTCTGTAAGAACTACCTGTTTTGCTACAGCTTTGCAAGACGAGTTGTCGCGTGTCTCCGGTTGTCTCAGAGCACAGCCGGTGTTACTCAACGCAACCTGAGAACAGGTGACTGGGAGAGGGGCGGCCGGCGGCCCCCCCAGCCTAGCTGCTGCCCGCGGAGGAGCACACGGAGCTGCACATGTTCAAGTTGGAGGTCTCAGACTCGGCCTCCGTCTCAGCTTCATCGGTGGTTTCGGGGGGGGACACAGACTCGCTTGTCTGCTCTTGGCTCTTCTTTAGCCTGTGCGGAGCAGAGGAACCAGGCGTTACACAGCGATCCCCAGGGCAGACGCGCTTGCAGAATGGGTGGTGCGAAACGTGGTCTGCAGCAGCGAGCATGCCCACGGCTGCCCACGCATTGCTCCTCATGAGGTGCCTACAGCAGACCCTAGGTAAAGGAGAGGAGTCTTTCCAGACTGGCAACATCCCACCACCACATGGAAAGGTTCTTACATGGGCTGAAATATCCACAAAACACACCAAAATGTTCTCAAATGCTCCTCCACGATGCGCAGGCTTTAGCTTTCAGAAGCGCTGCCCGCCCGGACCTCAGCCACGAGCACCCTGGCCCACGGCTGGGGCAGTGCACCCACCGCCCCGCACAGCCTCCTCCAGGGGGACTGCTCCTGTTCTACTTCTGAAAAGAACAGAATCCTAACAGAGCGCTCAAGCAAGCGGAAAGCAGCTGCTTTAACTCCAGTGCTTCTACTGCCCGCTCGTGATATGCAGAGAAAATTTTACCACGTTCCTTGCTTTTGTCTTCCAAAATAACATCCTCTAAAAGCAGGATAGACAAGGAGACAATATGGGCGAACTGAAGCGGTGTCACATATGCATGTTAGACCCCAGAAGCTTCTCTGCAGCATATTGTGCTTTAGTGCAGTGGTTAATACTCACTGATCTTGTCTCCCTTTTGGTAATAACTGGTTTTTACAAGAATGCACCACCTGAGCTCCTTACTTTTACTCTGTCACACAGAGCCAAACCCTCAGCAAGATGCCCCTCACCTTCAGGCTCCAGCACTCTCATTTCTGAGATAAGCCAGGAAAATGAGCATTTTTAGTTTCCAAAAAATACCCCCCACACTTACTTCTCTCTGTTAAAGATGACGAAGTCTTGCTGGATAGCTTCAAGGCATTCCTGGAGATAGTCATTTTCCTGTTGAAGAAAAAACCATACATGCGTAAGAAGTCCCATTTGCATGTCGCTGCTTCCTACAGCATCGCAGTGCTTCAGTCTATGCACAGCACACACCAGCCACCAGAAACTTCAGCCTCAACAGATGATGGAAACAGCACAGCTGATTGCTTTCATGGCTTTTACCGGTGGCCTGTTTCATCTGCGGCATGCACAGTTTTCCAGTTAAACACAACATGTTTATCTGTTGTAAGCGCTACCTGCTGACACCAAGGAAGAGGCCCAGCACAAAGCCTGCAGGTGTAAGCTGGTGGTCGAGCATAGCGCAAACCTTGCAGCCCGTCCCACAGCGGGCTGCTCCCCGCTGCCTGTCCTGCCCATCCCCAGGGCCGTCTCCACATGTGGAGACCTCCTCTGAGGTCAGACACTGCCGCTGCCCTCTGCCTCCAGCACGGGGCCGGGGCTGGGGCCAGGCTCCCATCCCGTGCCACCCGGTGCTGCAGCGAAGCCAGCTGAGGGCCTTGGCGGACAACGTGCCCTCGGCTCTCCTGGCAGCAAACCCTCCCAGAGGTATTTTCAAGTCTGCTTATTCTGTTCTTTTCCTCCTCAGCTTCCCGATTTATCCTTAGGCCTTTTACAGTAAGTCTCATTGATCGCAGCATTAACTCCTGCTGAAGAAGGAACGGATCTGTTGCAGTTAATTGGCGCAGACAATGAGATGGGTAAAATCCTGACTGGCGCTTCCTGCTGCAGCTCAGACAACGGGTATTCATGTCCTTGCGGGGGCGGGGCCGGATTTTGTTTCCTTATCTTGGAATTTGCTCAACTAAGAGAGGAACCGCACCACCAAAACGGTGATGATGGGATAATGCATCCTGTCATCCCCTGCACAAGAGCCCTTACAAAGCACTCCCTTCTCCAGGACTGTGCTCTGCTGCACAGTGTGATGGTTTTATTCCACGGACATGTCTGATCTGTAAAACCGAGATTCTTGTATTTATCTCCCTATTGACATAAAAGCACCATGACTCCCACAGTGAAAAATGGAAACAAATGCATCTGATCTCCAGCTAAATTTCTCAACTGATGTACTCTCTCCAGAAAGCACTCGTGGCATGCTTCTCCAGACTCTTGTGCCGGCCTCCCCAGCGTGGGAGCCCAGCAGAGCTGCGGGGGCTTACACAGGTGTACAGCCCATGTGGCAGGAGGAAACATGGGGCCAATTACCCGAAAAATGGAACTGACACCTTGGATGTGTCTCTGTGGCTTTCATTCAATGCCCAGACAAACCACTATAATATAACCTCATCCTCAGCTGTCGGAGAAATGGGACAGTGCCTCTCAGAAAGGCCGTGATCATATGGACATTTTTTTTCAGTTTTATTCTTGACCAGCATGCCCAGATCTCTGTCTCTCATTTCATTTTCCAAAGCAGATTACTGTGAAAGGGTTTTATCAAACTTATGTAAGAGGAACATTTGGTTGTCACGAAGACTCCATTTGGCAAATGTTTTTATCAAAACAAATCTGCACGGGAAGCCACTGCCGCAGTAACTACTGCTGCACACCCCCACAGTTGATATCTCAGGCTTTTTCCCTGCTGGCTGTTACTGCAGAAATCACTTACGGACTGAGAGCTGTCTTTGCTGTTATCCCTCGACTTGTTCTTTGCAAGCCTCTTCTTCTTCTTATGCAGGGGCCTCGACTCCAGGATCATCTCCTCCAGCTCGAAGGTGGGGTCGCAGTGCAGGCGGCCCTTCTGCGGGGCACACAGACACCACAGGCGCGGGTTAGTCATGGGACAGGCTCCCTCTCTCAGCAAACATGCTCAGAAACTACTGCTGGGTCAGAAAGCCTCTGCTGAGCATAGCCATTCGTCTTCAGATGCAAACTGACCCTGGCTGGGAGAGGGAAGCCAGATCGCCACTCATACTCACGTTAGGGACGAAGCCTGGCTCCACACGTTTCTCGCAGATGTCGCTCCATATCACGCCAGCCAAGTATGCTGATGTCTGAATGTCAGCGAGGCAGCAAAAGCGGTGCTCAGGGTTCACCGTCAGCAGCTGCCGTGACAAAAGCATTCCCGTGAGAAAAGAGAAACGGAGCCAAGAACCCCCCTGCCTTCCAAATGCACTCGAGTAATCCGGCAATGCTGCAAGGTTTCTGTTACAGGAAATATGTAACACTCTATATTAAAAAAATGCCTTAGAAAACTGTTCTACAGGTTGTGAAACCAGAGGGCCACAAGTTTGGTATCGTGAGAACTCGGAGCAGCGCTGGTTTGCCTCGTCCCACGCCTGCCCGCAATGCACGACCCTCCCCTGCCACAGCCACGTGCTGCTGCCCTGCAAGGCCGGGGTGCGGACAGACCCTGCCCGCCGCAGCCTTCCCTCCTGGCACGCCTTGCTCCTTGCAGAGGTGCTCAGCCTCCGCAGAGGCCTATCCGCTTGGTTTCAACCTTCACAGGCCCTATTTTCACAACACTTCCATGACACCAGGGGATATTATTCTGTTTTTCACACACATGGATTACTGAGTATAGAGAAAAATAAGTAAATAAAGCAGAAATGGTAGCTCAGCTTGCTGCTCCACTGAGAAACCGATGTGATGGCAGACAGGACTTTTCAGAGAACTCAGCACTGTACCACGTTGCATGTTCAACACATTTGAGATACAGCTTTTAGGACTGTTGGGGGCATCTCTAACATAGGATTTGGGTAAAGTTTCCAGAAAACTCTGTGCTTTTTCTCCACCTCTGAAAGCCTTCACTGCAGCTCAGCCACTCCACCTGCGCAGAGCTGCCTGGCGCAGCCATGGGATGCTCCAGACCCATGGTGCTCCGCTGCCAGGGCCGCGCCCTGCCCTGAGACCCGTCCTGGCGGTTTCTCCAGAGCATGCAGAACTCGAATCCCAGCCTCCAGCCCTCCCGGCCGAGTTTTGGGCATCCCCAATCTGAGCGCGATCCTCTGAGTGACGGACCACCTGCGGTAAGAACTCTGCCAAATGCCCACCTAGGACTGTTTCCTTTAAAGAGCTACAGCAAACTTCCAGGCGCACTAATTGTAGGCGGTGACAACCTTTTTGCAGAAAATAAATCAGCATTTCACGTTTTTCCAGTGCCAAAGGCAGCTGTGCACAAAGGCAGCATCCCACCGCCCCAGACTCGTGAGCGCACCTCCAGCCTGACCAAGGGGGCACGGGGACACGAACAGCTCTTGCTGAGGCTCTGCCTCTACCTGCACCTGCTGCCTGGGGAGCCTTCAGGACACGCTGCCCCTGCATGCGACTGTCTTCACCTTCACGGCGCGGGCATTCCCATCGCCTGAGCGCGGCCGGGCGGCAGCAGGTGCCCCGGCTGTCACGGCAGCACCCGCGGGGCTGCCAGCGGTGAGGGCTGCGGCTCCTGGGGGACAAACCCGGGCGTGGGGGACAGGAGCGTCCTGCAGGGCCGGGTGGCTGTGGGGACACTGCGGCTGGCGTTTGAGCTCCATGCCGCTTCTGTAAGCCGGCGTCCCATGCAGCCCAGCAGATGGCAATGTGAACTTGCTGAGCACTCCACTGTGGTGATAACTAACTCTGCTTCTCCCTAAAACAAAATCTGCTTATGTAATTGTCCACCCAACATTAACTTATACTGGAGTCACTTATTTGCTGTCAGCACGGGACATATCTTGTTTTACAGCATGCTCATCAGGTACTTTTCTGAGTTCTTGAGCCAGCAAAAGCTAAAAGAACAGACTCCACAACAAATCAAAAACTTTCTAGCTGCAGCAATACAATTAAAGCAATCACCTATTTCATTCATATATAAAAACCCTCACAGACAGGTCTTACAACTAAATATCCCCGAACCAGACTCTTCTGCCTTGCAGAACTGAAGGGAAAGCAGTTAATGCAGCAGGGTCAGCACAGACTTCTCTATCTTACACCTCTGTCCCAGCCACAACTGCCACCTTTTTAATTCATGAAGACGGTATGCTGAAAGAACACAATCCTAGCCTAGGTAAGAACTTTATTGTTACACCAAAACCAGGCTCTTTTCTTTACTTGCTATCAAACAATGCATCTTATTACAGAGGTAAGTAAAAAACAAAACACAAGATTAATCTGTGCTTAAGCCTGAGCAAAGTCATAAAAAAATAGCGCTATTTCAATTTTATGTTATTAACACACTGAAAAATTTCCAGTTAGTCCTGTAATGCACAGTTTAAAGCACACCAGAAAGACTCCTTACCTTTCTTAATAGAGCAACCATTTCTTTTGACCACGTGGATGAGTACTGAACGCTGACAGTACTGAACAGCTGGACTAAGGACTCCACTGGGTTATTGGAATGGATGTCATACGGTCTCTGGGGAAAACACAGAAAGTGAGACGAAATTCACTTTTCTCTCTGCAGCTTGCTAAGAAAGCATGTTCTTAGACCTCAGGCAGTCTGAAACACCCTACCCAGCCCCGAAGAAGCTCATAAGCCATAATTCCCAACGACCACCAATCCACTTCAAAGGAGTAACCTGTCCCGCCGTTCAGGAAGGAATGGAAAATCTCCGGAGCTGAACAGGAAGAGCAAAACCACAACAGTTTACTCACTGACTTCTGTTAGTTTCTGTTTCAATCGCCTATTTCATGCAAGTCCGTACGTAAGTGTAGTGATTATTTTTACGCATTAATGCCACCGGTGAGGCTTTCAGGCCAAGCTAGGCGGCAGCACACCCGGCCGCGCAGGGCGGTGGGAGCCCCGCTCCCTCCGAGCAAGGAGCAAGGACGGCGGCGGGGCTGGAGAGCGGGGCAGGCTGGCACTGCAGGACCGGCAGGGCTTCCCGCAGCAACCCAGTATTCTGGGAGCTTCGCTCTTCAAACCGTTAGGCTGTGCTGAACGACTTGGGCACATGCATTAAGGGGATAAATTAATTCTGTGCCTTTGTGACAGACAGGAATTACAAGACGGCATGCGGTGATCATTCTTTAAAGGTAAAATACAGACGTAACGAACAGCTATTATTTCTTACCCATGTATGGCTTTGTTCCAGCTAACGCAGTTGCTCTTTCACCATCCCTAATTATTGTTGCAATATTAAAATCTGTTAAATGTGCATGACCTTAAATAAAGACACATTTTAAGAAGGAATTACTCACAGCACAGAACAATCACAATGTAGAGTACAATTTTTTCATAAGCGTTCAGTCCCAGACCATGTAGCACGGGCAGGCAGGTCACTGTCCAGATCCTGCTGAATGGCCCAACAGATCCTGGAGCTTTCTCAGGATCTTAGGCTTGCCAGATGACTAAATGGTAGCTAGCTTTGCTTCTTGATTTTGAATTGCATGTGGCGTTTCACATTTTGAGTAAAGGTCGTTTAAAATATCCAGCTTATTCCACCCTGCCTGGCTACTCTACTTCTTTGTTCACATTACTGCAGCTGAGATTCGCAAGGACTCCTCAGCTTTCCGTGGCACAAACAAGCCAGCTCTCAGAGCTTTGCTCCCCAGGCCTCCCTCAGGACTATGACGCCTGTTCCCCACTCCTCCAACATCGCTGGCCCCTGCACTGGGCACTGCTATGACAAACTAAAATTCAAGGCTGACCATGAAAAAAAAAGAGGATTTGTTTGTTTGTTTGTTTACAGGATTCTGAGTTTCAAACCTGGGATGACAAGTCCAGTTTGAAATGCCAAATTCTCTACTGCTTGGAAAACTCAGGTTCAACTTCTAGCTAGTGTGAACGAACATGAGGAATGTGACAGCACTGAGCCAAGGTGCAGCACAAAAACAGAGGAACGCAGAATGTAGCAAGAAAAACATTGTAACAGCTTAAGCTTACAAACATTACTAGTTAAGCCTAGCTCGGGAACCAGTAACCTACAGGGCTCCAGCACTTGGTCACATTGATACATCCGGAACCTACAAAGACAACTAGAAAAGCGCTACACTAAGACAATGCCTTGGTCACGCTGATTAAAAGTAACCTGTAACTGTTTTACTGTTTTTGGATGAAAGCCATTGAACCACGACTACCACCAAAGTCCCAGAGCTAAGACAGTACTGACACTGTGCAGACCGCAGCAAATTCAGACACTTCAGTCTAAATAAAACCAAAACAACACTTTCCAAACCCTAAGGTTATATGAAGAAATCATTACGATATTTGAAAAAGTGCTGCAGTACTTTCTCTCTGTTTCTGCTTTCTCTGTCATCAAGACTGGAAGTTAAATTCTGGAAAAAAAGACAGCACGAAAAGATTTGAACAAGCTCTGGAAATCACCTACTCTTCTGAGATCTGCAGCCAGCCAGCCGGGGGCAGGTCAGGTAAGCCCTTGGTGTTTACCTGCACAGATGAGGCATCTCCAAGGCTTTAAGCAGACTTGCCACGAACTGAGTATTTCTGCAGTGCTGTTGTACCGAGTGCTGCAGACCTGATGCACAAACTTGACATGACCAGCGGTAACGAGCGTAAGCCGCAGCAGCAGAGGTTTAGATGTGACATCAGAGGGAAATGCTCAGAGACGCACGAATCCAGCGGCAGTCGGACCCTCAGGCGGGTTGCCCGGGGAAGCCAGGGTCTCTGGGACGGGGGCAGAGGCCTTTTCAAAACCTCGTCAGACGCAGGCAGGCCAAGACCGCGCGGGCGGCCCCTGGCCCGCCCCGCGACCGCGCGACCAGCCGCGCCGCAAGGAGCCGGGGCAGGGCAGGCCCTCACCAGCCCCAGGCCTGTCCCGCGAGGCCCCCGGGGACGTGGGCACGGGGAAAAGCCAGCCCCCCCCAGCTCCCGCCGCGCGCCCCACAGGGTGCTCGGTACGGGCCCGGCCAGGGCTCAGCACAGCCCTCCCACCGCTTCGGGCCCCGTGCTCGCGCTACGACCACCTTGGGACAAAAACTACGGCAAGTAGCACACGTAATCTGAGGCAGGGGATAGCCAAGTATCCGCGCTGGCAGGTCAAGCTAAACCCAAAGCTTGTTTGTGGGTCTTTTTGTTGTTGTTGTTTCCTAAATATAGTTCAGTTGGAAGGGACCTACTGCCCGACCACTTCAGGGCTAAACAAAAGTTAACGCATGTTAATGAGGGCACTATCCAAGTGCCTCTTGAACACGGACAGGCATGGGGCACCAACCACCGTGCTAGGAGGTTGACCAAGCTGACCTGATACACAGAAAACACACTCATCTGCCCTCCATGAGGCTGTTTGTTGCTATCTACCAGGCAGCGGTGAAAATGGTCTGTAAATTATGGAGCACTTTGTCCCATTAACTCTTCCTTGTATCTCCTTTTTCCCAACATGTTTGGGCTTTATACCCTGCGCTATTGTCTAATGAACTTCCATGCAAGTGCAAGCTTTGGTTTTGAAAAGCCCTTATGCTATAACCCAGGTGGTTTGAAGCCTGCTGCCCTGGGAGGTTGTGTCTTCATTTTGTAAGATTTATTACTGGAATAGAGGTGAATATAGGATCTCATCCGGGAGCTGTCCTATACAGACCACTGAGAGCCTACTAACGGCTTATTAATAATATTACCGATAGATGGTCTCATGAAGGTTTCCGAGCTTGCTTCATCTGGCTCAGCCCAGACCCCTCTCTCCAGGAGGACATCAAAACTATCTTTTTTTCCTGCCTAATAAAAGTATATGTGCAAATCACTCACTTTAAAACTCAAAAAAGACAGTTCTCATGCCTTGCGCCCTTTCACAATGCATTGCTTGCATGGACAACCCGTGCAATATAAGAGGCACTGGCTGGGTGCTGGCAAGAAAGGATACAGAGGCAGGGGGTTAATGAGAAGGGCTTCCTGTGGTGGAGCTTCCCTCGCATGGCAATGCACATGTATGTCCAACCAAATACCAATCAAATATAAGAAGTGGTGCTTTTTCCACACTTTTTACAAATAAAAAGATGCACAGTATTCAAGACTTTAAAGAATCAGTCTCTTGAATGAAGGAGGTGGACAAAGAGAGACAGAGAGTTCCTACCTTGCTCATCCAGGAGAATGTTGTCTGGTTTTACATCTCTGGAAAAAGAAGCAAGGTTATATAGCAAGACGAAATCTCAGTCAGATGAGGAATGCAACTCTACAACAAAAAAATCTGCAACTTTTTTATCTACCAAAAATTAGAAACATAAAACCCAAAAATATCCTAATATGGAACAAGTCCCTTTAAGATAGATTAGAAATAGCTTCTCTTGGGGAAAAAAAGTGGGAGCATCTGACTTAATCAGGCAGCATTTCCATGAAATTAATAATTCAAGACTGAGCCTATGCCTGTGAAGCCCTTGATCATTCTAAACTCCAGCCCCAGACGCAACGCTTTTGGCCACCCCATGGAGGAGTGAGGAGTGGGCAGGGCCAGCAGCCAGACGCTGCCTGGAGTCGGCACTGCTGCTGTGCTGCCTCTGCCAGCGGCTCCCTGACGCCCCGCTCGCAGCAACAGGGGCCTCACGGCAGCACAGAGACATGCAACCCACCCAAAATCCAGCACGGGCAGCTCTGGGGTACAGCCAGCTCCTGCCAGCCACAGAACCACCCATGGGCTCTCACACCGCAGGTCACCTGGTGTTCCTGTGCTCGTTTACGGAAACGCCCGCGTTTCCACCAGCTCAGGGTAGCAGACATTGGAGTTACCTGTGAATAATATGCTGACTGCGTAGGTAGTCTAGAGCCAGAGCCATTTCACAGATGTACAGTCTGACTGTTTCTTCCGTAAACTGCACGTTTTGCTGCAGATGGTAGCGTAGGTCACCCCCAAGGAGCAAGTCCACCACCATGAACATGTCCTCCTCGTCCTGGAAGGAGTACCTGCGGGGAGTGGTGGTGGTGAGTGAGCAGGCTGGCTCCTGCGGGATTTCACAGGAGTCACAAAATGAAGTCGGGTTTTTTTCTCTCTTAATTATACAGCACCTGTGAAAAAGTGCAAACATCCCCACTACGAACATATGTCAGCCTTGGTGTTTACACCTTTTTAATTAAACAAGCACAATTCAAGATGCTGTCTTGCTTTTTAGCCCTTTGCTATCCTAAGCAACGCTTCCCGTGACGAGGCAACCATCCTAATTAACTCCTCCCCGCTCAGCCCACAACCACCACCTCCCGAGCGCTGCCGTTCACAGAAAGCCGTGTATAATTACTTATCAACGTAACTCCCAGGGGCGAGGTTTTAGGAACTTGGACTCCTCAGCCACCTGGGGCCTTGGGTCTACCCTTCCAACACTTCAGAAAACTGCAAAGTAAATTTAAGTGTTTAAACTTCCACCTTAACGCCCAGCTTCGCCAGCACCTCGTGTCTCGGCAGCGGTTCACCGAGGCACGCTCTGCTCCCTGTCACAAACTTCCTGGTACACCTGCGGCCCGAACGTGCCCACCTCCTGCTCGCCCGCCCGCCCGCCCGCGGGGCTTCGCTAGCAAGTTGCCTCAGGGCAACTGTGGATTTTCAATTGTGAAAAATATGGTTAAACTATACTTAAAATATCCCTGAGTATCCTGAAAATGAATTAGAAAATGCAAGTGCTAATTTAACCATAAAAAACAGAAAAAGAGATTTATATTTACAGTAGAGTAAAACGCCTCTCTATATTTGCAGTGGATCCCAAAGGAGATTGACAGCAGTGAGGATACACTACAAAATAACCTTCAATTGTTATATTTGGCAACAGCATTTCTAAGGAGAGAGTATGTGGGGTTGCATAATACTTATGAATCACACACTTCTCATCCTGAATGTAGGCTTATTCTAAATGTACGAGCTGAAAGGGGAAAATTTGCAAAGAGCAAATTTTCTCAAGAATTTCATTACCTGTTGGAAAAAAAATATTCGCAACTGTTAAAATGCTGAAAACATAAACACGAACTTCTTCGGCTACTGTGGAGTACCCGATCAACAGCAGGCAAGTAAAGCACGGACACCTCTCCAACAAGCTCGCGGATTTGCTGACCCCCTCCCCGCAGCGCGCCTGCGGTGCTGGGAGCCGCAGCCGAGGGAGGGGCGGCCGCAGGCTCAGCCCCGCCGCCCGCGGCGCCGCAGCCTCCCCCAGGGCTTCCACCAAACGTGCCCCCGCGGCCCGTGCCGGGGGGTGCCGCTCACGAGGCACTGATTCCGGCCTTGAAACACGTTCCGATGGCAACATAAGCCCTGCAGTCCCCGAAGGACAACAATGCGCCTGGCAGATGGACTTCACTGCATTTTTTACAGAACATTGTTTTCGCTTACCCATTATTTTCCAGGTAAGCACGGCTTCTATTTTACATTTACAATTTGCTCCTCTTCGCAGTAGAGAAGTTGCGCTGCAGGAATTTTTCGGTAATCTCAAAAACTGCTGGGTTGGAAATACTGCCTACATGACTCGATTATGCTCTCTAAGCCACAAATGCACAAGCCTGCCTTCAAAAAGAACCAAGCTATCATCAAAAAGAATGTATTCTTCACGCAAAGGATGTGCAAAGAACTTAGGAAATCAGTCCTAGGCAAAATTTTAAGTAACCCTGGCCACATACACAATAGAGGTAAGAGACCATCCTCCTTTTTCCCTCTCAGTCTGTCATCCTCCACTCAATGGGATCGCAGATGTTTTCCATCATCTTTCATAAATGTCACGCTTTCTACGGACTGGGAACACAGGCTATGAACTCCGTATTCCTACAACCCTGCTGCGTGTCCTGTGTTTGCTCTTCCCCCAGCTCCCTCCTAGCAGCGTCCAGAGATGTTTGCCAGCACAGAACCAGGCTGTGGCGTATCGGTCAGCCGCGAGTACGGTGATGCCTCCTGTCCCCAGCCATGTGTCAGCCCCTCCAGACGGCACGGACGCCGGAGGGCACTTGGCCACCCTGCGGCTGGAGCCTGGAGAGCACCGCGAGGCCGGCTGCTAAATACTCATTCAAAACGAACCGGCAATCTTAAGATACAATGCAACATTTTCGAAAACTCGTAAATGAATTCACGTTGCACAAAATTTGATAATGATATATCTGTGCTCTAAAGGAATACATTTTATTTGGCCAGTGAATCTGCTGCAAAACACTGCTTTGCCATCAGCTGTTCTCCAGCAAAAGGCCATGCACGTGGTAGTTTGAAGAGATCACATAACCTTTTTTTTCAGAAATAGATCACTAAAAATAGTTACGTGTCAAATTGCTTAATACTAACTTGATTAGGATTGGATTAGTTTAGATTAGATTAGATTAGATTAGTGCATGTGCATGTGCATGTGCACTGGCAAAAAGTATACTCATTACCAGGCAGTGTTTTAGGGTCTCATTTGAAAAAAACTATCCTTGAATCAGGCTGAAATCTAACAACTAGTTTTAGTCTGTAATGCTTTTGAAAAGCACCTTGTCTAGATAGTTACAGTAAAAAGTGATATGCAGTACATCTCCTTGGCTCCCCTACAACTACATGCATCCTCCTGCCCCACGAACATCACTCTGGTTTATGCCTGTAGAGCAGCCCTTGCAGTGACTGCGCAGATATAAACGCAGCCAGGGCAGCTTTAAACTACCCACTAAAATCTCTTGACCTATCTCAATAACACTGTACTGAACATACTGGTTGTGGTTAAGAGCAGTTCTGTTTATCTAAGCTCTTAGCAAACCTCTGCGAGAGCGAGTCCTTTAGTGGGACCAAGTATTTACTGTGTAAAACACTACATACTTTGTATATTTTTGTATTAATAAAAGTAATAAATCAGTATCTCTAAAAATGCTAGTTTCTTTGAAATTTCAAGCTGTTTTTTGGTATAAAACTTGCCCCCTCACAGAATACAATTTATCACAAACTGACTGTCAGAGTACTCAGTACCTGCAAGCACATATTTTAGTTAAATTGATGAGTGGTCCCTCAGTAGGTACTTGACAGTGGTATTTGCAAGAAGGGTCACTAATAGAAAAACAACACAAAGGTTTTTGATGGAAAAAGATAAGCTGTTTTAAAATGCTTGATGACAACATTTGGATGTCTTCTGTGTTAAGCAAGCTGTGTTTCCTGAAAGTATTTCACACTGTCACGGATTTCTACTGTACCAGCTCATTGGGTTTCTCCGACGGGTGTCTGGGAAGCACCAAAGGACAGGCAGAATACGGCCCGTGAGTAGGTGAGTGCACACGGCCACCAGGAGCCAGAGGGAAGGAGATGCTCACCAGAGATTCACCAGGAACACATGCTCAATCTCCTGCAGGATTTCCAGCTCCCTGAACACGTTGCGAACCTCATCTCTTTCGATGCACTGCTGCTTGTTCATGTACTTCATGGCATACATCTTCTCGGTGTCTCTCTTCTGCACAATACACACCTAAAATATAGCAAAAGGGAAAAAAAAAAAGATTTAGCAAAATGTTCTGTATCCTCATTTGCTGCTTTTTCTGGCTGAGACCAACTTTTGAAATCTTCTCCTGGGCGATGATGGAGCTCCAGACAAACCCAGACCTGGTCCACAGCTGACACACAGGGTCCTGAGACCAGTTCCCGCGGGTGGCTCTGCACACACCAACCCGGCTGCAGCCACAGCCGCATCGGTGCTTTCTAACTGTGACTTGTTTTGGGAACAAACTAAACCAGCACCGCACATTCAAGCACCCCCACCACGAGTTTGGTTTCTGCTGTTGGTCCATCTGGCCAGCCTCCCGTGTGGCTACCAGGCCCACACTGCTCAGTGCTGCTACCCGTGTCTAGCCACCCCGATCCCTGCGCTGTGACTTGGGATCTGTGAATGTGAGCACCCCTGCCCCTAGGGACGCTGCGTGCTCCCGCTAGGCGCTGGGCTGCCCTGCACGCTGCCTGGGCTGCTACAGGAGAGCTTCTCAGCAGGGAGCCATCCCTGGAGCTTCGTGCTCGCGGCCCTGAGTCCAGGTGGGCTTCGGGGAGTCACTGGGGGCCCTCTCAGTGCTGACTCTATTCTGCTCACATCCACCGGGTGTGAATTTCCAGCAGATTGCTTTTAATCTATTTCATATATAGCTGTGCTCTGAAAGGTCAAAATAATTCAGTTTGCTTTAGCTGAAAACGATTAAATGTGAATTTGTTGAAAATGACGAAAACAACAACAAACCCTGTGCCCTCAGAAAGAGACACTGCGCCAGCGCTGCAGGAATGAGCTGCTGCGCGAGGCACAGGCTGCGCGTGGTTTGGCTTCTCCAAGCGCACCTCCGCAGCCCCAGCCCACGCTCCCAGCGGCAGGAGCACGAAGCCTCTGCCGAAGGTGCCCCTGCTTTTCCAGCTGGCTCGCAGCACCGAGCTCCCTCCCTGCTTCCCCACCCGGGGCACAAGCAGCCAGCACCACACCTGGCTGAGGTGGATCTGGTTCTCCCAACAGGCTAGAAATCTGCTAACACAGCCCATTTGCTGAAAAGCAGAAGATAACCTGGGAAAAGCGGCACCAAAGGAAGCGCCGAAAAACACGGGTGTCTACAGAGAGACGTGCCAGACGAGGGGCCCCGCTCCCAGCCCGCCGCCCGGCAGCCAGCCTCAGCCGCGGCAGACTCGCACCGGCTGCTGCCGCGCCTCGCCACCCCGCTGGCACGGGCGACGGCCCCTGGCCCCGGCGCACAGCGCACGGAGCCGCTGCTCCCTGGTGCCGCAGGGCTGAGCCAGCGCCGCAGCCCACCACCCCGCTCCCCGGGAGAGCAAGGCGCCGGACTCGGACGTGTGCCCAGCTGGTACTTCCTCTGGGGCTCCTCCTGCCGCTCCTCTGACTACTGATGACGCTCTAATGATCAAGGTAACTATTTTTAAATGAACTGATGAACATTCTACATCTGGTATAATTGTATCTGTCCTCTTCTAATTATCAGATGGCATGCTTATGATTACAACGTGCTGGATGTATTTTCTTTGAAAAAAGAGATCTGGCAGTTTGCTCATAGAGCCTTCATCCGAAACATCACCGTGAGACCGACCTGAAGGTGACTTCTCCCAGCTCGTCAGAGAGCAGGTAACGTCTGCACAGTGCGGGCACAAACAGGCTGGAGTTCTGTGGATGGCAGCAAATGTCACACAGAGGCCTAAGCCACTGAACTCTTCTGCACGTTTAAGCTACTCCCATTAATAACAATTTGCAAGTGCTAATGGCACATAATATAATATCATCAAGGACACATTACAGCAAGAAGGTGACAAAGTAATAGGTGGTTATCATTAGCCTGATAAAAACATCCCAATTAGTGATACACACTGAAATTATGGGGATTATTTTGCAGTTGTCACTGCGATTACTGTACGAACAGAGAATTACGGATTTTAATAACTACGCACACACCTCAGACCCCGTGCTAAAGGCTGGCTCCTCGGCTGGCTTCTCCTAAGCGATTTGAGCTGGCGTGACCCAGGTCCTGCCCCAGCCCCGGGGCCGCCAGCCTCCGTGGGGACAGAGCGTGGCCGCCCTGCGGGCAGCGCTGCCTGGGGGGCAGGCAGCTGGGGGGCCGGGGTGGGGGTCCCAGCCTGTGGTACGAGCGAGGGCTCCTGGGGCCCTGTCCCTGCACTGCCTGCGGGTGCAAATGCTGCTCGCCTACAGCTGCAGGAAGTCGTGATACAAAAACAGGCTAAACCCTGCCTACTGCAGATTAAATAATAATAATGAAGTCTTAGTGCAAGGCAAAGCATCGGCAGGATCTGACTTCTGCCTAAAGCAGACTAAACTGGCCATATGTTTAACAAGCCAAGCAGAAGTAACTGTATTTTATAATTTTTTTAAGTTGAAAGACCTAACAATATCCTTTTAAAAAATGGGCATTGCTGCACAACTTCTCAAAAAACAAGTCTTTGAATAACAGCATTCCAGACACTGAACAACATCCTTTTCTGATTTCAGTTCGTTTCACGTTAAGGCCAGAAGCACATTAATTTCTAAGCCTTTGTTTGTTTTGGTTTAGACTTTGACTTTCAGTATCTTCACATGTATTGCTTTTCACATTTCTGTCATTTGCTTTTTGTTTCTCTGCAGGGAAAATGGACACCAAGTATAATAAATGAGAAAGTGATGGAAGATGCTTGTACTCAGTAATCATAATAAGTAGTTTTCTGAAATGGAACACCATCACCTACATACAAAGTGATTCCAGTTTCAAGTGCTCTAGAAACTTTTATTCTCTGTTTCCTGCAAAAAAAACCCAACACGTAGGAGTCAATAGGAATGCTCTTCTTGTCAAGCCGCAAGCAGCGCCGGTTCAGGGGGCAGCCCCATGGGAGCAGAGGGAGGTGCTGGTGCCAGCGCGGCTCCGCAGCAGTGCCAAGCTCCCAGTGCCAGCGAGGCCCCACGGCACACGGCAGAGGGTGCCGGGCCGAGCCTTCAGGTGCCCCGCGGCGTTCCTCCAGCACTCAGGCAGCTCTGTTTGCACTGCTGTCACCTCTACGGCCATTAATGGTTAATGACAACATTAGTATAGTTCTTGGCAGGGTCTAGCGCTAGTCTACAACGTAAGGAACGGTGTCGGTCCTGCCCTTGCCAGGCATGGCTGTTTAGGTCCTCTGTGGCAAGCAGGAATCCTTCCTAAAATGTATACGATTACAGCAATATGTCCCAGGCACGGACATGTAAGTGCCCCAACACGCATCTTTGTCTGCTTCTCTGCTCATGCATCTGCTCCTGTGGAAGCAAGAAACATCCACTGGGTAACAAGTCTAAGTGGTTTTTTATATTAATCTTGATCCATTTTTCAAGCAGATCTACAAAACGAAGCAACACAAGGAAGCAAAAGAAGAGACTACTTTGTCCTCATCCTGCATAACGTGGTCCCTCGCTGCACAAAGGAAATTTTCGGTGGTTAAATACAGCCATTAGAAGAAATTGTATGTAACGCTGCCAGATTTGCAATGCAGAAGGCAGGCATCAGCTGGTAGTATATTGCTCAAGACATGGCACATAAAAGATTTAATAGAGTCCCAGATACCCTGAGCATTCAGCTGCTGCCAAATGGTTTGTATACAGCTGCCTTTGCTTTTATTGCATTAAAGGCACAAAGGGTTTGCAACTTGCATTGACTATTCAGGACATGAGATGTACATTTAACATCTCCCATTTCGATCTCACTTTATGGGGCCCCAGACAATGACAACGCCTGTATTGTGATCATAGCTGGCGGCTTGTTTTCATCTGAATCTGGGGCAATCTGGGTCTTCACTCAACAGCCCAAGCTATTGCATTAATTTAGAGGAGGCTAACAGGGATCACTGACCTAGGTGATACCCCCAAACAAATAATGGGAGGGGAAAGCCGACTGTTGGCTTTGAATCACAGAATCCAAGAATCACAGCATATCCTGAGCTGGAAGAGATCCACAAGGATCAATACCCATCTTCTTTGAAGTAGGCATTACCATTAAAGCACAGCGCATGAATGTGTCTAAGCGTGCAGATATCTGTAAAGGCATCAGAATCCTTTGGGTCTTCTCAAAACAGGACCAAGTGGCACCTGGGCAGAGCCACAGGCACAACCCAACACGTTCTGAATAGGTTCCCAGCACGTTCCCAAACTCCTTTACGCATCCTGCACTAGTCAAAGGGGATGCACTGCATATGCACTGAGTACCTTACAAACACCTTTAACAAGATGGATTTTTTTAAAAGAAACCTTGAACACAGAGGGAGAGAGGCGGAATGTATCTGAGGGACTTGCACGCTGACCAGTTCATACAATCCAAACCATGACTGTAACCGGCCTGGGGATGAGCCCTGCCGTTTCGGTAGGAAGCATACGCACCGTTTTCACTCACACACAAACCTTATCTTAGGACGGAGCCTTAGGATAAACCTTACTCTGCAGGATCAAAGCACTCTTTGTCACATGGTGGATTAAGTAGCAAAAGCAGAAACAAAGTCCAGAAGCTGTCAGAAATTGACTTCTTACTCCTCTGCATCACTCACTGAGCTACTGCTTACAAGAGTTATTTCTATTTTCCACCCAACCATGTTGTAATTCGGAATGGAATTAGCAGAGATTTGTGGGGGATTTTTGGTGTCCAGGGGACTCAAGACATTTTTTCACTGGAAGCTTTTTTTTGCTATTGTTCTTGTTATTTTAAGATATTTTCCCTGATCCTGTGGATTTTTGCTGCTCTGTACATTTTTCAGTCCAACTTACTTGCTATCTTTTAGGCAGGCAGGCTTTGCCTTTTCTCCTTTAGAAATTCAATAACGTTTTTCCTGCTGATTCTGAACGAATCCTATGGGCTGAAATCCCCACTCAGATGAAAGGTCATCTAATCATTTAATAGCATGTCCTGACTTATCTCAAGCTAATTGTAATGGAATAGCACAATTTGTCTGTGGGCTCAAACAAAAGCAAGTACTTTGCATTCTGGGCAGTATCTGTGAAGCTGATAAATACTTGAGATTGCTTCATCTCAGCTACACAAAGATTATTTTTCCCTTCTACCGATGCAGACATCATCTTAAATTAAGGCACTCGTGATCCCATCCTCTGCAGGACATTACTGTCACATCTGATGCAAATGCCCGCAGCTGGGTTCAAGAGATCTTCCTTTTGCTTTGGGAATGCGAGCAGTAGATTTTCTTCTAGAACATCTTAATGGCTTCTGCATGTGAAAGACCAGAAAATGCACTACAATCCTTGCACACAGAGGAATTTTATTGACTCCAGATGAGACCCATCAGGAAGTTTCAGTGTACAAACCTGGATTTCGCTTGTTTTGTTTTTAGAGTAGAGTCAATGCTTGGCATTAGCAAGCACTACACACTAACATCAAACGCCTTAATTCTACGTGAAAGTGAACCACGGGAGAACACTGCTCTAGCTTGTAGAAACGCTTATTCAGAGGGGTTACACCTGATGCAAATGTATTGATTTGTACTCCAGTTTCAGCTGACTTCCCTTGGGTATTATGTCTGGGCTCCTAGACACGCAAAGCATACAATACTCCAATTAGATATTCAAATGGTTAAAAAAAATCCCCGTATTTCCCATTCTGCAGAGATGAAAACCACTGCAATTACAAGCAGCCATTCTGGAAGTGGCTGTGAACTGCGGCTGATGCGTCGATCCCACCTGCAGGGCTTAGCTGACCCCAGCAGCACTCTCCAAATCATTAATCACCCGGAGCAGCAAGTTTCAGCTTTCAAAAATACGCCAACTCCGATGAAGTCATTAGAAATTAACAGGAGCAAAAGCACAACCAGAATTTGGCCCTAAACTTTTACCCATCAAAGAAAATACCAGTCGCCTCTGGCATCAAACACCTTCCGCACCGGTAGCTTCAGCACCAGTGCTGCCTCCAGGCGAGCACGCCCGCGCCCCGGGCAGGACGCATCCCGCAGAGAGCCCAGACCGCAGCGCTTCCCTTGGCGTTCAGCACGGAACAGCAACTGTCACGCCCGCCTGGGCTGCGAGCGCAGCACGTGCTCGGGCAGCGATGCGCCCGTTCGGACGCGGGGTCCGACCGAGGCACGGGCGGCGGTGGGGCGGGACCCGAGGAGGGTCCCTGCGGGACCACCGGGGGCAACGCTCGCTCTCCCCCTGTGCGCGTCGGGGCCCAAATCCCGCCGGACCCCCTGCCACTCCGTTTGGGCTTTGGCAGCTTTCACGGCTTGGTGCACTTCTGAGAAAAGAAATGCTGTTGCCCTAGCCATCGCCACCAGCAGCGGTCTGTACCTCTGCCACCTGCAGACACCATCTTAGCAAGCTGCAGCACTGCTCCAAAAAGCCATGTCCCAGGTTCGCGGCCGCTCCCTTCGCATCACTTGGGGGATACGGATGCCCTCGCACCGTGACGGCGGGCAGTGATGCTGCAGGACGTCTGCACGGACCGTCCAATATATGGACCTCCCAATATACATCATTCCAATATATGGATCCAAAAACCGAACAGCTACCAACTTTTTGTCACCTGGAAATCCTTTAACCAAGGAAGAAGGTGCTACACCTAACTACACTGAACACAGCTCGTAGGCTTGGCCCCCGGTGCCTCACACGTTTTGCTGCTCTTTTGGCTTTCTGGGACTAGCTCCTACGCAGCTCTTTCATTCTCTATTCTAGTAGGGAGCTACACCAATAGCTGAAACCATAATTTTGCCAAGAATATAAAAAAAAAAAAGAAAGTCAATTTTCAGCTGATATCAGGAAAGTAACAAAAGGGATGACACTATTTTGAAGAAAAACCGAAGACATTTGACGTGGCCACAGTATCACATTTGCACAGCAGGCAGCATCAGCTACCTTGTTATTTAAAACCAATCTTCATATCCATTTTGTATTATGATTGCACTGATGGTAATTGAAATACATTCTTTGCCTGGTAATTAATATCTGTGTAACATTTGTAATTAAAAAGATAGTATTAATTTGTTCTACAGTTCTAATGAACTTTAAGGATAAAACCATCCAATCAAAATTTTTTTTAGGCATAGCCAAGATAGCAAAGCTTAAAGCTGTCTCCTAGGTGTATTTGCAGTGATATAATTAAAATTTCAAGAATCCATTAAGGACAGAAACCATGGTGAGCAGCTGGATGAAGCTCTGCTGGAAGCATCTACTTGCTTCCCGCAGGCCGGTCCGTGACTTTTGTGTCCAACCAGAAGGACCCCAGGACCTGGGTCATCCCCTGCAGCACTCTGCACAAGCCCAGGTCCCGGCGCCGTGGACACACACGGGTGGAGATCCCACTGGGGCTGTGAGGGCGGCCGTGGCACAGTCCCGCGTCCCTGGTTCAGGCTGTGGCAGCTGTCCATCACTTGCTGCCAGCTGTCGGCTCCCAGCGAGGGAGCGTGGTGAAGGATGCGACGCTCGGTTCATAAATGCCAGCGTCCACCTGAAGGTCCACTTCCTGAGTCATAGAATCACAGAATCATCTGGGTTGGAAAAGACCTTCAAGGTCATCAAGTCCAACCATCAGCCTGACCTGCCGAGTCCCATCACTGAACCATGTCCCTTAGGGCCACAAGTCCTCCCTGTCCAGCCAGGGGCATGGTCCCCTGAGGGCCACCACCGACTGGGAGTGGCCTGCACCAAAACCATCTTCTGCCTTCCCTCAAGGGCACTCCCTTGGTCTTTTTGCCTGTTTCAATCACATAATTACAGTGCTGGATCCCAGGCACTGCGTTGTGACAAGCCATGGAAAACCACTGCCTACAAAGCAAAAGAAGCGATTAGTTATAGGTAGTACCAGGTGTGAAACACTGACAGCATCCACCAAAAATCACCTCGAATTTATCAAATCAGATTCAGCTAATCAAAAGTGTTCTCAGAAAGGCTCCACTTGCGTTGACTGACAAAAGCAATGATCTGGCAGCTTGGTCCTGAGCATCCGACCACAAACTGGCTCTGCAGAGGCTGTCCTCTCACGACACCCAGACATGAGCGCAGGAGGAAGGACAGACAGAAGGGCTCTCTCAGGCACAGCTGGAAGTGCAGCTATGGGGAGCACAAAGCTGTGCAAGCTGGGCAGGAAGAACTGGGAACAAAAAGGGAATTGAGAGTTACCTGACACACGACATGTCAGAGGAAAGGACTTGAGCTGAAGAATGCAGGCACCAGCACCCAGGAGCTCCCCACAACAGGCCCCGAAGGGGTGCCCAACGTCGCAAGGATGCCGACCCCTCGAAGGCCCTCCTCTCCATGGCTGCTCCCAAGGAGCTGACCCAGCAGCTGGCACAACGCGTCGCAGAGGCTGGAAATGCTGGCGGGCACGGGTGCTGCAGGAGCCCTACCCCACGCTCAGAGGGACCCACTGCTACAATACTGTCTGATCCTGAGTAAAAACATACTTAAAAACAATCAAAATCCTTCATTGCTTTGATTATGCAGCTTATTTAACCAGAACTTTGTTCTGGGAACAGTTTTGACAATAGTGTCTCTGGCAGTATTTTTCCCAACTATTTTCTCCAGCACACAAAGACCCATTTAAAAGAATGGGACATCTGCAGCCCTGATCCCAGTGGCAATCTGCATAGCAATCTTCCGTATTATGCGACACTGACGAACGAGGAACGGTGACACAAACACGTGCAGGGCTGCTGGCTGTGACGACAGCGCTTCTGAGCCTTTCCACGTTTCCTCCACCTTTTTGGCCGTGCCTCTGGACTGGCTCAGACCAAAATCACTGCTCAGGGCCAGGCTTGCACAGTGCAGCAGCCCTGCACTTGGATGCTCACCTGTGCAGCTGTGGTCCTCGAAACAATGTACACTTCTAGGTGGAATGCTTAAATCGCTACTCCTACCTATGTTCATAACCAGCCCAGGTGAGAAGCCGATGCTCACAGACGGGGACACACGGCACAAGCAGGTACTCCTGCTACACTCTGCTGTTTTCTACAAGTACCTCCACATTTTTAGGCTCCTGAGAGGGGCACACCAGCTGGTGCACCAGCTCCATACGGCCAATCTCCAGCCTTCATGAGAGGTCTGTCCTGCACGCATCTGCTGGGCTGCACCCAGACACAGGCATCTGGCCTCTGAGCAACCTGGTACCATAAGCAGCTTTTCTGCAATTAACAGTTTCAGCCAGTTGGGACCACATTATAGCTACATCTCACAGTATAACTGCAAGCATTTTAATAACACAGTCTCCTCTTCGGATGCAAAGGTCAAAATCAGAACCGGTTACTCAGGTATAAAGGAAATTAAAAGGTATAAAGCTGCAATGAATGGAAAAAGCCTATGATCCTCCAGAGACGTGCTCTAAGTACAAGGTTAGCAGCTCAACACATCTGCTTTCATGTCCTCACCTCAAGAGTTGATTTTATTTTTTATTCCAAACACCTCACCACATTTTATACCTTAAGATATTTTTCATGGAGTCTTATGATTTTACTTTTTCCCTGCTGAAAGTTATGCTTTATCACAAGATTGATGAAGGACTGGCTTGTCAGAACGCTATAAATCATTAAAACCTCTTTAATTCAGTATGGCTGTTTGCTATAGCCAAGTTGTAACAGCAGCTGATAAAACTTTTATTCATAGCAAGCCTGCTGTTGTTTTCAGGTCATGTCAACACTTCCATTAAAAATCTCTTTCTCTGTTGCTTATGATACAGATGAAAACCTCTTCCAACCTAAAATAAAAATTGTTCAAGATAGCACCTGAGTGTGCCACACGTCAGTAACTTTAACTGTGTGGCCTTAAGAACGCATTCGTGCTCTTATCTTGTGTAAATCAGCAGAACTGTAAGTTCCACAGACCTGGACTGATCTATATCATCTCTGAACACGGCCAGCCCTCTGTGCACCAGGGAAAGGAACACACATAGAATAGGTATAGCTGGGAGCGTGCTCAAAACACGTTCAAAGCTGGGCTTGCACATGTTTTGTTTTGTTTTTTTCAAAATGAACCTTATTTCTACCTTGCTGTTGACATAAATGACATGTAAATGTAACACAACCAGCACACAACAAATACCCCAGGAAAAACTCTCATTATTGGCTCCTTTATCTAGCAAGTTGGGAGCCGAGTTCTATCATGGAAATTTTTCCAACTTTCCTGCAAGAATTCATGAGGGGGCAATGCAGAATGTTATCTACAAGCTCTGAATCCTGTGATTTAAAGCAATTTCAGATGGTTCAGATAAAGCACTTCCTTTTCATGTCACGCTGAGAAAATAACATCTAGTCAGACATTAAGCAGATGTTTCTATAATCGAGTTTTGGGTATGGATGATTACTTGACTTGCAGCTCCAAAAAATACATAGACTTCTATACCTCATCAGAGACATTAATCCAAATAAACAAGGAAAAACTAAGGATGTGACAGCATATAAACCAAAGAAACAAAAAAGAAAAAGAAGCACTGTCTTTTAGCTTTGTTTGTCTTTTCTGCCCACCGTCTCCCCTCCTGCACACCAGCTATGTCAGTTTCATTGTTTGATAGAAATTATTGACGGATCTCTCAAAATCTGATGTCTATTACTTTTAGTAAAGTTAAAACAAAAATGTAGGCAGCATGTTCCTTTGGTCATAGACTCGAACACATATCCTCCATGCGGCACAGCCCTGACTTACTGACCTAAAGGACACACAATAGCAGACACTTGGGAGAGTTTCAAAGTGGACAGGAATCTCGTTTTCCACTGCTAAGAGGGGCGGGAGGCCAAATGGGGAGATGTGTTTTGGAGCTGTCACGCTTCCTACGGAAAGCCTGACAGGCATCTAGATTCTTGTACAGCTTTAATCATGCTCATCTCTGTGCTAGGATATTCTGGTTTTAATACTATTTGAAGAATAATAGTGAAAATTCATACCAACCTGCAGGAAAAAAAGAAAAAAAAAAACACACTGCGACCCATCTTCTTTCTGCTTTTTGGATGCATCCACCCTGGATCCACCGTTTACTCCAGGTTAGCAGCAATCCATGGATTTCTGTGAGGATCTGGACCTCGGTACACAACTCCAGTTAACAAGTCTTCTCTGAATAAAATGTGAAAAATACATCTTCCTAAGGTTGATGAACATTTTAAGTCAAGTCTTGTAGTTGAAGTCATCTTTCATTATGGCCATAATTAGATTCAGTGATGTTTATATGCCGGTCAAAGAGGTAGACAAGATGATTTTTTTAGTTACATATTTGATAAAACCTGGGAGCAGACAGAAATCTAATTATTTCCAATGAAGAATGGAGGGCTTTATTTAATCTCTGAACATAAATTAATGTTGAAGCTATTCCTGATCCCAAGGCAAAAACACTCACTGTGCTATTTAGAAAAACCTCATTGCTCTTCTTGAAAAGATGCTGCCAGGCAATGGCACTGCGAGCGACGTGCCCTAACTTCTCGGTTTCTGTGCTGCTGACGCAACATGCCTCCCAGGCACCAGAGTTTCCGTTGCTGAAGTAAATAAACACAGGTGTAACTTTACAACCAAGGAAGAAGGCGATACTTGCGTTCCACAATGCAAAACTTTCAGGAGGAATTTATTGGAACTTGCAGCCAGTTGGTTAATGTTTCTCTGGCAGAAGCTTGCTTCATTGCACTGATGTGTTCATCACCAAATTCTTACAAAGAGATCTGCCCTGGTAGACATCTCCTCTAGGGAAGGTCCTCTGTACTGAAAGACCTTGTTTTTCAGCACCTGGCACAGGGGATTGCAAAGTAACCATAAGAGCTATCACATTGCAGATGCTTGTACCTAAGATGCCAGCAAACTATGAAGCGATTCCCAACAGAAGGTGAGCAAAGCTCACTCCAGGTCATTAAAAACAGCTAATATGCCAAAGCTTTATAAAAACCTCCCAAATTTTGACACCGGGTGTTGGGTCTGCCAACTGGCAGCCAGAAATCAGAGTAAGTGTAAACAATTGCTACTTGACAGCAAATACCTCTGTGTACATACTGTGCGTGTTGCATTGAGCATTAATTACTCCATCAACTCCAGGTCTGAAGCCTGTAACTTGGCGGAATGGACGTTTGGCCAGATTATAGCTCCATCTGTTCAGATTTGTTTTCTAATATTGCATTACAATCCTTTGTATCTTTCCCTTGGGAAAAAGGACAGTTCAACTACATATGAACTTGCAGACCTTGCAGGACCTTGACCAAACGTAGCTTTACTCTCCCTTTGTCCAACACTCCCAACACTCAACACAAAGCCTTTGGAGTGCTGCCACTGGAGAACATACCACGGAACTACCATAGTGTACAAGCAGCAAAAGTATCAGTGAGAAAATACCGTCTTGGAAAAGAGAGGATTAATGATAACTTGTGGTTAAGACCATTGTTGACCCTTTCTTTAGAAAAAGCAAAAATGCCAATGTTACAGCAGCTCCTCAAGGTGATGTCTCCTCCAGCTCCAGCACCTACCTCTGTACGTGCAGGATCTCAACACAGAAAATACACCAACTCCCTTGCTCACAAGGAATCTCTCGCAATTCTTTCTGGCCATCGGTTCCTGTCACAGCTGGCTGGGGAGAGCCATGTCTTCTGAAAGAGGTGGCTGTAAGGGCTGGGGCAAGTTCAGACACAGACGAACCGCCCCCACTCTCCCTGGCTGCTCTCCTCCCGCCATCTCTACAGCCACCCCACTGCCAGGCCAGAGCAGATGGGTCATGGGCCACCAGCAGCCAAAGGACAGCCTCCAGCCTGGACGGGGAACATGTTCCTAAGGAGCCACAGCACTGCTTCACAAGCCTTTCTGTCAACCCTACCAAACAGCACTAAATTATATCAAATTACCAAAATGAAGAAATATGCTTTCAGCATTCAACAGCAGAGAAGACAATCTTCCTACTGCGACTCTCCCATTAGGCACTACAGAGCTTTTATGCTTCCACTAATTAATCCTGCTGAGTTACTCACCTTCCCTCAAGTGGCCCATCACCACGAACATCTCCATGAACACCAGACAGCAGTTACTCAGCTGAGTAATCTCTCTGACTTCAGCCAACCACCCACAGGAGCTAGCAGCTACCAAGTGTAGCCCTGCATGACCAACAGCAGGGAGATCTGTGGCGCAGCAAGCGATGCTCGCTGGATTAATGGCACAGGGCATCAGGAGGGGGCAGATCAATGACTGAGCTCATTGCTGCCACTGAGCAGCAGAGCTTGACCACAGCTTAAATTCTGCCTCTATCTGGGAGGCATGGCACGGAACAGCGGCTGCTGCCGAGAAAGGTCCCCATTTGGAGCACTCTGTCCAAGGAACGACCTTAAGCATCTTATTCTGTTTAATAAGCCAAAAGATAAGAGCAGGGAGCCAAAATCTAGTTTTCTCATCTTTTGCAAGTGTTCTCCTTTAAGTTTGTGTCTGAATGTATCTCCCTGCTGAGGAAATAACGCAGAGCCGAGCTGTGCTCCCCAAGATGCAGCACGACGCATGGACCTCTGCCACCAGTACGCTTAGGGCATGATTTTACAACAAGCTTCGTGGTGACTACACAGAACTCCTAGATTTCTTCTAAATGGCACTCAGCAAAACTACAGCTGCTAAGAATGGGTTGGTTGTTATTTAATCTTCGGTATGTTTTGGTTCAACTGCACTATTTGCTGAATATGAATGGATATGTGTTTTATACTGCATTATTCTTTATTTAGAGAAAATTTTGGTACTTACATTTTAAAAGAATTTTTAGATCCAATGTAGTAATGTAACAGTAATCTTACTGCAAGTCTGTGAGTGAATGACAACATTAACAGAAGGATTCTTAATGGATTTTGAACATAAATAGTAACTAAAGTGGTGGTGAGAGCGAACAGCAGAGATACAAAAGACTTCTTTTTAATAAATATTTTCCTTTTTTTTCTTTCTTTAAAAAAAACTCATATGTTTACAGTCCAGAGTGTTTTCCTGAAGGAGGTACAATTCCTGACCATACAGAAAAAATATAGCTCATTTCAACTGCAATGTGTCAACAAGAACAAAAATATAAAGAACATTAGAAAAAGATATTTACGCTTATCAAAGCCACACCATAGTTTAGATCTTACTTCAGAGAAGAAAATCTCAAGTTTGTGTGAAAATGGAAAGCACTAAATTTAGAATTCATCAATGTTTTCATTCCTAATCCTTAAATTTTTGGAGACTATTAAAACAGCTAGCATTTTTGCTATCCACATTTTATAAATGAACATGTCCAGAACTTTTCAGCAGATTCATCTGGCACTGCACTTGGATGTTTCCATGGCACTCTACTTTTTCTGAGTGATCATGGCAGAGACCAAAATATAGAATTCTGATGTTTTTTTCCAAATATTTGCCAACAAATGTGAATAAAACCTAAACCGTCACTTATGTGACAATGCTGCATACATAAATTATTTGCTCTCCTACATCACTGCCTCTGTTGACAGTAGGTCATTTCCGAAGTTGTCTTTGGCGCTGAATATTGCTCTTATTTACTAATATCATTCTAAGGCGTTCCAAAGGTGTTGCTATATTTTTTCAGCGAGCCTTCCTGTCTTACATCTTATAGTACTTACTGCACAATATGAACCTAAAATTATCAACTACGAGTTGCTTCCCCTAACTAAGATACTCTTTGACATGAAAGATCACCAAATTAGGCATTTTGCAACTATAAAAACATAGAATTTGCAAAGTAAATATTGATCATTTCCCATGTTAGTGCAGAACACCCTGAAATCAGTGGCTCCTTTGTGGTTACATAACTCTCCTAATTTATTGCACAACTAATTACATGATGGTGTAGCCATCTGTCTAACAGCCCTACTGCCCTGCTATTGCTCAGAACTTCTGCTACTCTACTGAACACTAACATTGTCCATTTTCAATCTGTATATTGAATTCTTTGTAAAAAAGGGTCAGCAGTTATCTTAATTTACTTAATTTCTTTCTCATATCAATATAATATCATATATAACTTGCTGTATTTATATTACTGTAATATGTTATTATAATATCATTTTTAATCAAGCACAGCTACATATATAAAGGCAGCCTACAGCTATGACCCCCTACTTTATAAAGTTGATGTATATGCGCATTATTAGAATGATGGTTTATTGACAACTCTGACAACAGATCCTTCACCAGTTCCAGCACAAACCTGACTTTTTAGAAAATAAGTACAGTATATTTTATGTGAATTGAGTGTATAACTCAGTTGGTATGTTGTATGCAGGGTCTTCGACAGTCAGAAGGCTTAGCTCTAATATCACTTCAGAGCTAATACAACAGTCTGACCCAATTTGGGGAAAGAGAAAATACCAGTCTGGTATCTTAGGAAAAATCCTTCCTTTCCAATTAGAGCTGCTATCTCTCTTTGAGGTACTGATCCACATCAAAAAAACCCTCATGTTAATTAGGAGATAAACAGAGAATCGGGAAGTAACCTTATTTCCAAGATAGGTAAAAAGACTAGAAGAGACAATACAATTTCCCAAGGGACTCAGCTTTTGGAAGAACAACTGAAGCATATTTCTTTCAGACTCTTCCTCACTGAAAATGCTCTCCACCATGGCATCAGCAGCACACGCTCTAAGAAAAAGAAGGGGGGTCATGTTAATCTTAGAGAAGGCAGCAGTTCACTGTGCAAACAGAAAGAGTTATCGAAGGACAAGCTGCAAAGTCTGTCTGCAGCGGTTGCTGTTTACTGTTTTCACTAATGACCTTGATAATGGCATAAAAGCAGCTGGGAGAGAGCAGGAGCACGCCCCAGACTAGATAAGAATGCAGAATAGTCTTGACCAACGGCAGGCAGGCCTTGAAAAGCAGGATGAACCCTTGGGGACAAAGGCTGGGTATGACAACTGGGCAAGAATAATCAGCTGCATTGCCCAAAAGAGAGCAAGAGGAGTATCTTATGAAGAAAAACTGCTCAAAGTGAGCTCATTGGTTTAAAGGAGACCTAAATCCTCAATTACACCAAATAATGCTGCAAATCAGAAGAGAATAATCTATTTTCCATATCCAAGGTCAACAGCACAGGTAATAAATAGCAAGAGGGAAGATTCAGGTTCCTTACTGAGAGAAAGTTTCTAAGGTTAGGCACAGTAAGATGCTGAAACAGACTGCTGAGAGACCTTCAACAGGAATGTACAGCTTCCAGCACTGGACGGCGTCAATAATAGGCTAGATAAATATCTGCTAAAATTGACACAATAATCCTCCCTTGGAGTGGGAGAAGGCTTTCAGATCTCTTACAGCCCTGGCGTTACCCTCATTCCATGGGGAATCAAGGCATTTCCATCAAGCTCTCTGTCCCGATCACCAGTTTCTTCCTTCTCCAGTAACTCTGAAACCCGTAGCTAACTGCAACCAAGACTGAAAGAAAGTAAATGTCCTAAAAAAAAATGAATTTCTTCTAGGTTGTGTGAAAAACAGGCAGAGATAACCCAAAGCAATGCCTCCCCTGAGGAAAAAGCAGGCAAATTACAATTGCTGACTTCTATTTGACAGCCCCTAACTGCCCCGTTAGCACTCGTATCACTGCAGAACGGTCATATCACACGTTGGGTTTTCCCAACAGTGTTATTAATGGAAAGCCAGATGGAGGAAAGCAGCATTCACGGACTCAAACCCATTGGAAATCACATTCTACTATTTCTGCTGCTCACAAAACCTTTATTTTATGGCCATTTTCTGAGAACCTCTTCACTAGCGAGAGGCTGAGCAGCTTGACCTTTCTCTTTCCCTGTTCTTCATTTCCCTGTTTCCCCAGTGCTGAAAGCATTAGCAGAAAGATACAGCAACAGATACAAAAAAAGAGCAGGTACCTAAACGACAGAACAGAATACAGCTCAGGCATGAGAATTAGTCATTTCTATCTCTTCCACCCCCAAATCCGTCTCTTGGGCAGAGAATTAAATGAGAAGCAGAGAAGTACCAGTGCACAACTGGACATATTAGGAAAAAGGTTTTCCACTGTTGAAGAGTAGTGTGGTATCTGGGGTGCTGTCAGAGCATGCCCTGGTGTGCTTCACAACAGCACATTTTCACATGCGTGACTGAGCCTCTCACTTGCGCTAAATGCAAGGGACGCAGTGAGCTCATCCCCTGCAGTAACCCTGAGCTGCACCGGAGCGAGGCTTTCTGTGTCTGTGCAAATATTTGAGAATTGCACTGTGCTTGGCTGAATTAATTAATTATCAGAAAGCATCCAGACAAATATCAAGCTTCTGAGAAAGTGGAGAGAGCAGCATCCACCTGTCACTGGCAAAACATTACCCTTTGTGCAACACATGCATTGTTGGTTTCCTTAAATGTTTCCTCGGGAAGCAGGTATTCTGTACAACAGAGGGCACTTTTTAAGGAAACAAAAACACTTTTAAAAATATCCAGTATGTTGCACTTTGACAATTCTGGATATTTCCTGGCCACACTGCATGGGCCTCAAACGTAATGGTGTTCATGCACCGTGCAGCTGACCTGGAAAGGACTCGGTGGCACACTCAGACACGAAGGGTTTGCTTCAGCTGAACCACTGCCTGAAAAGGAAGAGTGTATCCAAAACATTCACCTGTATTTACACCAAATGACTCCAGGATCCACAGATTTTGCAAGGAATATGGTCAGACACAATGGCTTTGAGTGCCATAAATAACCAGGACTGAGGCTGCCCAGGCGAGATTCATACGGCAAATTGTATAGCTCTTACAACACAATTAAGTAGTGAGACTGTAAGGCTCATCTGTTTCCCAGGGAGTAAGAGTCATAAATGAAGACTGCCTGGAAAAACAGAGACCATTTATAAGAGTTCCTCTTATGCCAGCACCATATCCTGACACTTTTGAAGGCCACATACCCACACAGGGCATCTGGCACATTACACAGTTTAAGAAATAGCACGCAGGTCAAATCTATCATTTTGGTGCTTCCTCCCGTTGGGACCAATGATCTACAAAAGGAAGGCTGCCTCTAACAAACATCAGGAGCTCTGTGCGTATGCGTACACACATAGGTATGCGTATATGTATGCACGTATCTATCTATCTGTCTGTCACTGCTCCCCAGTACAACCCAGTTCCACAGGTCTGGGTAATGCAGATAAGAGAACAATTTTATCTTCCAGTTTCTGTTCCGCAAGAGTAAAGCAGGATCTCTTGACGGCATCACTACTGAGTTACCACTTGGGAAGTGAATGACTGTGTGAGGACAGGGATCCACCGGCCAGGTAGTGCAGGAACACAGGACAAGGCACTCAGAGGCTGATGCGGAGAATCACCAAGCTCCGAAGCCATGCAAAATAGAACCAGTAGGTAAAGCCTACAGGGAGGACTCTGCGGTCTCAGGTGCTTGGTGTGCAGCCAGGCGCTGGGCAGTACGGCAGTACGGGAGGGAGGAGACTCCGTCCCAAGCAGAAGTGTTGTGCGCCCACGACCTCCCCAGCTTTCCGTCACACAAGACATTGACCTCCAACCACCCTTCTGATCCACCTCTGAAGGTTTATTCCACAACAACATCCTCTTTCGGTGTATCTCCAGAATCCATCAGCATGATTCATCTGGGAAAAAACGCAAACCACTATCAAATTCTGAAAAGACCGGAAAACAGGCAATTTCAAAGGAGAAAGGCAAGCAGGAAAATTGGGAGGAATCAAAGCACATAATGTGCGCATCATTGGGAAAGACACTTTCTGGGAAGTCCTGTGAGAAGTTTCTGTCCTGTGGCAGGGCTAACTTACATGCTGCAGCTGACCTCCAAAGCACAACACTGATTGGAAGTCTGACTGCAGCAGAATTACATAAAATCTATCACTAGAACGATAGTTTCTATGTTAATTGTGTATCAACTGCATCCGTTCCTACTTATACTTCTTATGTTCAATTTTTTCTTCACTGCTGATACATGGAAAATCTCAATTACTGTTACTGGCTTGTGGGCAGCTCCTGTATTCACCACCGTAAAAACAGAAGAATGGAACCATACCCAGTGCAGCTTCTCCGGATTTATGTTTGTACAATTACTATGAGAAACAGATTTGCTTCTAAGCAGTGCACAGATACTTAAATAGGAAGTCATGAATTTCAGACTTCATTGAGTGCTGATCCAACCCACAAGAATAAGAAATACTTCACAGGAAGACAAGGAGCCAGTCTCGTTCTGCAAACATCATTGAATTACAGTGCTGCCTAGAATAACAAAGAGGGTACACCCCATAATCCTCTGGGTAAATCCTGACAATATTTACTTTAATAAACTAATATAAAGGTGCTTAGGGAATATTTGCTGTATCATGCTAACACACTCAAAATTTCACAAGATCAGAGGACATTGTTACTTATCATTCATGACATTAAGTGGTTTGTGATTGGACTGTCCAACCACCAGCATGAATAGAACATCCAAAACTCACAAGCTGCAGCTTCTAAGGATTTGCAGATGATTTGGACTTCCAATTTAGCTTCAATTTAATTGTTGCCAAATCCTGCATCTGATGCTGATCCCATGATCTTGGTTCAATTAACTAGCTTGTGGGGGTGTGCTGTATGACGGCTTGTCAGAAAAAAAAAAGATCCAAATGGTAGCCATATCTAAGCCACTGAGACATTTATAATTAACATTAGCAAAGCAGGGCACAGTTTTTTTCACTTTAAAAATAAGATGTTTTAATGTTGGCCATGTTAGATCAGCAGTCTGCGCGTTGGCTGCACCGCTGGCACAGAGAGCTGTTAAAGACACCACCAAAGACAAGGCACAGCCTCTTTGTAAAGCCTACAAATGAACACAGCCAAACTGGAGTTTCTCTTACAAGCAATGCTGGAAGAACATGACCTCCAATATTTTCACTTTTGCGTCTGCTGCCATCACTGCAACGGGCAATGAGGGTGATCAGAGCAGGAATGGATCAGGACAGCCGGGACTCTGCCCTTCCTATTTCCACTATTTTTCTTTTAAGTCCATGATTCCTGCAGAAACTGCAGATTTCCAATGCTACAGCATCTCCTCTTCCTCTTAAGAGACCTTTAGCTCTCCGTCTCCTTACCCCATAATTAGGCTGGTCCTTATGAACACGAGTACTAATGTTTGATTCAAAGACATCTGCCATTCAGCAGACATTTAAATCCATAAAAACGTCTTCTTAATGAAAGCCTGGAAATGAGATTGCATTTGTGGCTTAGATGGGGCAGGAGGGGCAGGAGATGTTGTTAGAATTTAATATTGAGAAAAGTCACAGGCAAGAGCAAGGAATAATGTAAGCAGGAAATGGCTATTTAGCCTTGATGCATACATTGTAATATACATGACAAATAATTTCAGCTGAGACAAGCCACAGTAAGCATTCACTGCATTGATGGGCAGAAGCAGCCTTGTGGTTCACCTCAGGACGTTGCTCCTGCGTCCAGGCCAAGGGGATCCCCTGCAGTGATTTTGGGAACTCACGCTGGCAAAGGCTTGCGTCAGGGACGCTACTGATGGCGGCTGCCACAGGGCCCGCCTGTTTGTGCGTCCACGTGCTCTGAACACTAGCGGAGGGCCTGTCAGCCCTCCAGGGCTCCTCGCACAGCACCCTTTGTAATGTCCTCGCTGGTATTTACAAGTTGTGAGAATAGTTAAACAGCAGCGATAGCAGGGAACGAACAACAAAAGCAGTGCTATCTTCAGACCCGGGATACACAGCACGGCTTTTGTCTGGCAGAAGGAGACCACAAACGAGAGCTAATGGTTCAACCAAGTTCAGGCAGAGATAATGAGGTGAAAGAAAACCAGGTGAGGAATATGGCAGAGCGATGTCCTAAAGGGTCCAGCCTGTGGTCCTAAACTGTCAGAGAGCTAGCTTGGACCTGAAGATGTAAACACAGCAAATACAATAACTAAAGATACATTTGCAATAGCCCCAAGTAATTGGAAAGAACACCTGTTTTTAAAAGGGCACATGAGAACATGCTGGATGTTCCCATTCAAAAGGACTTCATTGCTACTGTCATTCTGAGCAGCTGGAGACAACTGTGGGACTCTTACATGGGATTTTGCGGAGGAAAGAGAAAATGCCCCTAAGAAAGCTTGGCTTTGTGCCTCCAGCTTACAGGACTGAGCTGCACCCTCTTGGGAGTTGTTTCTTTTGCCTACGCTGTAACAGCACTGCATCATTTTAATCTTTATAGCAAACAAGAACTTCATAGTCTGTACACAAACATGTCATGTGGAAGATGTATTATGGATTTGCTGTCTAGGCTTCCTCCCACTAATGACCTTTTTGCAAATTGCTGTAGGAAAGTGTTGCATGTGCCTACCACTGCGTGACTTCATGAAAAAGCACTGAGGAAGAGTACAGGGCCTGATGAAGCTTTGGGCCACCTCAAGCGAAACAGCATCTTCAGCTCCTTACTATTTCCTGTTTTGCAGAGCAAATCAAAAAAGGGCGTTCTTCAAATGACAGTGTGATTACGAGTGCAACGCACCTCCTCCTGCACGGAGCAAGTATTTCTGCAACCCCAGCCTCCAGCAGGCACCTCCGGCCCAGCCCGGCGGCAGGCTCAGCGGAACGTCACAGGCATACAAAGAATTAAAACAGCAACTCGTATCAGAACTCTAAAAAATGTATTGGTTCCCACAGACTTTTTAAATAACACGAGAGCTCCATCAGGGCCACCCTGGCGGGGGCAGCCGAGGCGCTGCTCTGTCCCACCCTCACCCAGCCCCTGGCCAGCCTCTCCGAAGGCTGAGAAACCCCCAGGCAGCTCGCGGAGCGGCCGCAGGCGGGAGGCCGCAGAGCAGGCAGAAGGCCGCCTGCCTGCTGCGTGACGCCCGCCACGCGGCCCTGTGGCGGCAGCTACAGCGGAGAGAGCACAAGCGCGCAGCGGGGACGGGCCCCCCTCGGTGGAGCTGCGCTGCTCGCTGCTCTGGGTGCAGATCTCCATAGGAAGGGCCAAGACAAAAGACAGATATAGAAGAACAAACAGAGCTGTTCCCATTTACATCTCCATTTATATACCTCTTGGGGTGAAAAGTTTCCTTTTCCTTTTCATTTAATGCTAGCTTTTTTAAAAAAATCAAAAGCATTTACATGAAATTACACAAAAATTAAAGATATTTTATATTTCATGTTTCCATTTTTCTTCATTTTTTACAGTTGGTAGGTGATGGAAAAGAACTGGAAAAAAAACCAACTTGTTTGGATGCCAGGGAAAGGCACCAGTTACATCCCTGGGGCTAACAAAATTAAAGAACGAGAGTGAGGCAGGGATGACAGAAATGCAGGACGGGATCGTTCAATACCCTTCGTTCTCCCCTTGTCAATCGCTTACTACCGTTACAACTGCTAGTGACAGTTTATCACGCCACCAACATACGACATATAAATAGCGCCAGCACATCCCGAGGTGTCACCGCTAAGGCTGTGACATTTTGAATCAGCGCATCCCATGGGCAGTCTCGACTCATGCTCCCCTTGGCGGCACCCCGCGCCGGCAGCCCTGTCCGCACAGCTGCTCTGCCCGCTGCCAGGCGGCTGCCAGCCCCGCCGAGGCGGGTCAGGGACAAAGCTGCAGGCACGCCGGTCGGACCTGCTCCTCCTCGCAGCCCAAGACACAGGTTTTCACATAGAGGAGACCCGCTGCAAACCGCATTACAATGCAGGCGCACGCCGCAAGGGATCGAGTCTGATGGCTTTGCACACGGCTTCATGAATAAACACTTGTGTCTGGTTTACTAAGAAGATGCGGATACGTGATTTTTTTCATACTGACTCCTACTGACTTTTAGAACTGTTGGCCAGTTTCAGCCAAATTTTACAGAAGGATGGATGTCTAGAAGATATAAAAGTTCCTCTTGGAACTTTTGCCCTTGTGAAAACCAATGAGACAATGCAAGAGACAGACCTGGAAGGCGGAAAGGCTCCATCATTAATTAAACCGTATTATTAGACACTGGGGAATTTTCATGAATTCATGATACCAAGCCAGGGTTCACTGGTTGGTCTTAATACAGACAGGCTTTGTTCTGGCAGCAAGACACCAGATCCTTTCCAGTGTTGGTGCACTTTGATGAGAAAAGTCAACAAGAGAAGGTGACAAAATTTCAGGAGAGGAGTAAGCAGGCGCTTTCTCCAACAACTCTGCAAGCCCAACGTGGAGCACATCTACCAAGTGCTGGCGAATGAACTGAATTAAAATATCCTATGGGTTATTCTGCAGTCAACAGAGGAGACAGGTTAGCTCATAAACAAATTTTGTTCTTGGCTGTGCACATGTCCAGAGGCGTGTTTCCCAGCTACCAGGGCCCAGACAGCAACACCAGCGTGCTCCCTGAGTCTGCCCTTCGTTGCTGAGAAAGAGAAGCGTAAGAGGAAGGTGTGTGAGCAGGGACGTGCACTTGTGAATAAGTACAGGGATTCGCAAATACTGCCCCAGAAATGCCATCGTTACCCCATTAAGAGGTTTCAGCAAAACACGCAGGTTCCCGAGACAAGATGTAAAGAATCAGTGGACAAACTGGAGCGAGCTCAGGGTTAGACCCTGTTCGAGAACAAGCATCATATTCAAATGCCATGGGTTACAACCGGCATCCCATTTTCCTCTAAGCCTCCCAATGAGCAGGAAACAGCACGTTTCAGGACCCAGTAGGATAGCGACATCCAAGTGGTAAGCTGAGAGGCCACATGAGAAAAGAGCAGGTCTGGCACACAGGACGAAGTTATCCTGCTCCAGAGCCAGCTCCCGGGAGCCGCCGCGCAGCGCTGCAGCAGGCCGTGCCTCTCCTTCCGTGCTCGCGCAAGGGCACTGCTGGGCAAAGCGGGATGCTGCGGCCCGGGAGACAATGTGGGCACGGTGCTCTGCTCGGGGCAGCTCACCGCCGCACGTGCAGAACTGCAGGGGTGGCCCAAGGGGTCACAGCGGGCTTCTGGGAGGCGGCTGTTTCCACCCTCTGCTCTCCAACGCCGCTTCGCCGGCCCACGGCCTCCCAGCTGCTGGCGGCAGCATCGGTCCCTCCTCCATCCCACCTCCACCCCACACCAGCATGACTCATCCACTGGGAATGCTGGGGGCTGAAATAAACCCCAGGCAGTTTCTAACGCAAGCATTAACAAGGGACTTGGTATATAATGCTAACAAAAGTGGGTAGCTTTTACTATAAATCACTAGCTTATGAAGGCTGATCCTTCAGAAACCCCAAATACGTCCTTGGTGGGGTGAACACTACCATGTCCCAGGCCTCATTTCAGATGAAGATGTTCACTTATTCACTCAAAATCATAGAGCAGAAAATGCTGCTGAATAATTTTACTCCTGCTGCTCTCACAAGTTGAGATACTGACTGCAAGGTATTGTTGGACCTCATTGTCTTTTCAGCTTTTAATTCTTGGCAATTGTCTCTCCACTGGCTCTTGCCAGTGCCACCCTTCCAGCTTCGCTACATCTAAATAAGAAAAAATCAGTCACTAGAATCTAGAGGCTGTACCAGAGGGGGACCACTGCCCCGTGCTCTGTACCTCACCCTGCTTTCTCACGCATCCGCTCCTGGTCGCTGCCAGGGAGGAGACTGAGGCCAGCATGCCCGTCCCTGGCCCACAGAGCCGCTGGAAGAGGGGAGGCATGTCCTCCATGCCGCCTCTCCTGGGACTGCAGGTCGCTCGCCTGGAGGGCCTCTTGCACCCCACACGAGACTGGGCTTAATGCCGGGGGCCCAGCGGGATGGGGCCGGAACTGCACCGGCTTCTCCACGGCTGAGGGGACCCTCGGCGCCGCCCCGCAGCGTCCCAGGCCTCGGGATGCCCCTCACCTGCCTGTCCCTGGCCTGCGGGCCTCGCTGCCCCGAGAGGGAAGCGACGGCATTCCCGCTCGCCGCGCCTCCCAGGGACGTGGCCCTCCTGCTGGGCACAGCGCCGGCACGCGCCCGGCCGCCGGCGTGGGGTGAGCCGCGGGGCCAAGGTCCAGCAGCGACGCGCGGCCTGAAACCACCTGCGGCGCGGATGTAACCTCGGCCTCACGCCTCTCCAGTGCGGGCAGAGAAATAAAAGGGCAGAAAATATCCATGGTGTTTTAATATCAAAGAGATTATGTTTCTAGCCTTTCTTTTGGGGGAAGAAAATCCAACATTTATAAAGCTGGGAAAAAAAAGACAAAGGATAAAGCTTGTGTTGATATCAAAGAGGCATTCAGTTGAGAATAGGCTTCAAGGGAATTTTATTTATGGTGTATCTGCTGGTTGGGCATCTGTGACCTTTAGAAAATGGATTAAAGCTTTACTATACCCAGCTTCAGGCTGTGTGAATTATTAAAGCAACAAAGTCATGAAGTTAAAGTACTTTTGCAAAGCAAACAATGCTGAAAGTGAGCTTTCACTGGGAAGGTCGCTCCCCCGCCGCCCCCCCGCAGCCGGCACCAGATGTGGCAGGCAGCTCCTCACCCGCTGCCCGCGCAGTCCCGAGTGAGGAGCCTGGTGGCAGAAACGTCTTGCAAAGAAAAACAGAGTTTGCAAGAAAATATGACTATGTTTGTCATACAAATGCATGCCAAAACTTAATTTATCATCTTTGCAGGTTACTTGTTCTCCTGAGCCTTCATTAATATGCTGACTGGGTCAAATACAATTGGGAAGCACAGCTGAAGCCAGCCACGGGCACACTGCTGCCAGCGAGATGGGGCAAGGCCATCGGGCGAGCACCCGCGCCAAAAGCCCAGGGAGACCATTCGTTTCCTGCTGCTGTCCCTTCCAGTCTGCATCCATATTCAACCCCCTATTTCCAACAGCAGACAAAGACGTAAATTTGTGCTGAAGAACTTAGGATATGCCTTTATTTCTTCACAGCAGTAAAGTGAAAATAATGAATTCCCCATAACCCCAGTTCTTTTATCCTTGACAAAAAAAAAAAAAGAAGGCGGTTGATTCGGAGCATGTATGGAAGCTCAGATAAAAGGAAAACCTTGGGGAGAATAATCTGCCGTTCCGCCTCCTAGCTTGAACTGAAAAAGACTTAACCCAAGAAAGGTCAGCTTTTAAAAGAGAGATGTCAAGATACCTACAATGCAACTAATGCCTTCTGAGACTTCCAAGTCTCACAGTGTCTCTCATGAAGCCTGCTAAAGCTCGGAGCAAGTTTCCCATTAGCACAGTGGATCATAACATGCATCAAATTCTGAAAACCCTTTTCTGGCTACTGCTCCTCAGGTCACGGCCCAGCTAAAACTGGAGCAACTTCTGCTGCCTGAGGAGTAAGTCTGTGCTGCAGGAGAAACAAAACACTCCTATTAAAATACTGTAAATCAAATAATATTATCTCTAATGTGTATGGAAAATATTAGATATTTGCTAATTTGAGTAAGGAATTAAGCACGACCTTTATTTGATTAATAGTATTTTAAACATGATTAAACTTATCTCTGGGATAAAGAAATTGGCCAGTTTTTTGCAGACATCTCAGAGATGCAGTTCAGGGACTCTCCAGTCTCTTCAAAGGTAATTCCTGAGTTCCCTTTTGCTTCATTTTGTCCAGTGACTGTACCAAGGACCACACAGTCTGTTCTGAGAGGTGCACAAAATGAGTGTGGAAACAAAAATCTGGAAAAGCAAATGCCTTGCCCAAAGCTATCCAGCTGCAGGTTGCCGCTGACTAGTTTTCTTCGCTGCTAGATCACACACCTTCACAAATTTCACAGGTCACACACTCACACACTGAGGGTTCACACTCTCATTTTGAGATGGATGGGACATTGGCTCCTAAATACCTTCCTGGATGTGGGCACACAGTGCTGAAACCAAACAAAGCAATTAAATCACTCATAAATTTCAAATAACAGTTTTCAGGTAGCTAGTTCCACATTTTCCATAATTAAATGCAAGTTTTAAATGACTTCGTAAAATGCTTTTCTCAATATCAAAGGAAATTTAGCATATTGACATAATTATCCAGAAAGATGACAGATGAATCATTTCAGCATTTTTTTGAAACGTATATACAGTTCTGATGGCTGATAGACTGCTACGTGCCAGACTCAGTCCTTCTTTAACATAAACAGAAATGGAAGCAGCCGTGAGGAGCAGCTCTCTTCAAAGCCAAAAAGGTCCTGCCCTGGGACAAGAATAATTTTTCTCCTTTTTTCATTCTGTGTAGAAGTAATTTTCCAGCACACAGTGCTGCTGCTCACCAGAATCAACCTCTTTTCTCTGGAAAGTTTACATCTGGAAGGATGAGTCTCCTCATATGACCTCAAAAAAATGTTAGCTGCTATTTTTCAGTAAGGTTTTGATTTAGGTTTTTGGTCTTTGATGATGAGCAGAAGTCATAAGACTCTGAGATTTCCTATTCTTGCCAGAAGCATCTGGGGAGACTTTCCTTTGCTGTTTGCCTTACCTTTACATCGTTACCCTAAGGAAGGACCTGAGTTTGTATTTAATCATTCTCCATTGTTTAACACAACCTCAGAAATCTGATGTAGTATTGCTTTCAGCCTTTGCCTCTTCTTAGTCGAGAGACACGAGTGCAAATGTGGGCAACTATTTAAAACCCACCCTCTCCCCGAGTTATGCTGTATTTGGCATAACATTTTCATTAGCCCTTACTCTGCGGGATTCACAACGAAGCCAGGCAGGGACCTGTGTGGGTAGATTGTGCCCTGAGCATGCCAGAACGATGCAACAGATACCTCAGTTAACTGAGGCTGCAACGAAACATTTTCATTAGCAAGTAGTGCTAACGACAGTGCTACTACTAACAACGGTCATTCTCCCAGCTCTAAGAGCTGGACCTCATCAAGACTGTGGTTGGACTTTGTACTTCTATTGTTTCTCAAGATTGATGCTACTTGGCACATTTGAAGTATTTAAAAAGACATTTTCAATAAATGGTAAAAATTTGGGCTCTTCTGGCAAAATAGGTCTCATAGATATCCTGAAAAATTTCTGCTTTTGCAAAGTTTCCAAGCATCTAGGTTTGGGGCACCATGGGGCTAGAGCTGAACATTGAACGCAGTGGGTCAGGCTGCTCACATGCATGTTGGCTGGTGTGACGCTGCCTCGGTAGAGCTGTAACGAGCAGAGTGAAGAAGTGAAGGACACTACGGTTCATCTCCTGGGTCGGGTTCAGATTTCCTTACCCCCACTGAACAAGCTGCTGATCAAAGCCAGATGGGCAGAAACCAGCCAAGATGACAGGACCAGAAAGAAACAAGAGGATATAGCTTTCTTCTGATTGCTCAACTTGTGTTCATTTTATCTTAGCAGCGCACGGAGATACAAAGGTGCTAGCACCATCCTCTAAACCAGTTTATGCTATTTTACATGCTTAATATTCCACGTTTTGCTCAGTCAAAGGTGCATTACCCTGCCCCAGTCTAACTCAGTCCTGGCACAAAGCCCCATACTACGTAACCATCACGTGAAAAGATTATGATAACCAAACTCAGCAGTTTTCATGAATCATGACCAGGGCTATTGCTCCTACGGCTCCTGTCCATTGGGTGCAGATGTCTTGGCTAAACAGAGGAGCACAGTTACCGCTGAGACACAGTAAAATGCAGATGACAAAAGTAACAATGCAACGAAGTCTCATGCATGCACACATGCACACTGAGCTTTCAGCTCACAGTGCAAAAAAATGGTGTAAAATGCTGTGACAAAAGCAGCAAATACAGGAACAGAGAGAGTCAGTGAAAAAAGGAATGAAAAAGGAATATAAACTAGCAAATCAAACAGTAATTGATTTCCAGAGCTATCCAGCTTTTTGATCATCATCTCCCATCTTCTCCCACGTACTTGGCAAAAAAAACTTATTAAAAATAATCAACAAAAACTCTTAAGCAGAACTCATTTCTGGGTGGGAGAACTGCCAGAGGCTTCAGAGAACCCTCCTGACTACACCGTGTCAGCTCCGCCAATCTCCCAGAACAGCTTCCAACTCCTTCCTGACCTACTGGCACCACTCACTACCAATAAATCCCCTCGAGAAACAGAAAACGTAATGAATACTTGCCACAAAACGGTCACAATTGTGCTGGTAATTTAAAATACAGCTGTTTCACCAAGATGCCAAGAATTAAAGCAATGCCTCATGGCAACAAAGTATTTTCCTGAATGCATTTTTCCTGTGTTTTCTTAGCAGCCATCATCCCACAATAAAAATAATCCATTTCAGCAACATTACTGTTTCAGTAGACTGTAAGTACATAACAGTAGGCACCTGATAAAACGTACAAGAAAACTCGAGACTTGAGTGTTCAAGCCTACCTTGCCAAAGCTTCCCTTCCCAATCGCCCGGAGAATCTGGAAGTGGTCAAAGTTCACTACAAAATAAAGAAAAAAGAATTTAAATTTGTAAATGCTTTGCTACAAAGATCTTGTATTTAAAAAGAAGGTGAGGAGACAAATAAATAGCATTGGTCAAGCTTTACTAAAAATCACCACCTCCCGCGGAAGAGGCAGGACACCAGTTATTTTTCTTTCAGTGGTCTTTTTTTTTTACCTGTTTGAAGTTGCTAACAAACACGTTCAATTGGCTTACTAAACAAGTGGTTTAGCACAAGTGAAAATGCAGCTTGAACCTGTGTCGGTGTAGGAGGAGTCCCACAGAATGAGTAAGCAGGCTCAGAAAGTCCCCGCGACGAGGACACAGCCGTGCCCTAAACCCACAGCCGCAGGCGGCTCCTGCTCTCCACGTTCCTTCTGCTCTCAAGCACGCCCAGCTCAGTACGGCTTGCGCACGCTCAGCAGCCAGTTGGTGTATTATTTGTGCCTTCCGAAGCACAACATTTAGAGGATGGGGACTGACTTCTGGGACGTGCGAACCGATCTGTACCACATCTGGTATTTGTTCCAGAGCCACAGCGAGGAACAACGACAAGAAAGGATGGTGCAGATGTAGCACTTCACCTACTGCCTTCATCAGCAACCACTGCAAATAAAATTATTTCTACTAAACTGTTGTGGTGATCTAATCCAATACTGGTCTTAAATAAAGAAAAAAGGTCTACTTATACCAATAAAGAGACAATCCATAATGCCACATAATCAGAGTGCCTCACGGATAAACAAATAAAGAAATGCTGTCAGAAAAGCTGATGTAACAGGCACAGCATTAGTCCCACCGTACAAGTGGTCTCCCTACGCCCCGGTTCTGGCTCCCGGTTCAGCAAAGAACAGCAGGGCGGCAGACGAAGCCCACGACGTGCGCGCTCTGCACAGCAGAGCTGGCTGCTGCGCCAGCCCCACGCGCCCTCGAAGTGGCAGGATGCGTTTTGGGGGAGCTCAGCAGCAGGCTGAGCTGTGCTCACGAACCGTCAGCACTCCTGCCACAAGACCCTGGCCTTGCAACGGACCCTCGGAATTTCCTTCCTCCCCAGAAAGCTCTGAAGCTTGGACCAAGAGAAATGCTTGGTACGGGCTTGGGGATTTCCAGTGTGAATGATACATGAGATGGGCAAGAGAGTGCACTGAACCCACATTTGACTGGCGGCAGAGACAGAAATCACACAGGAAAAGTGGGAGCAAAGAATTCACTATAAATATTCTGAGTCCCACTCCCACATCTTAAATAAAAGCACATCCATAATCTCCAAGGATGAATCAAAAGCCCACACATGCCCATGGAGTTCCTATTATCCTTTTGTGCTAGGCTTATATCCAAAATATTGTTATTGTCACTTTTGTGGGACATTTTCTGCAGAAGAACTCAGAAAACTTTGCCAAATGAAATTGAAAACAGAGTCTGGGCCAGCTCCTGCCATGCGTCTCCCACGCTCCAGGTCTGCTCCACGAGCGACGCTGAAGGGCAGATGCTCCCGGGGTGCTCCAGGAGAGACTCCATGAAAGGCCACGCAGGGAAGCCGGTGCTGCCCCATCCTCCTGACAGCTTCCCGTGACACAAAGAGCAGGGTGTCGTCTCCTTACCACTCCCCTTCTCTGAGAGCGAACAGCCTTTTTTAGCACAACTTGGCAGGTCTTGGGCTGAGAAGCCATGTGACTTGGGCAAGGACGCAGGTAAAGCTGGGAGCCAGCAGCCAGCTGGTTCGAGAGGCTGCAGGAGCCGCAGCACCGGACGGGTGCTCCCTGCTGCGAGACAAAACCCACCCCCAGAAGGAGCGGTCCGGAGCCACACGCAGCATCTTACTGAGGTTTTTCCCACCACCCCTATTACAGAGACTGTAGTGAGCAATGCATAAACCACGGCTACAACTTGCTAGTAAATATTTGAGCTGAAATCCAGAACTCTAGCACACAACGCTGAAGCATTTTGGGCAACAGATCCAATTTCTTTCACATGCAAGCAAATTCATTATTTGAACTTCAGTCACTAAGAAACATTCAAAGAGGAAACCCAATTACAGTGAGCACGTTTAAAGCACAGCATTTCACTTGCAAAGTCTGCACTAGCGCTGGTGAGCTGTGATTCCTTCTGGAGGACAGTTTTCAACAATTCTTTATTACAGTGTTTGGGATACTGTATAGAAAAGCATTGACGCTTAGAAAACAAAACCCAAACTGTCATTTTCATGTATCCATGACTACAACTGATGTAGAAAGCATGCTCTAGTCAGCAGTCAAGAAACAAATCTAGATATAAATATTTACCAAGCCCTTGAACCTATCAGCAAAGACGTCATTTTTAATAAATCAAACACATCTCTGCTGATTTGAAGTACAGATGATGTCAGATGAACCCGACTTTTTTTTTTTCCAGTTTCATTATTTTCTTTGGGAATTAGTAAGCAATTCCAATAAGTAAAAAGCAAACCTCGACATTTGAGTAAGAAAAGCACAGTAGCAGCATGTTGCTTTTTGTGCACAATCCATTGTATTTCTAAAAATGATGACATATCACTACAGAATTTGTGATTATCCTTAAAACAGAAATCCCTAACCTGCCTGGAACAATTATGTATGCTCCAGAGACTCCTCTTTCTGTGAGCTGACAGGAGAAGGCTGTCTTTCACCAGCAGCTAGAAGAGCTTATTATTTGGGGGTGACTTGCATGAGCCTGAGTCACAGACGCCAGTGAGGGATTTCATGACACACACTCCCAAAAGCGGGGAGATGACAGCTGCTGCCTATTCACAGGACCACACTCAGCCGCTACTTTGACTTCGGTGTGGCACAGCTTGACAGCCGCAGTCTGTCAGTACAGTAATGGTTCTGGCTTGAGGTTGAACCAGAGGAACCTGCGAGAGAGGGACCTGAAAACCGTTCTGCAGCCGACAGACGCGGCGGCACGCTGCACCGCCGTGCAACAGCACTGGCTTGTCGGTGGCACGGCCACCCAACGCGTCTGTTACGCTGAAAGGCCCCAGCAGGTATTTCATTAGCTCCTCGTGGAAAAAGTAAGCTAATTACTCCTACTGACTTCTCAAACAGCTCGTTATCAATACAGCACCTTCTCAGTTACGTGGAACTGCTGGATATAACATCTTGGTATTTACCACGAGAGAGACGTGCCTCTTTCTGGCCCTTCCTGACATCAAGCAACAAACCATGAATCACAAATAGAGATAGATACCGTGACCTGGATTTGCCTAGCTCAGCCTGTTTTTGTTCTCAGCCCCCAGACCGCATGAAAAGCAGGACGGCAGGGTTTTACACAGCTGTTGGACCTCACCGAACCTCACGCAGCCCAGCCCTACCCCCTTCACAAGAGAGGGCCAGGTGCTGCACTGACATCTCTGTAATTAAGGTTTTATCGTAATCACAAAATGTACTGTGCTATAAAGCAGACTGGATCCGCAGCTTTTATTTGCCAGTGAAGTAAAGAGAATGAAGAATATGTTTCTCTACAAAAACTTTTTATACGGAAGGATGAGTATGCCTCAGCACGAGATGCATGAGGTTTTTGTCTTTACTGTCTTAAAATTATGAATGTTTTCAAGATTTTTGCTGTTCATTCTGTATTTATTTACAAAATATCTAAAAGTATGACAAGACAAAAGTACAGTAAAACTTCAGATACTCAATGGAGACCAAGTGGAGGTCCAGCATCAGGACCTGGTATTAACAGTAGGAAAACGATGAGTGCAGTTGGTAAACCTGATATCCAGCATCCTCAAAACTGGGGAAAACAGAAAATTAAATATCACATTTTAAGGACGGAGTCAACCTTTCACCATTTATCTGCATGTTTTCCAGTTTCATCAATAAAAATAAGGAAGTCTCAACTCCAAGAATGACTCTCTACACAGCTAAAGACAGAAGAAACGCTCTTTTGATTTTTTTAACAGCAATTTTGTAAGAGCAGTACGGCACAATCAGCTCTCTCTATCAATGCATTTCTATATGTTGGCATAATTAATAGCATATGTCCGCCTATTATATTACTGCAACCTAGCTCTGGAAGGAAACACCACAGTAATTGATGTAGAAACATTAATATGCGGCCACAGCAACCACAAGTTTGCTGCCACAAAATGCCAAGAGCTTCAGCTCACAGAAAAGACAGTTACATTGACCTCAAAGTCATCGCGTACATCTACTTCAGCCAGAACGGAGAGGCCCCTTCTGCAAAGCCAGGAGGCAGCGCAGGGACCCAGAGAGCAGCCAGCCCGCAGGGGAACGGGGGGCACACGGGCACTGCAGTGAGGCGGAATGGCCACTGGCCATGCAAGTCGCAGGAACCAAAGCAGCATTAACACACGTCGGGTCGGGAGCAGATTTTAGAGCCAGGAGGAGGGCCTGAGCAAGGAAATCGGGCAGACTAGGGAAGTAGCGCAAAGACCCTGTAAGGAGAGTGTAGATGTCACTGCAATGGAAACACACAGGAAGTTTCCAAAGGCAGCGGTGAGCCCGCTAAAAATAGCGGGGAGAGAAGCAGGACAGCAGGAGGGACCGGAAGGACTCTCTACAAAAATCTTTTGAGTTGGAGGATGAATCTGAATGAATTGGAAAGATTAGAAAAAACAAAAGTGAGAATCGAGATTAGAGGTGAGGTAAAAGCAACCTGGGGAAAAAAGAAACAGAGGTATTTGGTGGAGAGAGGGGAGCAAAGAACAGTGGGGAACAATACCAGCAATCCCACCCAAACACGAAAGCCTTCTGCGCTGCTCCTCCTCTCCAGAGGCTGTGCAGTGGTCTAACGCACAGCATCGATTTTTCTGTAACTGGAAGGCTCCATGCAGCGCAAGAAATCACTGCTTTCCTTTGTATCACTGGAAAAGGCACAAGCAACACGTTTGGTCTCCAGCATCTAAGGCTGATCTGTTTTGCCTATTCATATCTACAGAGAAGATTACATAGGTGAGAAAAATGGAAATACAGAATAATGTGACTGACAGGAAACTCAAGTGAGCATTAACTACCCAGGAATTCAGGGAATGCCAGTAGATAATGAAAGAAATTAAAGGTATAATACAAGCCCAGTGCTATAAATGAAGCCCTTTAGAAACTAAGGATTCAAACATACTATTAGGAAGCAACTCTAAAGTCATGTAAAAACAGTAAGTTATTGTATGATTAAAAATGAATCTCTGACTGTAAGGAATGAAATATACCACACAAAGCAACGGCAAAGTCATTTTAGGGGGACTGGGTTAGTGATACTGGGTGCAATAATGTTTGCACAGGCCGCAAATCATTCCTAATTAGCGAAAAAATACTGTTTACATTGGCCAGGAAGCTTTCTAAATGAGTGCCAGTGCATTATGTTCATCTGCTTCTCCATCAACCAGCTCAGGAGGCACTAGTGATCACGGTGAAAAATACAGCGCTTTGTCTGTTGCGTGCTATGTGCTTTACAAATGCTATTTCTGTTAGAAGAATTACGTGACTTGTTAATAACAACCCAGAGAGGTAAACTGGCTATTCATTAACCACCCAGCTGAGCTCTCCGTAGGTGCAGATTAGTGAGCACTAAATGAGTTCACAGTGGTCTTGGCCGAAAGCACGGGAGACAAGCATGTGTTCTCTACACGCATGCCGATGGGCAAACAAGGCCGTCTGCATACGCTGTGCAGCTTTCACAGCAATTAGCCTCCCTCAGCTCTGGGGCAAGACGCGGCTCCGAGGCCCGCAGCACGAACCAGTGTCCTCCGGATGACCCAGACCAAAATGAGTAACCAGCACCCCGAGGCCAACGGCAAAGATGTTTTGTTTCTTAGTGCTCTGACGTGTCCAGCAAGTATTTTTAGAAGGGTACTACCCCTCGGCAAAACTCCCTCTGATCTTGGTAAATGGCCCATTTTATGTTGGTACCACTTGCTAAAGAGCTTCCAAGCAAGCCTGTCCTTAGATGCTGCACCCCAAAAGAAGAGAAAACAGGATTCATCTGTTACCCATGTAAACACAGCGCAACGACAGCTGCAGCACAGCGCGAGCGCCGGGCTGCCCGCGGACGGGCCAGGTGGCAGCAGGGAGCGTCCCGCGCACGGCCGCGTGCCGGCTGGGTTTGCTCTGTGCCCGCTGTGCTACTGCTCCCAAACCCAAGCCTTCAGGGCCTTCCCCTAGCGCTCCCCTAAGGATCCGCTCCGCAGCACAAGGAGCCTCTCTGCTGAGGAAATCATCTAATTATCGTGGAGGCACCTCCTCCCGGTCAGCAGAGTGTTCAGGTGAAGATGGTTTGCAAACGTTGCTTAGGTGCATTTCTACGGCTTGTATCTGAAGTGTTATCTTCTCTGTTGGACACCGCGGAAGGTATGCACTTGTCTCCATGTTAAATACACTACTTCACGTCTACATACGGAGTCTCTGTTCTTAAAGATGATGATCATTACAGCAAAGCCAGCGCTAACCGTTCGCTCTTGGAGCAGAAGGGCGCTGCTCCCCAGTGGTGGCCACGTCCCACCGCGAAAGCGGGTCCCACGCTGCCACACACGGCCCCAGCAAGGATGAACGGGGCCACCAAGGTGAGACAGCGGCATCCTGCCCCCGGCGCCGTGGCACCGTGAGGCAGGCACAGAGCTCCTCCCGCTGCAGCCGGAGCAGCCTCGCCCCATGGCGGGGACAGCCGCGCCGTTTGTGCCCCGGGCGCAGGAGCAGTGGGGCAGGAGGGGCTGTGCACGAGGAGCCGCCTGCCCCGCCGCAGGGGCGAAGGCGTTGCCCACAGGGCACTCGCAGCCTCCCTCCACGCACCCCGCGGCTGTACGCCACTGAGGACACAAGTTTGCCCACCCTCATGAACCGCCACGGGCAGGTTCCCGGGCAGGACACCACGTTATGTGTGTAAAGGAAAGCTTTGCATGCAGTTGGAATGAAATCTCACTGGGAAATCATCAGACTCTTCCAGTGCACTGAGTCTAAAGTAGAGCAGAGCTGAAGCCGTTTGATCATAGTATTGTCGTATCTGGGCTGGCAGGATTGCTAATTAGAGCCCTGTGAGGTATGACAGGAATACACTGTTTTTATTCCAGTTCCTTGGATGTGTCATTGCAGCAAACCTGAAATCTGTTTCCTGGGGCAGATGCACATTTCAGAAGCTAATGCTGAAGTACAGGCTTGGATGCACGAGGACTCTGCAAGGGAAGGCTGATGTGGCAGAGAAAATAGCTCTCTGCCTTCACAGCAGCAATTCTGGAAGGTAAAAATTTGTATGGAAGAGTTTTTACCATATATTTCATATTTTAACTGTGCTTCACATTTGAGAATGTGAATTTAAGACATTGGAAAAAACAAAGCGACAGGGACCAGAGAAGCAAGGCACACTGGTTCGCACCTGAGCACTGCTGACAGCCACCGCGTTTGCTGATTACGTAGGGACAGAACACTGAGGTTTTTCAATCTTCACAGCTTCTATTAGTATCTTTGTTTTTACTATGGATGGAAAAACATGGGGGGGAAAAAAGCAATATCGAGTGAAGGAAGAGTAAAGCCAATACACAAAATCTTCAGGAATGGCATATGAACTAATCGAGTGCCACACTGTTCTACGTCGCAGCCCTGCCCCTCCGGACAGGTGAGCCCCAGGGTCTCCTCCGGCCCCTGCCCAGCACTCCCACGCCTCACACACGCCAAGTCTCCTGCGGCAGCCGCACAGCCAGCTTCGACTTTCCACGTACAGGCAGAGAAGGCTTAATGGGTACGGCAGAAGGCCCCAAGCTGGTTTTCCGCACTGAATTATTCAAGCTGAGCCTAAAGTGCGTGCGACCACAGAATCACAGGAAGGCTTGGGCTGGGAGGGACCTCACGGACCACCCAGCTCCCACCCTGCCACGGGCACAACACCTCCCACCAGCCCGGGCTGCCCACAGCCCCCCCCAGCCTGGCCCTGAGCACTGCCAGGGACGGGGCACCCCCAGCTCTCTGGGCAGCCTGTGCCAGGGCCTCCCCGCCTCACAGGAGAGAACTCCTTCCCTCTGCCTGACCTGAACCCACCCTCTTGCAGCTTAAAGCTGTTACCCCTTGTCCTGTCACTACCCAGTCACGTACGTGCCAGCGCCACACACAGGTAGTGTCATTCTCACCTGTGACATTACTCCCGAGGGGTCCCCGTGAGCTGCAGGTGTGCCCAGCTCGGCAGCACCTGCCCCGGCACGGCTGCGTGCCCGGGAGGGGAACGCGAGTCACGCTGGCGGCGAATCGGGAGGCGGGCAGGAGCAGAAGAGGCTGAGCTACGGCTCTGGCGCGCTTCTTCCTGCACAGGCTCTGCCAGCTCAGGCGCCCGGCTGGTGTTAGGGGATAATCATCGCTTCTCGCTCCACGGCACTATAATTATTTTTCTTCATCTCTCCCTGCTCTTTTTCCCAGAATAGAACAAGAGGATCAGGAAGGTTATTTGAGCCAATTAATTCTGGGATGGTTCCATTATAATTACCAAGTTGGGTTATTCCAGCCGCATGAGGAAGGAACAAAAGCAGAAGGAACAAAACGTCCCCTCCCTGTCACCTCCTCGCTCCCCGCGGCGCAGCTCCACCTCCGCACGCACCAGCAGTGACAGCCCACCACTGGCCCTTCCTCCTAAGCCCAGGCTACCCGCCCAGGGCTTATCCACTCGGCTCTCACACGCCAACAAGAGGGAAAACCCACTCATTCGGCAGAAACAAGGGGCGCGATGCTGCCGTTTTAGTGTGGATCAGAGCAGGACCACGCCCTTAGATCAGCGCAGCCACCATCGTGCCTGTATGCAGTGAGTGAAGGGCTTTGTATTTTAAACGTAAAAGCTTGAAGAAAAGGCTTCTAGAAAAACATGCACACACATGCCTGACAGAACTGACCAGATGATGGACAGAAAGACTCCTCACTACTCATCTCTCCCCTTTCTTCTGTGTCATTGTTGAACAGTTTCACTTCATCACTTAAGACCAGCAGGGCCACACATGGGGGCACAAAGGACCTGCGGAATCGGAGGGACCCCGCTGCGGAGGACATGGGGCCCCCAGCCACCAGGGGCTGCAGCAGCCACGCGCTGGGCTAACGCGCTGGATTAGAGGCGCAAACAGCCCTGCAGCGCTGGGTTTTGTTCCCAGAGCGCCTGCTGACCACGCTCAGCCTTCCCCCGCTGCCCAGTGCCACACGCTGCCGGGGGCCTGGCAGAGCAGGGATTAAAGCCACCAGGAGGAAAGCGGGAAGCATCGGAGGCACCGGGCAGAGCGGGGTGGGCACGAGCCACCTGCACAGGCCGGGGACTGCTGCGGTGCCAGCCCGGGCATCGCCTGGCTGCGGAGGCGAGCAGAAGCGCGGCCGTGACATTTCACACCCGATGTTCCCACGTTTCATCCGCATGGACGCACCCTGGACAAGAGCCTGCGAACACCGCTTCTGGGCCACCGCGGACCCCGGGCGCTGTCGGGGCAGAACCAAGGCTACGCGGGCAGAGCCGCTGTGCCGCACGCGGCAGCGGCAGTCACCGGGCCCCGGGGGCACCCCCAGGCTCCCGCGCGGGGACCCGTCTCGCCCCCGGCCGCAGGCTCTGGCGGACACGCTGCCGTCACCAGCACCAACCGCTGCTGCCTGCGACGCCTTCGTGCACCGGCCGGAAACTAAACATTACCTCCAGGAGGGCCCCTCACTAGGCCACACGCATCGTTCATCCCTCTGGCTTTAATGTAGGTTAAAGGGATTTTTTTTCCTCTTCTTTAGGAATTCAACGCCAGATAACGAGTTTCTAATGGGCCAAGTAGGCAAACATTTTACCCAGATGGTGAAAACTACCATTAAAAGCTACCAAAACATTACTTCCTTGAAGGCACGGCACTTTGCATTAGAAAACAAATCTAACTAAATTCCCAATTCACCTTCTTTTATCCAGCTGGCAGACTGGATGTGTTCTCCAGGTTAGGAAATTTTATTTCAAGTAACTAAAACTGATTTACAAAAAAAGAATGTCTTTATAGCACTTTTATAGTAATATAACAATAGCAATAAACATCTGCTAAATGTTACTTAATGTTTCCGCAACATATGTTATAAATGACAAATGGATGACTTTAGGTGCCTTACAAAACTTTTAGGCTGTATTGTGTTCAGTGCTGTGCTGTGACTGCTAAAATCCCTAAAGTGAACAGAAAGCACCTTAGTAAAGCTAAACAGTTTTAGACAAATTTATTTCAACAAAAATTACAAAGTTGTCTACACCAAAACATTTAATTCATTTTCTCGGTTTAATTTCATTTTTTACTGCATGTAGGGAGATGGCAAAGTCTCTTTTCTGTAATGTTTTCAAAACTGAACGTGACAGTACTTTTCTGTACAGTAAGACCTCCTTCTCATCCTAATTTTAAAAGGTAAAAGGAATAAAGAATTAAACGAAATGAAATGTTTGACCCAAAATGAAGTTTTGTTTTCTCTGCTGAAAATTCTGAATTTCAGGTCACCCAAAACAGGCATTTTCCCCAAATCCTCTGAAATGCTGCTGAAGCTGCAGCCCTGTCACCTCCACTCCCCACAGAGCTGCACCCACCGACTGCACAAGAGGTGAAGCCTTCGTGGTCCCGCGCAGCCGGCCCTCGCTCCGGAGCCGCCCTCACCAGCGCCAAGAAAAGCAGCTTCAGAGCTGCCCTTGCAGAGGCAGATTTGCAGCAGCTCCACCCACCCCAAACCTCAGACACGCTGCCTTGCAATCTGTCCTTCACATACTTCAGGCTGGATGAGAAATGAGAACTTCTCAGCGGTTTTCCACCGTGCTTACAAGAAGCCGCATTTGATGCTTGCATTGCTGGATCAGCAAAGTGAGCCGGGCCAGAGCCCCGCCGGTGCCGCAGAGCTAGCTCCTGTCCTGCAGCTACAGCTCACAGACAGCTTTCCACCGAAACTGGTTTTTGATGGAAAATGCTCTCATTACATTAAAAAAAAATTCTTAACGAATGTTTCGAGATTTCTTGAAAGCTTGGCTGAAAACAAAGTTTGGGGCAACCTTGCCAATTCCATTTCAAATCAAAAGCTGATAATCTGCTGTGCCCAGGACAATAGAAAAGCTCGTGTTTTGTCAGCCTCTGTTCGCTGCACCATATGCTTTGGCTCTGCAGCGGTAAGGTTTGCTGAATAATGCCAGTTTAAATACAGTTAAAGCATTCTCGTAAGAGGATGCAGACACCTTTAGTAATCAGAAATAAAATCCAGACAGTGAAGAAATACACTGTTTGCAGGAAGAAACACTAGTAAAATAAATCAGCTCCAACGCTCTAAGTTTTACGAGAAAACATCTTCTAGCTCTGGACTAACCAAAGTCCACAAGGGGCTCTTGTGACAAAGCAGAAAAAGCACGAGGAGTAAGAAGAAGGAAAAGTTTACAAAGTTTGTAATAAAACTGTGGATGTAGAAGTCCAAGAACCATTTCCAAAATTAAATTAAGAGATATGCAGAAACGTAAATTCATTTGGACTAGCTCCCAGTCCCAGCTCCAGCTGTTGCCCCACCAGCATCACGGGGAGGCAGCAGTCGCGTCAGGCGTCAGTGCATCTCCCCGAGAACTGCTTCGGAGCCGCTGTCTCTCCTTTATGTTCCTTCTTATACTGCTTTGCCCTCAAGTTTTTAGTCCGAAAGACAAGCCAAACCAAACAGACAGGCGAAGAAACACAGGGCAGCTAAATCGATTGCACAGACGTGGCAGGCTGCCGCGTTGGCACCCCTCGACCCCGGCCAGCACGCGGCTCAGCCCCGTCACCTCCTGCACATTGGGGTAATGCTGCGGCACCGCGGGGCTGCTCTGTGTGCCCGCGTCCAGCAGGCAAACCCGGCACATATCTGCCATGTTCTGCTGGTACTTGAGAGATTAGCAAAATTTAGCTTAAGTGCTTTAAAAAGTATTATCTCCAATGTCTGACAAAGCAATCTTCCTAAGTACGAGCATTTTTTTGCTCCTTATGCTCCACTACCTTGGGTTATAACTACCTTCTATTTAAAGATCAGCCTAACATCAGGGAATGCATTACAGCTGAAGCTGTGTCCAAGGTAAAGCTCTGCAGGCAATCTCCATCTTCATGGAAGTTACTCCAACAATTAGTACTGCCCTCTGAGACCACAGTTCCATATTTATTAATAATGCATCTTTTTACAATCACTTGGGAATTTGAGTTGTATACAGATCAGATGTAGAGCTTGTTTTTCTGCCTAAAATTTGAGGGACACAGTATGATGTTGTGGTTTACGCTGGCTTTAAGTCAACTGAGGGAAAAAAGATAAAATCTCACGTGGAGGAAAAAATATCTGCCGAGACAAAGTTATTTCCTGCAAAATTGTCAGAATAAATTCGAGCCTGGAGGATAAGTTTTTACCAGTTTCACCAGTGCATTATGTGATTTTAACCTCTCTGCTCCAGTACCATGTGGGTGGCACTACCAAGCCCCGCTACCATTTCAAATCAGCTGCAGATTCCTCTTCTCCAACATCTGTGTGCTCAGCGGGTCCGTAAAGCCAGAAACAATGAACCGGTTGTTTCCAAAGTGTCTTTGAAAATTCCCACACAGCCCTGTAGCTGTACTGAAGGTACCAGCACCACCTTCTCCAAAGGGTGGTTTGTCTTGCAGCTTGTTCCCATGATTCAGCTTTAAGTATCCAGTAACATTGGACAACCACAATAACCTGACTGTTTCCAGGTTTTGTTTTCCTAAATCTTTCCCTGTCTTTTTAATTCTGCTTCTCATACAAGCATAGCTTTCATTTCCAATATATTTCCATACAAGCTTTGCTTTCATTTCCAAAGCCTCCAGGACTAAAATTCAGTCTAAACCATTCAAATCTTGAGTTTACACACAAGTATCTTCCAGCTCTCACTTCTCTTCTCCAGCCTTCTTCAGAAAAAATTTATAAACGTTCAAGTCCTGCAGTAGTTGAAGGGCTCCTTCACATGTCAAAGCAGTGCTACTGCCTGTAACTGAAGTACACTCAAATTATTTTCTGAAAAACATCCAAAGAGCCGCTGTGTGTGTGCACAGCGCTCCTATCCTACAGAGGACCTGCGAAGCCACCAGTCAGTGCCAGCCACCAGGGCTGGGTTCCTGAGTAACGATGTTATCAATGCTCTCTGAAAACTGTGCTGGGGAAGCTGTAATTCAGCAATAAGCACCCACGGGCATGAGCAAACTGAGCCCTGCATGGCACTGACCACCCATCCCAACAGAGCTTGCTGCAAGTCCAGAAACGGAATGAGGGCGATGGGGGGAAAGAAGTGGGGGGAAGACTTGGGCTTTGATATACATCCAGAGACCATAAGGAAACCTTTACAGAAAACACCCGTTTTACTACCATCATTCAGTTTTCTTTTGCCCAAAGACGGGATGGGAAATTACAGTAAAGAGTTCAATATCCAGTAAAAGGGCAGAGAGCAGAGAGGCGTTTGCTAGCACCAACACCAACGAGCGACCTCTCCTTTGCGGACAGAACGTGTGCACCGCGAAATGGAAACGGGGCGCAGGGACAAGGCCACACAGTGCGACACTGCTGCACCTGCCGCCCCGTCCCCGCAGCTGCCCCGAAACCCCTGATGTGCGCAGAGGCTCGACCGTGGAAGCCGGGAGCCGGCGGTAGGGCCGCGCGCCCAAGCACGTGGAACCGACGTCCCATCAGCTGCCAGCCCGCTGCCCGCGCCAGCGGCCACCGCAGCCGGGTCCTCCCTGCACGGTCCTCTTGGCTCCCTATAGCGTGACGTCCTTCGTCGGGGCAAGGTCGTGATGCTCTTCCAAAACGATGCTCCCCCAGAAACCTCAGCTAAGATAAGGTTTTAATTGCGCAGACGGAAGTGAAAGGTGCCCGAGTCCCCAGCTGCTCCGCAGGCCGGCTGGGACGCAGGCTGCCCGGGCAGAAGCGGGCTGACCCTCCCCGGGGCGCAGCAGCTGTGCACAACCCGCCACCCACCGCGAAGGTTTAAACGCTGCTGGGGCTGGCTGCCTCGTTACCGTCCTTCCCCCTGGCACTGCCACCTCGTAAAAAATGGATATTGCGGCATTCCTCAGCATCCACGCTTGAGAAGAAAAACTGAGTGGCACCCTGAGAGCTGCATCTGAACTGTAAAATATTTAAGCCAATGCAGCGATGCTTGATGAAGTCTGAAAGCATGGGAATGCCAGCATGGACGCAGCTGAGCTTACACAAAACTGTATTTAAGCAGAACGAGGAGGTATCCTAAGACCTGCCAGAGAGCAGCCGTTTGCTGTGATTCCTGTCCAGAGGACACCACAGATGCCCTTTTCCTGCTGAGACACGAGAGGTCCTACCAACCGCCGTTCTTATGGGACCCTCCTCAGCAGCAACTCTCAGAGGTATTTTTTTCCTGACAGAAACTCCAGCCTGACCTGGGATGGCTGGGGCTGCGAGAGAGAAGGGAAAGACCAAGCTACCACGCAGCCCATGGGGCACGGGCAAAAACTAACGCAGGGACACGAAAGCTAGTGTGTTTCACCTTACTCCTGCGCACAGCAGGAAGCGGTTCTGGGGTTCTGTTACAAAGACAACTGGGAAAATAATCAATGCCAGTTTTTACTGCTCTGCAGGGAAGCAATTTTGCCAACCAAACTTAATTGCCTTATTTAAAACTTCTAGGAAGCACGGCAATCAGAGTAAGCAGAGCTTGGCCCCTTAGCCTGGACTGAAGCGTTAGACTCAGTACCGCACAAATGCAGTTAAAGCTTCACACCGCAGACACCGACACAACATACAATAAATGGATTAAGAGCAGGATGAGTTGCGATTTTCTGGTACAGTTTTCAAAGCGTTAGACAGTTTTCAGCACTGTCTAATATAACAAGGACAGAATTTTTCACATTTATGCCTACAGAAATAGTTTAAATTAGTGTCTTGAACTTGCAGTGCAATAAATAAAAATGTTTCATATCAGAAATAGTCTACTTATTTTCATGACCTTAGCTCAGCCTGTGGTTCCTACTGTACAAGGGAAACCATGAAATGATAAATCAGTTCTTTAAACCATTTCAATCCTCCGCTTAACCAACAGCTGAACAGCAACAAAGCAACCTCAGAGGACCTGATACTACAAACTGCTTTAGACCCTCATGCGTTTAATTCACCTTTGTCCTGAGGATGAGCACAAGCCTAATCCTCACATCTTCTTCCAGTAGGAACCTTCTTTCAGGGAACAAGCAGAATTTGAAGGGTGCCAAGGATTCACGCTGCCCTCCTGCACAGGAACGTACCTCGCTCTGAAAGCACACTACCTTTCATGCTACAGCTGCTTCTCTATGTTAATCACTCTAAAGTTACTAAATTATTCACCATTCAAGAAAGTGTATTTTCATTATCCAGAATTAGCAACTGGAAGTAACTTACAGAAATAGGTCAGCCTCATCCCACAGACGAATTAACATACATTTCATGTGCTCCCCCCCTAAGTTTCTGTTTTTAAATTCTGCTCCACGTGAGGGTGGGCCAAATTTAAACCCTCTGTATTCTTCGTGCTGCTCCATCACTCTAAACCTAAAGGCTTCACAATGTGTCCTGTCCTTACATTTTTAATAAACCGCACCCAGCAACAAAATTAATAGACTGACTTGCCTGGCCTTCCCACAGAGCGTGAGCAAAGCTCTAACAGTAACTGCAGAGGATACGACCTGAGTTTCCCGAAGCCGCTACCTTGGCTTGAGACAACTCCCTCCCGTTTTTCATCTGCTTTGGAGGGGGGAAGCGGGTTGCGGTTTTCATTCTTTAGCTACACACCTCCAAATAAATGGATTTTAACATGACGTTTAAAAATAAACGAAAGAATTTTTTTGCTGGCACTTTTAATTCGCTGTTTTCACATGTTTCCAAATTACGTGCAATTTGCTAAGGACTGCTCGAGCATGCTGTTAGCCATGGCACGCCTGGGCTGCGTCCTGCTGGGTCCACACTAGCCTCTCCTCATGGGGAACGCCAGAACAGGGGCCCTGTCCAGTTCAAGCTTTCTGCTCCTGCTCTGCACAGGTGGAGGTGGCATGTGCCAGCACTGGCACACATACTGGTATCGCCGGCCTCCAGGAAACAGGATTCCACTAAGAGGCAACAATGGCATGTGAAACAATTACAAAACAATGAATCTTTCACACACCATCCCCAGAACTGATGATAAAGAGCAAAATCAAGATCACAGACCACAGCATGCAGTCAGGAGAGTAAAGGAAACCCAGTTTGCAGACGCAAGGAACGATGGAGGAGGACCACGGCACTATGCAGGTGTTACGGGGGCCGCCAACCGCCACCAGTCCTGTGCTCTATTCCTGGCTCTGTATCTGATCCAAAGTGAACTGAACTGACTCTCCCTTTGTGTTGCTTCTTGAAAAGCCTATTTTTCAGTGTAAGGCATGCCTTTCACTGTGTGTCATGTGTACAAGAGCTAGCACAGTGGGGTCTTATTCTACACAGAAATTGTGTAAAGACGTCTGAGCAGAATTATACATGAACTGGACAGCTTACTGCTGGATAAAGAGCAGAAGTAGAGAGAAGAGGTCCGTGAACGGCTTGTGAATTCTACGGTCCAAATTCAACAACATTCACGACGGCAGTGGCAGATTTTGGGGATGGTGTTTTTCCTAGCAGAATCAATAGGAGACTTTCCTACTGACTAATGAGACAACGATTTTCTTGGTAAAGCTCTGGAAAGTGCCACCTCACTGCATCAAAAAATACAAGCCGTGTGTTCACTTATGTTAAGCACCTGGGATCTGCCTGAAGCCGGTCTCACAGTTACAAAACTTAAAATTGGTTGCTTTCAGCAGAGTCCACAGATGAAAACAGGCCAAGAAACCACGGTAAAATCAGGCCCTTCAGGCTTAACACTTTTCAGTGGGACACTACTTGTTTGTGATTCACACCAAGAAAGAGATGCTGATCACAGAACAAAACCTGTACTGCCATAAACAGTAGATTAATTGCTGCATTGTTGTGTTCCCGTAGTACATTGAAGCAATCATTACCTACTCAGGAAAAAGAGTGCTAATAATAGTATTGCTCACAGATTTACGCCAGCATTTGATCCAAGCCAATTGTTCAGCTCAACAGCAGTTTACGCTAATTCCTACTAACTCTTAATATTTGTATATTGAGAAATACAGAGTTCACACTGAAATGGCACAAATTGTAACACACAGCAGGATTAACTCTTCTTGCTTTAAACTTAATTACGTGCGGTCAGGTGGCACTTGATATTTCTCCTTCCTTAGCTAAACCCAACAACACACGTTTAATGATTTCGGTGCACATATGCTGATGGAGCTAATTAGGACTCCTGTAGGGCTGAGCTCAACTTTTTCAGTGTTGTCTAAACTGAAAACAAAATGTTCTAGAAGCCATACTGTGCAGCAGACAACTTGTTTCTATGAATCTACAACCCAGTAATGTTTGCTGGGAAAATGAAAATATCTCAAAAGATAAGCACTGAACACTCCATTTCCTGGGCTTTCAAATCATTCCACCATTGACTCCAGTTTCAAGAGGACAAAATTGGGAACCAAATCAAAAAACCCTGCTTACATACACCTTGAAATGGATTATGCTAAAGGCTAAACAAAATAAAACCTCATTTTAAGAATACAAGTAATAAACAAAACAAATTCCTCCATCCGTGACTCCCCATTGGATACGAGAAGGGTACACCAGTCAGTCAGGTCAGACATCAGCTGGCCTATCATTAACCAAATTGTACTGTACCTTACCACGCTGTTTCAATGCCAAAAGGTAAGTTCTGGAGCGTGTTGACAGAGCACACTACGTTATAAGCTTTCTAACACAAGCCAAGGGAACAGAAATCAGCCGCAGAAGAACATCAAGCCAGCAGACGTGCTGCCAGCTGATGAAGTCATTGCCATGGCACGCACAGGTACCTCAGCCGTTCGCCTGAGATTTCCACAGGGCCACCCGCTGCCCCACCAGCGGCCCCAGGCAGCGGGCGGCGGGCAGCCCCGCTGGCTCCTGGTGCGCCCGCGGAGCTGCCTCCCAGGAAGGCAGAAGGATTCAGCGGTCTCCCGCCTGCCTGTGCTCCGGGCTGGTCGCCCTCAGCAAGCTCCGGGATGCTGGTCCCTGCGCTGACGCCTGGCAGGGCTCGCGCCTTTCCCGGCACAGAGACGGGTTTACAGGGCTGAGACTCGTGTTCCACGCCCACCTACGCCCTCGAGGTGGGAGACGGGACGCCAGGGAAAGCCTGACCACATCTTACAGTGGAGGCTGGGACCAGCATGCCCTTTTCTCACCAGCACTGCAGACGTCCAGCTCCCACCGCGGCCTTCCCTCCCCGTTCTGTGCAGGCAGGTGTTTCTGACGCAGATGAGCTCCCCGAACCAGTTCAGACAGCTTTCCCACACACACCACAGGCTGCCCAGAGAGGCCGTGGAGTCTCCTCCTTGGAGACACCCAGGAGCCGCCTGGACGGGGCCCTGGGCAGCTGACTGCGGGTGGCCCTACTCGAGCAGAGGGGCTGGAGCAGATGGACCCAGAGGTCCCTTCCAGCCTCAACCCCTCTGTGATTCCGGGATCACCAACACAGAAGGCTAAAGGGAAAGTACAGCAGGAATGATCACACAGACTAAATCACCAGATATGGCCTCCCGGTTTAAGAAAACAGACTGAAGCAACTGACCTACCGACCAGCTCCAGCTTCCATCCCGTCCCAACGCAGTTACTCCAGTGTCCCAACTCTTCAGGACGCCTGCCTAGCACAGTGCTGCTCATCTTCTTATTGATGCTCGTGCTCCACGCAGCATTCCCTCAGGTGCTTTTAGACCTCATGATGTGGACAGTGCCTGCCCACGCAACGAAAGCAGAGGCAGAGGCAGCCAGGGCAGGCGGCTGCGGCGCTGCCAGCTCGGTCCCGCCAGCACGCGGGACCAGGCTGCCAGGCTGCGCCCTGCAGAGCTGGCTTCGCGCCTCAGAGCTCCCCAGGCGCTTCTGCGCAGGCTGACGGGCCTGCCTGACCAAGGAATTGCAGCTCGTGCGAGTAAACGCTGGCAAGATTGAAGCCACCAAGGAAAGCAAGGCAGAATATTTGCACACTCTCAAGAGCCAGTGAATTTACTTGTTACAACACAGGGCTCTATGATTATGCTGCTAAAAATGCACATTTAGAAATGGTGTTAGGACATGCAGCTTTCTGAGAAACAGATTACCTGCTTTAAGAGTCTGCAAACACAAATACTTCCAACCGTTAAATTTATATCAAGATATTACTGACTAATAGTATGAATCCAAATTCAGGGATCCAAATTCTGTCATTTCTTTAAAAAACAACAAAAAAAACCCTGAGAATATTCAGCAATACATCACAAATGCTTTTCTGTAACTCTTTTTTTTCTTTTAATTCCTATCGGCTTATTCCATAACATCTTTTTTCCGTCTGCTCATTACTGTTATTTTAGTACTATATGACTTGTCAGGAAAAAAAATAAACTGGAAGAGAATTGGTAGTATCGAGAGATTCAAGCTTCAGAGTATTTTTCTTCAAATACTGTAACATTTTTGAACGACCATCATCCACTCTCCACTTATTCTGAGAGGCTTGATAAAGAACTATACGAGGAGCAACCATTTAGTCCTGAATTAAAGTGCCATTTTCCAAGCTTTATGAACAACCGCAAGTGTTGAATGCTGACACCTGGGAGGCTATGGAGGACACATGTACAGAAGCACCTCCGCACCAACACCGCAAGCAACCTTGTATTCAAGGCTCATCGTCGCAGCACAAGGGTGACTGGGGAAGCACCAGAAAGGTGTTTGCCAGTGGAAAACCCACAGCTCTGCTCCTAACAAGCTGTGCTGCACGCGGTGCAGGCAGGCGTGCACCCACTGACCCGCCGTCACGACAAGGTCCAGCCTCTCAAACGCATCAGGCTGGCCCGAGAAGTGTGAGGGATGAAACTGGCCGGTGCCGAAGGCGAGCAGCTCCGACAGCAGGGGAGCAATGAGACAGGAGGAGCAATGGGAATTTCAGCACAAGCAACAGAGAGCACAGGACCTCCTGCAGCAGCTCCCCAAAGTCACCTGGGTGCTGATCCAACTCCCCAGCGGTTGTGCGGAGCGTGCGAAGAGCAGCAGACTGGTGTGCTGCTCTTCAGCCAGCCACGTCTGCTCCTCCTTCTGGAGGCTGATTTCTAGCACCGGTGCCAACAGGGATTTGTTTCACCAAAATGTTAAGACCTACAAAAAATCTCTTCTGATAGTACTTAGGATGAAGAAATTACCTATTAAAACGGCCTCTAATTCTGAACTGGAAGTCCCAGCAGCCCTCCTAACAGCTGATGTGAGTACCACAGCGGTGCCACCTTACGGGACAGCCCAGACTCGGGAGATCGCACGCTCCTGCTCAGTGCTGGGATGCCCCGTGCAGCCTACCTCCGCATGCGTGTGCACGTGTGTGCACATGTGTGCACATGCATGTGTACGTGCGTGTCCTCACGGAGTGCGGCAGAAGCAGGTTCTCTGGAGGTCAGTAAGGAATTTGCTGCTAAGGCTCCAACTCTGGCCTTTTCTTCAGCAAAGGTTCGGGGACTGGGGGTAGGTATCAGTTTGGACACAGAACAGCACAGCTCTGGCTGCAGCTGCTGCCCTGCACCTCTCATGGAGATGCCCTGACCTTCTGCATCTGCTCGCCAGATTCCCTTCTGCTCCTCCGCACGACAAAGCCGTTCCGAACGAGCAGGCAGACACAAGCGGCACAGATGCTCTCAACGGCAGAAAGCACAGTGCTATCCACCAGCCTCCCAGGCAGGCCACCTCCGTCCCTCCACACGCCTCTCCCTCCTCGTTGCAAGGGGTGCGAACGGTCCCGGCAGCCCCAGACTCCCAAGACCGTAATCGGTGGGGTCAGAAACGCCGTGATGGGTGATAGCACTACCCCCGCTCACTTCTGACGGAGATTCCTCTCCGTTCAGAAAACATGACTGCTATTTTTGGACCTTTGGACTCCCACTTCAAATGTCAGCAAATTTACATCTCAAAAATACATCCACTCTTCCTCTAGCACATACAAAGTATTCTGGGCAGCTGAGGAGGAAATTGTGCTTACTCACTGCAGCACTCTGCTAACAGACTTTGCCGGTGGCAGGGCTTTCATTGTGCAGAGGCTCTGCAAGCCCCGGAGCCTTGGGCAAGTGCCCGGGACACCGGCCCCTCTCCAGAAGCAGGTCACGAAACACCTTCCTCTGCCCAGCAGCCGGTGCAGAGGCTGCCGGCCGCTGAATGCTCGAGGGGAAGACTCCGCTGCCCAGTTAAGGGCTAGCTGTTCGCAGGGTGACAGACGTGAACCCAGTTTACAAAAAGATGACGCCTTCTGCCAGCACAGAGGTACTTCCATCACCTCCCACGCAGGCACAGAAGAGCTTCAAAAACAAATTCTTTGAATAAGCAAATGATTTGCAATTATTCCTTCATAATTATTAAAGGACTAACTGCAAATCCTCTAGGTCAGTCTCACTAGGTATTACCCACAACATGACTTAAAACTGCAAAAATCCATGCGTGTTAGGAAGACACCGGTCTTCCTTTTCTGGAAAGCCAAAGTGCTGTAGTATATGTCATTTGTATAAGCAGAGAATTCATGCAATGTGAAAGCATCAGATGACATGACCATGGAATCACATGCAGAAAGGAAAATATAGGTTTAGACAGATCCTGACATTAAATTGTCCTCTCTCATCTTCCTTATTCCCTTACCTTTACTTTTTCCCCCCCTTCTGCTGTTTTATTTCTCTCACAAGTTCGCATTTCTTTCCTCCCACTCAAACACTGTAACGAACCGGTACTCAGCTCCTGCCAGAAACACACTGATCAAGACGTATTAATTCATGTAAAATCCTTTCCACTTTTCTACACCAGCAAGAGAAAGCTGAAAAAAAAATCATTTTGAAGTCTGAGATAAGTAACTATGGTATTCTTACAGAAAAGGCTCTCTATCACAGTAGGTGACCCTTCACACAACAGTACTGCACGGAGAGCTAGTCAAACTATTCATCATTAAATTAGCCCCTTTCTTGTCTAATAATCATTTAAGACTCCTTCCTGCTTACCACAAACGTATTCACCCTGTCAGCAATGTCTGGACTGCATACTCCACGTACCCAGAGCTCTCGAGAGCAACGCTCAGTGAGTTTCAGGAGACAAAACCTTGAACAGTGGAAGAATATTTTTTTCTGAAGAGCAAAGTCTCAGCGTGGGCACTTCACAACGGACAGCGGCTCCACGAAGGGAGGTTTTACTCCATCCCATTACAACACTGACCCATTAGCCACCCCACACATTTCAAGACCTAACAGCGTAACGCAGAGCTACGGCAGGACCTCGCGCCTCTCCTCGGGAGCACGGGAAGGTCGGTGCGTGGTCTGCTCCACTGCGCAGCGCCTGTTAACGGGAGTAGCAGAGCCAGTGCCTCTGCTCGTGATACATCACGCCAAGTCTGGGGTATTCGAGCATCTCCAGACAAGTCCAGTACAACAACATGTCCTGTGAACACCAATCAGCTGGAAAATAAGGATGGTCTTAAAGCTCAGAATGTATACTTGAATATATATTACCTACTATAGATACGAATATTAACATTAAAGTATCACTGGCAACTCTGAAACTTCGACTCCAGTAAATATAAGGATGCCCACTATATCTGACTTGTACCTCACTCCACAGAACAAAAAACTCCCAGTATTCAGTACAGCTTTTCAGACAAACAAATACTGGTACAGTAATGCTAGACCATTTCTGAGGTGCGAGGAAATTCAGGAGTTGGACTCGGTAATCCTTGTGGGTCCCTTCCAACTTGGGATGTTCTGTGATTCTAGGAAATAGAATAGAAACATACCTGTTTACCAGTGGACATCTGTATGTTCTTGATTAAAATTCATCCAACAAATCTTATTAGTTTTGCATTTTTTTTTTCCCCAAGGGGGTGGGAGAAAGGAATTACTTCTATTGCAGACCAAAGTGCCCCTTTAACAAAGAATATGAGGTACATCACAGCTTTGTGTAAGAGTGTAGAGAGGCAACAGCTTCCTAACTCTTGTGTCTAGTGATGGCCTTACGCAGCAGAGATCGCAAACTTCAGAGGGCTTCCTGGGGCACTTTATGCTGGTCTTTAAGGAAGCAGCAAGGAGGACTGTGCCAATACGTACTGCACCCTGGAAAATGCTTCTTCCAGGTGGTGTTTACAGCGTTTTCTCACTGCAAATTTTTAGGAGAGGTCATTTTCACTCATTTCACACATATTCATATGAACTCTTAGTAACTGGAGTACATAAGAAAGATTCTTAAAAGTGTAATTAATTTTCTGCCACACAGCTAGCATTTGGTATTTTCCTCTACTTATGCTTTATAGTATGGAAGCAAAACTCCTTAAAGTTGGAAGAAGTCATTAATACACAAGTGTCACAAAGTTCCACCTGTGCCTTTGTAATTATTCTTCTTTCCTGTGACACTGGATATGGAAAAAAAGGATGTAATTTGTCCCCTGAACAATGCGTACAGGACGACATAGTCCTGGATTTTCAGTTACGTACAGCCCTCTGGTCTTAGGTGCACCTCTAAATGGAAGCAATGGGAACATGAATGGGATCTTTTCAGATCATTTTGAGTCCTTCAGAGGTGCTGTCCACAGGCCAGTTTAGACAAGATTTCCTGTCATCATAGTTGGAGTTTACTTTAACAGTTCCTTGACAGAAATACACCTACCAACTCTGAGGTGTTCCCATGCCCTTCCTGCCTTCTCCTCACTTTTTCTCCACTTCAACTAACAGATTTTTCAGCCAACACTTTGCCATTCCCTATTCAAGACAAGAGTCAAGCAAGTGGATCTCATTACCAGGCACTACAGGAGGAAACTGAAAAATCCTTGGCATCCAGAAAAACGCTACCCCCGTGTGCAAGACAGGTAAGACAGATAAGGCTAACGAGAGATTACTACCGGCAACACGAGACCAACAGAAGGGAAGCAAACCTTTTTGTTCTGGGGAGGTACAAATAAACTCATTCACCAAGAAGTAAAAACTGTAATGACTCCTACATACAGCTCTACACAGTGGTTTGGGGGTTGGGGTGGCAGAGGGGCCACTGCAATGCATTCGGGTTTATTGTCCAGGGTGTAGCATGAAGGGAGATCGTGATTTTCAACATACTGAAGTGCAAAAGAACTGGTGCACAGGAAAGGTTCGCCCCAGCTGGGACCTCCTTTCCCATATCTCAGTCCCAGTTTTTTCAGTAGCTCCCTGGGAGCCTAAGCAATAAAAAGGGAACAGCAAGCTAGAACATAGATATATTAGGAGAAAAAAACATAATCAGCGTAACAATGACAAACAAGAGAAAATCGTGCCATCTGGAGTTGATGGACTTTCCATTTATATGTCACAGCATTTTACCTTCCAGATAATCTGTCATCTCATGCACCAGATTTAAAGCAATTCCTTCCTAAATAAGGATGTTGTTCTTATGTGGCAGCTACACACTAAAAACATTTCCATTAAAAAAGATTCACAGGGGAAAAAAAAACAAGTAAAGGAGAGGTAAATCATACAACTGGAGGGCTCTGACTGACTGACTCTCATTTTAAGCAAATTCTAGAGATTAAAAACAACAACACTGTAAATTCACATGACCCCAGCAGCCCCTTCAGCCCTTGTCGCAGGAACCCTGTTTACCTTCTGCAAGAGCACGCAGCACAGTGAAGCTGACACACACAGACACCGGAAAGTAAGAAGAAACTGTATTACTGGTGCCAAAAGCACTGAAGTATATACATGAAGGAATAATCCCCTATGAAGTCCTAAACATAAGCTTGAAATGTACAGTTAAAGCTCCGACGAAGTCCTGCACTCTCTGAAACTAACGTAAAATCCCCCCAGGAAGAAAGGGATGAGTTCCATCCCCAAAACCGACAGTCTTAATAAGCAGGTGAGGACAAGGCAGAGAGTTACTTCTGCAATTAAAACCTTCTCCACCAAGGGAAGGTGACGTGCTGTCTGGCCTTCTCACCTGTTTGTAACACTTCCACAAATCTCTCGTTTACCTCCCCGTTTTGTCTCGTTTCTCTGTGGCTGGACCATGTTTGTCATGCATCTCATGCAACCACTGCACTACAAACAAAATTAAGAACAGATTATATAGATTTTTCCTAATTACCAATTCAAAAAAATTTCTGATAAATGACAGTCAACCGAAAAAAAATCAAAACCTTTCCCTTCTCTCAGCCTCCGTTTTCATACCTGACATCTTGAGCACTTTCCAGTCAGACTTAATGAACGGAAACTGTTCTCTCCTTATTCCCTAAAGGCAAACACGATTTTCCTGCCTCCTTGGGGAAAAAAAAACTTCTCAAAATCTGCTTCCTTTTGACTAAAAATAGTGATAGAAAGACAAATTGTCTCCTAAATTAGCTTAATGGTATCCAGAAATATTCAAAAAGCCATCATAAAGTTTATATATATATTTATATTAACATATTTAAATATATATACATTCACACCATAATTAATCACTGGGAGGAAACAATTTGCTGCCAGAGGAGGGACCAAGTCTCCTGCTCACGGTATGAATGGAGTGCCTCTGTTTGACAGAGCCTACATATACGCACTGACCAGCAAAGCTGCAAGAACACACCCTGTATTCACCCTTCTAGCCTTAAAATCCTTGTCTTACCACAGCTTCATTCACAAAAGACACCCATGGGGACGGGGGGAGTTCCGCATTTGCAAAAATTCCATATTTTTTCTTGTCTTTTTACCCCTTCTTAGTGTGCTGCTTTTCCTTGAGACATTTTAAGATTTAAGCTCTCAGCCCTTCTTCTAGCTAGTGCTGTGCTTATCCAAGCACAGAACGAGAGCTGTCATGTGCCTCGCGCTGGTAATCACAACAAACTGATCACGTCTGAATGAATCGTGCTTTTACCCTTCTCTCTTCATCATTCACTACACTTTACCATTCATGATCCATCTGCATAATTAAAAATTTCAAAAAAAAACTAGAAGAAAAATCTAAAAGAAACAAAAACATTAATTACATTAGATTTTGGTCTCAGCATTTCTGTAAACATATGAGAAAATTATTGCTGTGAACGATTTATCCACTTTTAGCATAAGAAAGAATACTGTGCACATATATGTCCAGTCTATTTGGTAATGCTCACATTGTACACATTTCTTCCTCAAATGCACATTTGCCCCGCAAAAGATTTGGTCTCATCCAGACAGGAGGAGAACTAATGTCATCCCCCATCCCAACAAAGCAACATTTAAGTCTTTTTTTAAAAAACAAAACAAGAACAACAACAATACAATGTCTTATCTACCTGCTTTGAATTTATATGAAACGTCTGTAAGGATAATAGAACCAAATGCTGATGCTGAATCATCTCCAGACAGGGAATTCTCCCCAAGAAGTCAGTTCCTAGACATTTTAAGTAAATGAAGGCTAAATTTTGCATATATGTAGGGTGGGGGTTTTTTTGCTGTTTTTTTTTTTTCTTTTTAAAACTGCCGTGTTAATTAATGGCCGAGTTCACCAAGCTGCAGTCAGAGTGGGGGAGACGAGAAGCAGTTGCTCGCACAGCCGCACCCGGGTGCAGGAAGACACGCTGTTCCAGCCGGTGTCACTGGGGCGGGGGTGACGGCAAAGCAGCCAACCCCCCCCAGCCCCCGGCACACTCACACCTGCAGATGTTGAGCTTTCTTTAGAGAAGGATTATCAGCAGACTCTCTACCCACACTCGCATCCAGAAACCCAAGTGCTGTCCAAGTTCATGGGGACTCAGGTTTAGAAGCTTTATTCAGCTCTCTGTCTGCATGTTTTATTTTTTTAAATAAGTATGTAATTTATAATACTGAACGAAATATGGAATAAATACCACTTGTCACTATCCAATGCTACAACTTCTTTAAGCCTGTAATTACTCACAAAAGCCTTTTACTACCATATAAATCTCCCACAGATTTCTCCCTAAATAAGTTCAGGCTGAATCTGAAGATTATTATCATCTAAGAAGACATGAATTTATTTTCACTTATTTGTCCCTCTAGTTTGATCTACCCCAAGGATGAGGAGAAAAGAGGAAATATAAGCTATTTATCACAAGTCCTCAAAAAGTTCAAAACGCGACTCTGCATGACTTTTCAGGTCCCTGCTCCACACCGCTCACTGCCACCCGGCCAGTGCGAGCACAGCAGCGCTCGCTGGAAGGGATGCCCGAGGCTAACGAAGGAGGGGGTGATAAGAAGGGTACGGCTAATTTCGGTTCTTCTCCCTGCTAAGCAGTGTAAGTGAAAAATAGGGAGCCGTGCTGGAGCCATGCACAAGCCCCCCCTGCTCCACAAGAGGCTTCCCGCCCGACCCCCGCCAGCAGCCCCCTGCTCGGTCCCTGAGGCCACAACAGCACCACCGGCATTTCGTGCTGAGGCAGCTTAGGTACCTGGACTGCCAGAAGACTGAATTCTACAAAAGCTTTTGATAGATTTGTCTCCCTGAGCCAGCTCACCATCAGGTCAGATGGACACTAATTGGTTACTGGCTGTACAGAATCCCTATTAATTGCGAGAAAGTCCTACACAATCTAGAATGGCTAAACTTAAATGAAAATTGCCTGATACTCTTCCTTCCAAAAGCCATGCTCTTTTTTCTCCTAGACTCTTCTGTCCCTCCACTCCCTCTCCAGTGGAAAGATACAGAAATTTAAAATAAGAGGGAAACAAGCACATCTTATCTTCTATGCAGATAAGGTAGATGCTTCATAATAAGCATTTCCAGCAACACTAATTGCCAATACAAGGCTAGGCGCCATTCCTCAAGTGCTGTCAACCAAACAAGCATTATGGTGTCGGGAAAATCTCCAAGGATTTGACTTTCCACTTTAGTGGTCCAATTAATATTTGTCTAAATATGCAATACATATTTTTCAAGATTACTACTAGACAAGTTTTGCAAAGTGTAGACTACATCAGGGATATTTTCAACATTTTTATATTTGTGCAAAACCATGTCTTGCGCGTTAAGCACTGCAGAGCCTGTGGGAATATTATGCTGTATCCAGGCAGAAAGCTAGCTTTGCCTTTTCTTATAACAGGTTTGAGTCAACATTTTTAAACGTAAGTAAGGTATTTTTTCATGTCTTTTGGGCAAGAAGTACTCAAAATGCATTAATGTCTTGCTCTGTTAACAAAGAAACTATGGCAACACAGTCATAGTTGCCAAGAGAATTACTGAAACAAGGTTTAATAGTTAATAAGCAGCCAGATGATGTCAGACTCATCTATTAAAACCAGTTTATATCTGCCTATTAGAACTTAATGTCCCAGAAAGTTGGGTTGGCCAGTATTAAATAGTCTTCCTTTTAGCCCAATTATCAGTAATAAAAGCAATTTTCTAAAGAATAGTGTAGAGTTGTACAAAATGTGGCCAGACCATGCCTGTATTTCACAGAACAGCTATTACACTCCTTTTGTTAAGAAGCAATTTTCTAGATGTCAGAGATGTGAATCAAAATTTAATGCAATGTGTGTGTGTGTGTGTGTGTGTGTGTTACAAAAGTGGAAATTATAGAAGTTGTCCACAGAACATCCCAACTGCCATGCACCCTGCATTGCACATGGAGAAAATAAAAAAAATTGCTAAAAGAATATTTTTGTCAACACATTTTTGAAGTATGCTGAAATTTTTTTATAACTACTTTTTAAACTGAGGTGACCAAAATTTCTTAAGAAATAATATGCAGTGAAAATTATTTTCTAAAATACAATGATAGCTATGTTAGGGAAAGATGCACTTGTAGATTGCTTTTTTGTTTGTTTCCTTAGTTTGACAAAGCCAAAAATGTCTCGATGACTTCTGAAACAGCTTCTCCTGCCTTTGGTTCCCTCCCTCCCGGTCTCTGCCAGGGAGGAGGAAGTCCTCTAGCTTTGCTTTGACAAAAACCTGCCAACCCTGGAGAGAGAGCAAAAGGGTGCATCTTACAGCCAGCTTCTACCCGACGCGGTGCAAAGCAAACGTACCTATATTCCTTTCCTTCAGTGCAGTCAAACCCTGAAAAATACTTCCATTGGTGCACCAAGCGGGAAGGTCAAAGACCTGAGGCGTCGTACACGCCGCACAGCCCGCCAGGCTCCGCACGCCGCCGGGCGCAGGGCCGGCCATCGGCAGGACGCGGCGAGGCCGGCTGGAGCGGTCCCACCGCCCCGGGAGGCGGCAGCTCCGGTCACCCGGCACCTCGCGCCCGCTCCAGCAGCGGCACTTGATGCCAGCCTCCACTTGCCCAGAGGCACGCGGGGGCAGTGTCGGTGGGTGCCGGCCCCCTGCCCAGCCCGCTGCCCGCCCTCCGCCAGCGCCCGCCGTGGCTGAGGCGCTCAGGGCGACAAGCCCGGGCCTCTTGGGTACAAAGCCTTCAATTACAGCTCCACGCAAAAAAACATCGCCTCCCGGCTTCTGCCCGTTTTCATCCACACCTACTCCAAAGCATCTGCTGGCAGCGTAATTGAGAAGCAGAACGCACGGACACAGGCAACATCCCTACAATTTTCCAAGAGGAATCAGTGACAAGGGTAAATTATCTAAATTGGTGCAAGTCAGATTTTCACTTTAAAAAAAAATCAAAATCACACACACAATATGTACCTTGAAGCCTGCATAAAAGACGTGCTCCTGAACTGCATATCTGCCTAAATCTTCTATTTCAGGAAGCAGGCCTTCGTCTTGTTTCCATTCACAATGCACTGAAAGCCTGTGATTACCACTGGAACACACGTGGTTTCTTGAAAAAAATACAAATAAAGCAAGAAACGGGGAGCAAGAGTGCTGCATGTGCTTAATTGGGTCACTTGGTGCACCCCAGGACGGTGATGTGAGCAGCCCCAGTGATGGAAACTTGGCATTTTCAGGACTGCAAGTGCCTGGAATTTCCCTGTGAGCTTGTGCCACGAAACGAGACAGACTGGGACAAGGTGAACTGGTCCTGAATCAAGCAAATGGGACAACTGAAGCATCACAAAAGGGATGAAAAATCATCTAATCTGTTCTTTAATAAACGAAATAAAGTGTTACACAGTAAACACAGCAGGGATATATAGCAAAAACTGGATGAAGTTACGGGAACCACTTTGGCAGGAAGTTCAGGAACACGTAATACAAAGGAATTTTCAGCCTTGTAGTTTGTGGGACACAATCCCAACGCAGAAAGCTCACAGGACAGCCCAGTTTGTCAGTCAGCGCCTCGTGACTCGGGGTTTTATCACCGGCACCTCTCCACCCCTGGCTGGCTGTCCGTCGCCACTGCCACAGAACCCAGGGTGAGAACCGCCCAAAAGCCAACAGCCTGCACAGCCACTCCCCACACCAACCCATCGGGCCACCGGTGGTGCAGCCACACTTCCTAAAGCATCTTCTCCTCGGCTCACCGGCTCACCGGGGGATGCAGGAGATGAGCACATGAGCAAAAGCATTTCCTGGGAACATCAGCACTGCCCCAGCCACGACCACTCCTCCCGCATCCTTCCAGCAGTCCACCACTGCCTGCAGGGCACGTCCGCTACAGGGAGACCTGAGGTCTTCATAGTCCTTCGTGGTAGGTGGGAGGACCGCACCCAGTACCTCTGTTACTGACAACACACAAGTCATTTAGGAAGGCTGGTTATATTCCTGTCTGAGGCTGAAGAGAGACATGCTGAAACAGGAAGACTGGAATTCAACATAACAGAAGAGCTGGAGACACGAAGTGACATACATCTCACTATCAACTTAATCCAATGGCTTTGGCCAGCATCACCTCAAAAACAGTTAAAAAAAAAAAAAGGTAAAACAAAAGTCTGTATTTTATATATACATTAAACAATAAATAATTGAAAAAGAATATTGACACATTATCTGCGAATGAATGCATGCACGAAAAAATGCCGTAAATCCAAGTCACTATTCTATCTACAACTACGTCATGAATCCCTATTACCAGGCTATCAGAATATTAGTTTCAAAATCAGATAAGGTTCCTATTAAGTTAAGAGTTTTACAAACACAGTAAGAAACAACCCCTGCACTGAAAAAAAGTTGGGTTTCTGATTATGCAGGATTGAAAAATGTCCTGACTCAAAATAAAGCTAAATGGAGATGAAACTGGCCAAGGCTACAGAGCAAGTCACGATCCAAAGCAGGAGCTGCCACTACATCTCATACTTCCCAGCTCAGTACATTTGCAAGGCACCGTGCCGCCTCGCCTCACCCCTCCTCTCCAACGGGTCAGCATTATGCTCTCTAGCCCATATACAGGAAATCAGATGAAAAATGAGACTCTACTGAAGTACCAGGAGATTAATTAACGTTACCAAGAAATTCACTGTATTTGTAGGTGATCCAGGCAAGCTCTACAGATGGAAAACATAGATTTTAAATGGGTTTCAAGCTGCACACAGGTGTTTTCCACATAAGAAATTTCATAGGACCACAGAATGTTGTCTAGAAGCCAACTTGTCTGCCCCAAGCTCCCAGAAAGGAGCTGTGCCCGAATCACTCACAACAGCACTGCTTCCTACACTTGCAAAAACTGCAGTTACCTGGGAAGCCTACTCCCCAGAGCTGACTACCCATACGTACCATTAGACAGTTTTCCATAATGTCCAACCATTCTTTCCTTCCTGTTTATTAAATGAATTGTTGCTTGTTCTACTGACAATAGAAATGGAGAAAACGTGCTCCCTTCCTCTGCCACGGTACCCCTTTCACTCGTTCTTCACGGGTCGGATGCCCCGGTCACTTGGTGGTCTCCTCCAGTCCTTCCCCAGGTAGCCACAACGTCCTGGAGATCAGTACTGCACGCACCCAGCTGAGGCTTCCTTATCGATCATAACTCACTACAAACCCCAGGTACAACTTCTTTGCTTGCAGAGCTGCTCTCTAACCAATTTCTTTCAACCACTTATTGCTCTGCTGCTACTGCCATCACTGGAGACCCTGCATCTACAGGAGCATCCCTTCAAACTACCTTATACTTCACTTCTGTGCCTGGCATGCTCTGCTCTTAGCAACTCTCAGCTCATCGATCCCTTAAAACATCTCATCTTTGACCTACTACATCTTCCACAACTTTCTTTCATAGAAAGTTTCATAGTTTTTCTAGAGAAAAACTAGGCCTTTATCTCTGGATTATTTCTATCCTTCTCTTGATTACATCTGACTTTGCTCCCCTTACACTACAATGCAAAATTTTATGTTGCCAGGTCCTCTGGCAATAAATTCCTCCTTGACTTCTTAAACATTTTTGCACCATAGATCTACATAATCAGGGCGCAAGCCAAAAAGAACTCTGCTCAGCATCTGAACTTCAGCACGACTGACAGCAACTGCAATGCAATTCAAACGGCAGCAAGGTACGTGGAGGAAGCGTCAGAAGGCAGAAGTGACAGACCTTGCCTGTCACCACCTCAGGTCAGTCGTCACTTCTGGAGCAGAGCTGGCACCAGCAAACAGCAGCCTCGTGCTCCCCGTCCAGCCAGACCAGCACACTGCAGTCCCTGTGCCGCCACGGAAGGGACGTGGCCACCTCGGCACCACAGAGAGCTCAAAAAGCCCACCCAGAACCCAGCCATGCGCACAAGGGGACAACGGTGCCCAATTTTGCACAACTTCAGAGCCCCCACCAAGGTCGGACTATGACACTGGTAACCAGAGAAGAGACATCTAAAGTTGCCGTTGAGCACAGGAGCTGGCTGATTTGTGAGCACCTAGGAGACTACCACGAGCCACGACGACGCAGAGAACCTACGGCACACACAGTTGCATATGGGACCAAGCCAGACTTCATTACTACTGAAATGCTTTGGCAACACCGATGTGTCGGGAACATGAAATGTATGATTTAGTGGAATTTCTCATGAGTTAGCATCCTTTTCATAAAGAAAAAAAATTAAAACACCCTTAAAAAAAAAAAAAGCAGCTCTTCATGTGAACATTACATGAGAGATATGGAAATGTGCTCTTCTCTATGAAGTGAACATCTCAATAACAGATGGATCATATTTGGATCTTTCCTTCATAAATACAATCTTCACCATTTGGAATAAAACGAGCAGTACAGCTGTCCATTGTCCCCACTTGGAGGGTTTTTTTGTTCATTAAATAAGCAGGAAATCAACTGAGTGTGGAAGGAGAAGAGAAAATGACAGCACATCTTAAACAACAAGGAGGCTACTCTCACAATAGCTTTGCAAGGACCTCACACCATTCGTGCACACAGAAATCAAAAACATGATCCTGCAAACCCTCCTGGAGCAAAGATCTTCTGCGAGCAGCACCACTGACAGGAATAAGACTGCCCACCTACTTCATTGGTCAAAGAAAGGTCTGTAATTTGGGAAGGGTTGTTTTTCCCCTATCTGTTTTGCTACATAAGCCTCGCAAGAGCTACAAAAACAAGCAATAATTAAATTGAAACCTAATCTGTTGTCTTTCCTTAGGATAAATTATGAATTGCTGTATTACGAACACTTGCTAATTCAGAAGGCTGCTAAACAAAATATATCAATATTCATAACTCCCTGATCCAATGTCCATATAATTTAATAGTCTCGTATGACTTCAGTGAGGCCAGCATCAGGCTTTATTTGGGAGAATCAGGTCCTGTAGGGAGTAGGCGCAGGAAGGAGTATAAATCTAAACTAAGGAAGAGATGACTCAGACAAGGCCGTTAGAATGAGGTAGATGATAAAAATACCCTAAAGACGTAAGGGAAAATGCAAAAACACGAATTTGGTTCCATACCAGCACGACTGGGCCCATTCTTTCTTGTTTGTTGCCTAACCAAACTCTAAAATTAAATGTAAATAGTGCTAGGGATGAGCCATAAAGAGACTCACAGTAACACAAACACACACCACTACCCTAGACCGTATATTTTCTTCACGCCAGCCCAACCATATGAGGTGCAATCTCCCTGTTACAACACAGCAAGAGGGATGAAAAGACGGCGGTGTGCTGACGCTTCCTTCCCGTCCTAGGCTTTGTATCCCCCCACCGTCACCCCAATCTCACCGCTCCAGTGAATGCATCTTTTCTAATAGTTTGGGACAAGGCTGATAGGAAAATCTTGGAAAATTTTTCTGAATGGTACAGAAAAGAATACCAAAACCAGAAAAGTACGGCATGTTATTAAGTCCAAAAAAGTACAGATTGATTAATCAGCTCTGTACCAAGTTGAGAACAAAACGCTACAGCTTGCTCTGCGATTGTGACTTCTTTCACAGCAGAATGTGTGCAGAAAGCTAATGAGAGTGTTTGTCACTTCCGAAATTAAATCCCTCTAAGGACTGACATTAATTTCTTTTAGGCTTTAGTACTAGAGCAGAATAAGCTACTTTTATCTTATTATTTTGAAAAGCAAATTTTTGTTAGGAAACGAGATTTGCTTCTTTCGGAAGTATTACTTTTCTCTCTCCAATTGCCGTTAAGTAATGGACACGTATTTAATTAAAGACTGTAATTTGACAAGAATCTCTAGGAATAGTTTCTCTCTCAAATTACCTTCTTGAAAACGTTTCTTTCAAGGCATAACTGAGAAAATGACCTTCACCATGAATGGAGGGAATTGAAACAGTTCCAACAAAGTTCAGTCCTGGCCAGAAACCTCAGAACAGCTTTTCCTGCCCCTCTCTGGGATACAGGTTGCTCATCCCCATGTGATCCAGGGGATGTTTAAATTGCAGTCCGTGTGCTACTGAGACCCTCTTAATCACCCTGGAGTCCCAAAGTATTTTTCAGAAAAAAATTAAAAACCTTGGCTTAATTTGTTCTCATCTGTGTCAATGGCCTGTTAGGCAATCGAGTGAGGCAAAATGAAAACTGTCACTGAGAGCTTTAGAAAATCCTATTCTTAATTAATAGTGTGTCAAATATGTGCTGCACATTTTAATGATATATTGAAAGACACGTACATTGTAAGCTATTCCTTGTTAACTAATTATGAAATGCAAAGTCATTGCCAATTTACCATTGCAAGACAATGTTACAGCTGCTTTCATATTGACACAATAGGCTTAGACTTTAAAACAGATCCTTCAAAGGCAATAAGTGATTAACAGGAAAATCAGGCCATTCTCATGGTAAGTGACAACTGAAGATACCCACTGTTTTGAACAGAGAACTCACTCTGAGCCTTAAATATTGTATCCCTGCTATAATATGCTATAATATCTGAAGTTTCTAACTCAAATTAAATGAAGACAAAGAAGTGATCTCTCTTTTCTTGTTTTTTTTCCTTCTTATTTTCCTGTTTTCTTAGCTCACTTCCCAAAGATTTACAGAGTCACTGTCAGCGACTTCTCTGTACATTACATATGTTTTGTTCTGGCATTCAGGCTGCAAAAAATCAATGTAAAAATATACAAACTGGAAGTTCACCACCAGATTACAAATTACATTTTAACTTGGGTTTTAGTGGTTTGATTTCAGCTTGACAGTGTATCTTTAATAACCGTATCTTACATTAGCAGAACATCTTTGTTTACGCCAAACATACCACATAACATTCAGCAGTATACGAGGAAGGATCGTAATTAAAACTGTACTGTAATTGTCAAAACAAACAAGCAACATTTATTTTGCTCATTTGCTGATGCAAAATTGCAATGGAAGCAGAAAAAATCCACCATCCAACACGCTCATTTAAGTGAAGTGTTGTGGGAAAAAGAAAAATAAGGCCATGGGTTGCAAGTTGGATGATGAGCGACAGAACGGCTTCACAACACGTACAGCTACGTCTGTTGGTGTGCATACTGCGCCAGCCTGCATGTTCTTCTAAGGAGCAACTCCTACAGCACGCACATTACATCTTACATGACAGAGCCCAGAACAGAGCCAGTGTGTGGTTACAATCAGAAAATGCAGCAAAAAGAACAGAACAAGCAATCTCAGGCCCTTGCTTATGTCCCTGAAAGAACTTTCCTCTTACTTGCTTTTTAATTAACCATCAATAATTAGCATCACCCAAGCAGCCTCAGCAGAGTACCTCTTAATGGTTTTTCACTGCCCTCCAAATACGGTGATTTTAATTACAGACTGATCCTCGCCAGGCCAGTGGGTCTGCAGTTCTCCAGCACCAAACCCAGCGAGGACATTTTTCTTTCCGTTGATCCTAACTTTAGATCTACATAAGGAATTTCTTAAGTTTAATGATCATTCTCGACTCCAGTTAAAGACCTAGCCTCGTCCCTGCACAGCGAGAAGGTAGGCGCTTGCAGCGGAGAAGACGCGTTCACGAGGCAGGAGCACCCTGATGGTGCTGGTCAGGACACCCGGTGAGGGCAGCACGACGTGTGTACCTGCTTTTTGCCAAGGCTTACCAACCGTCTGCGTGACATTTACGACCGCCTAGACACTAACGAAACACTGGGGGCAGCCCCCCGATGCCTGGCAGGTGCCTGCAGCCACTGACCTCACGTCTGTCCCACCGCGGCTGCTCCTCGGCCCGCGGCCAGCGCTGCTAACGGTACGTGGCTCGGCGCTCCTCTCTCTCCTGAAAGGCAGCATTGCTGATCCGTCCCACAGCCGACTGCAAATGTAGTTTGCTACTTCACTCCCCTTTTTGTTTCTTTAAAAACGTTGACAATGTCTGGATTTTGCCTGAAACTGGAGCCAACAGCGTACCACACAGAGGACTAATGTTTTAAGTGGAAAAAGCCATTTATGCAGATGACATTCTACGCTTGAGTAATTAAAACAGAAACTGGAACAAACATTCAAAGAACACTCAGTGAGACCAGTGCAGCAGCAACTGGCCTGTTCCCTGTATCACTCCCTGCTGTAAATGTCAATTTATTCTTGCTATTTTTTTTTTATGCTCTATGACATTAACAGAGCAAATTTAGAAACAACAGACTATTTATATAGCAATACTCAACCTGTGGAAATCAGTGCCCCTACACTTCAGCAGAACAGATTCTCCAGTCAAATTTTTTAAGCACTGTCAAGTTGTATTACCACTAACATGCTGACAGGTTAAGAGAGCAATAGGAATGATCACTTTTTTCCAAGATACAGACTGAAGGGCAGGAGATATTCCTCCCCTGCCACACAACACTGCACGATTTCTTTCGCTAGCTGCTGGTATGACTGCTCATGGAGATGGGATGTTTACTAGATGCTTCAGAAGTCTAATTCAATGTAGGAATCGTACAGAAAGTTAAGAAGTGATGTTATCTGATTGTGAAAAATGAGAAAAAAATGTTTTGGTAGTTTTTTACAAAAAGGCAAGAGTTATGATGGAGCACTGTTGAATGAAGAGAGGAAGCCCTGTTTGCAGTGCTGAGCGGCACTGACACCCGACCAGCGAGGAGCAGGAGTTCAGCACGCGATGGAAGTGCACGCAGGTCCCGGCCTCCAGCACAGTAATGACAGCTTCTGTGCTTCTCCAGCACCAAGCACAATGGCGGTGGGTCCATGACCAGACCTTCTAGTTGCTATGGAAATACAGATAATAATGCGCGGTAAGAGTAATTGCAGAGATGTACCAGTTGCTAACACGAAATCCAATGCGCTCTGTAATACCGTAATAATATTCCAACTCCTGACATGCTGTTACACAAATGCATCTTAGCGAGATGGAGACATTTTGGAGAAGGAAATAAAATGATGTTTTGTATTAAAAGATCGTGGCTTACAAGAATATTCAAAGTAGACAAACCATTGCTACTGCCAGTATCATATCACTTGGAAAGGCTCTGACACCATATTCGGAAGACTTTAAACATTAATTAATAGGAAAATTAGCAATATTAATAATTGACAGTGCTTTTCCAAGAAAAAGTGAGCCACGTTAAATCCAGTAATCGTGGGTAATTGAAGTCCTCAGCCTTTCCATATTTTTTCTGTGTACCTACAGAAGGCAACAAAGACTGCTCAAAGAAAAAAAGGAAAGGAACAACCCACTTGTTGTTTAACTTTATGTTTTATTCAGAAACAAATGCTGAGGTATTGTGAAAAAATTATTAGGCTCACAGCAGCAACTGGTGTGTGATTGATCCCATCTGAACTGGAAAAGTCCCCTGTACTTTTATGATAAAGAGCCCTACAGCTGTTCATGCCATGGGATTTGATCCCCCCTGAACATCTTGTGCTAGGAGGACATAATGCCGGGCAAGCAGCAGAAAAATCCCCGCTCCCCGCAGAGCCCCTCAGGGCTTCCTACCGTAACCACGCGCTGACTGAGCCCCCGGCCCTGCCCTTGGTCACGCGGCCGGCTCCCCGACCTGCACGGCACCTCTCGGCTTCAGCGCAGCGCTCGGGAGGCCGGCGAGCATCCTGCCCCACGGGCAGCGTCCCACACCACCCACGCTCCCGGGAGACCGGCAACGACCTGTCCCCGCTCCCCAAACACCAGCCAAACCGAGCACCTGCGAGCAGATCTTCCACTCTTAAAAACGTACCCGACATACGATCTAGCAATGACTCATGATAAAACAGGTAATTAAAAAAATCACACCATCACAAACGTTAGAAAATCCGTCAGACGACCGTGCGTTTGCCCAGTGGTTTCACTCCTGCGGTGCGAGATGCCAGCGGGACGGCGGGAGCGCCAGAAGCCCACGCCATCAACGGGCACATCGACACATGCGCCGAAACGCAACAAATGCCGGAAACACAGGAGGAAGCAGGAAGAAGAGAGGGCCGTCCCTCACCTTCCGAGCTGACACAGGCAGGCGCTTTGAAAAATACCTCCAGTGCCGCAGACGAGGGCGCAACTCCTAACGAGGTCTGCACGGGTCATTAAAGAGGAGCCGGTCCCCTTCGTGTACAAGGGCCCGCCAAAATCCCAAACGAGAAGGGAAGCCAGAGCAGCAAAAGCCACCCTCTTCCCCGTGACTTTTAAACACGCAGCTGGAGGCCAGACCTGACCCGCACGTGCAGGTCCGTTCACTTGCACGCCCCAGCCAGCAGCACCCGAGCAGCGCGGCCACGCCGGGAGCTTCGTTAGCAGGGTCTCGCTGCCGAGCACGGTCGCACGCCCGCCCCGCGGCAGCGGGGCTGAAGGCAGGGCAGGGCTGGGGGCTGCTGTGTGACGGGCACCACACCGCCTACGTCCAGAGTCCGTCGGTGCCCTGCATATGTTCCTCCCGGCCACGCACAGCCACGTCCCGGCCCGTGTGGCGGGGGCCTGCTGCGTACCAGCGGGATCCCGCGCCAGCTGCGGCGTCTCCCACACCTCCAGCAAGCCTCCTGCGTTGGGGTAGGATATTTATTGCTTAACTTTTTAGCTCTTTTTATCCTTTGAACTGATGAGTCAAGCAAAAGGTCTACCACTCTTTTCTCCCCATCTGCACCATCAGTAGATGCTGTCTGAGCCTCCCCTCCACGGTCCTGAGCCCTAACAATGCAGCAGCACAGGGGACCACGAGCTCCAAAGGATGATCTCTCAAGTCTTCTGCTGATATACTTTCTTTCAATCAATTTCACCAAAACACCATCTATTTCTTCTGCTCCATCATGTTTATTTAATTGTAACTTCTTTCCTGAAGGAACTGTCTCTCTTTGCAGAACTGTCTCTGATTTCCCTGCAGGCTTCCATGACATTACCATAACACAATTATATTAGTAAAGTTGTACTGGTGGCTTTTCAGTCACCCTTCAGGTCTTCCATCCAGGATTCCCACATTTGTTCATCCTTTATCTCCCTTCTGATAAGGGCACAGACCATTTGGGTTTCAAGTGAGAACTTAAGAACAGCAGAGATCAAGACAGAATTCAGCATTATTTATTTTTTTAATTACAAAAGAGTCTAAGAGGTCTGAGACTGACAAAATGTTTTTTGGGGGAGAACCACTTTCATTATTCAATATCATTGAGTCAAAGTTCTATGACTGTCATTGCTTTTTCCAACTACTTCCAGTAATGCTTAACTTTCCTGTGGACACAACGTGTAACAGTCCTGAGAGAAGAACTCTTTGTAACAAGAAGTTTCCAAGAAGATTTTCTTCCAGGACCCTACAATCAGCGGCTTCTGGTTTTTAATCAAAAGAGGCTTTTACTATTTGCCACACCAGCAAATTCATTCTTGGACATGAAAAACAGTCTTGTTCTTCCTGCTATTTCACTGTGGCTGGTAATGACTATCAGAATATTGGAGGGAAAAAAAAAAAGTTTGTGTACTAGACAGATCAGTCTGTCTACTTTTCTACCGCACTAGTGAATCTATAGGGCTAAGTGCACACACCACCCCCCTTGGATAGGAAGGTGAACACTAACTCAGCAGTGGTTCCCTTAACAGATACACTGTTATATCACTACTCACCATCTGTGGGTCCCTAAGAAACGCTTTATCCACCAGAACTGCAATGGAAGACACATTCAATGAAATGCCGTTTTCTTGCTCTTTAACATATATTTACTGTAGCCCTAGTAATGCTGCACATATAATTACAGCGTTTAAGGGTGGTCTCTGCTCCAGCCTTCTGCAACAGCAATTCACTCCGCTTGAGCACTGTGAAGAAAACTTAAAAAACAAACTAACAAATGAAAAGAAAACAGACCCTCATGAAAAAGGGCTGCAGTTGTCCGCTATGTTCACTGCTTGGCAACTAGACAGAAGAGCACCATGGAAAAGCTGCTAGTGCCTCTTGCGCTGCTTCTTTAAATGCATGCCTGGTAACGAGCCCACCGGCGGGGGCCGTGCACCCCCTTCGCCCAAGGAGCGGACCAGAGGCGCGCGGCCTCGCAGCGCGGGGCGGGCGGCGCGGGCCCCGAGGTGGCCCCGCAGCGCTCGCTGCTGCTCCAAGCGCACTGCCCCACGCCGCGCCGCCACGCCACGCCGTGCCACCTCATGCCGCCACACCATGCCGCNCCGTGCCACCTCGCGCCGCCACCTCACGCCGCCATGCCACGCCACACCACGCCACGGTCTGGAGGAGCTCGCTCGACAGACAGCTTTGGAAGAGAGCATACAGTAAGGAAAGGCTTTGCTGCTTCGACAGGCAGCAATTGTATATACATATATATTTCAAAAAGCTGATGAGTTCCTTATTTACTTACATTGTGATGTGAGCAGTGCGCGGTATCTGCACGCGTATACGTTGCACTTGCAGTTAATTTATACATTACCCAGTTAAGATAGCGTTCCACGCGACAGCACTGTCAACACAATTATGATAACTTGAAAACAAACTCTGGATTTTCTTCCTCAGCAGAAGCCACCGGTGCAGCCTGCACTGTGCACGTGGCTCCAGAGCGCTATTTTAAGCGCACAGTCCTATCTTTGTCCTGGAAGCTCATGAGCAGCAGACACGCGCTCCCAAAATACCTTCAGCTAGGATAAACCAACGTGCTCTTCCATCAGCGGTGCCTCAGTATTTTAATGCCTGTGGGAAATGCCGCTACTCAAGTGACCTACAGTTTTTTGACAAATACAGCTTAAGAGAGGATACACACCAAAGGCCAGCAATGTCAGCTGCTCACCGTGGTTTTGAAAGGAAAAACAAACCATCCCGAGCAGCCTGCTGCACGAACACTGTGATGAATTCAGCTGAGCAGCAGCCTCAGCTCAAAGCTGGCAAACACAAGAACTATCAGAACAAAAAGCACTCATGAGGTTTGGGGATTTTTAATCTCCCTGTGATTTCTGGTGTCTGCACACGTGGTGCTGTGTCCTGCCGTACATCTCTGGGATTACCTCTTACGTTCATCGGGAAAGCTGTTTCACAGAACTCTGGCAATAAGTGGCTCTTTTTTGCAAAGAAAGAAAAATTAATATCAAGACAGTGTAACTTAGTCATTGTAAGTCATACATGCTTGCAATGTAGATAAGCCTGGAAAGGAAGAAAAGACATAGCCAAAAGAAATCCACGAATACTGAAAAGACACATTTGACAGAGCAGGTTTGACCCCAGCTAAGAGTGCTAATCCCCTTCGGTTCTCCCCGAAGTCAATGAATCTGCTCTCTATTTTGAAGGTAACAGAGCCAGGTGCCAAAGCAGATTTACTCAGTGGACAGGCTACATGCACGCAGAGGAGCGAATGAGCCTGTCCACCCTGTACCTGACGGAGTGGATGACAATGACTGCTCAGGATTCATTTAAACTCAACAACAACCAGAAAATAGACCCAAATTCACAGAAAATGGCACTGACAAACAGAATTATTTACAAACTTTAACTTCTCCGGGGAAAGCAGACATCCCACTTCTGTGATAAGAAATTCTCTTGAATACTGCAAAGTGCCAACTCTCAGAAGACAACATCTCATGCAAAAGATTTTAAAAGCGAGCGAGGGAAACCTCGTCCGCCGCCTGACGGCCCGCCGAGCTGCGGGCACCACCGGGGCTGCCCAGTGCTCCGCCGCGCGCGGGCAGCCGGCACCCCGACAGAGGCTGCTGGACCAGGCACATTCACGGCGCCAGCCTCTAAGGACACCCGGGCAGTGATCTGCTTGCTTTCCACCCGTGCTAACTGACACACAGAAATAAAACCCTCTTGCGACCTTGATGAGAGAATAAGAGATGAGCCAGCAACTGAAAACCCATTTCATGGCGGGAAGGGAGAGGAGAGGAGCCTTCAGAGAGCAGAGGGGTACCTCCAGCGATGCTGACCCGCGTGCAGAACAATCTAAACCAAGGCCAGAAGACACACTTCGCTAAAATTATTTCTGAAGTATTCCTGAGGGGCAATCAATGACTGAATTGTTTGTTGACATTACTCGACATTCTGATAAACAGAAGCAATTTGTTCTAGTTAAAAGAAACCTGTTATTTTTCAAAGAATTTCACACATTGATCTTTATATCAGAAAGGCACATAGAAAAATACGCAATATGCTGAAAACACTCATTAATCAATCCCCAAGTTCTCTTCCTGTCGCAACTGCGCTTGTTTTGACACCTGCTTGCAATTTTTCTCACGGTGGCATTTAACACAAAATAAAAACTAATCAAACAAAAATGAACAGCGAACGCAAGTGCCCCCAGCACAGAGTTCGCCCTGTGCCGAGTATGCCACGCTCGAGCTGTTGACAGATCTTTTCTCGCTGCCACTGGCTTCACGGAGTTACTGAGGGACTATCACAAGGCACCGAGGCATCAGCGTCCTGGCGGGAGCTGGCAGCCCGAGGCAGCTCCTCGATCACCAGCGGGCCCAAGCCCCTACCTGCGGCCCGCTGCCACCGGCCGCGCCTGGAAAGCCCGCCTGTGTCACCGCACAGCTGCACCGGCACGCCGGGACGCAAGTCGCTCCAAGAAGCCCACCAGTAAGCCGACAGGCACTACTTGTACGTTAGGGATAAGCCAAGCACACCCCCAGATAATGGGGAGGGGGGGACAAGTCAACCTGCAGCTCTCCGCTACTGACCACCACGTGCTGCTTTACGTGCATCTCTTCCTACAACATGGATTTAACTTCTGAACAGGCATCACTCACCACTCGGGGAATTCAAAAAGCTTATGCTGAGCTCATAGCAACAGCTCAAACCCACGCTGACTTTGCTGGTAGTGCTCAGTACCGGCTGAAGGTGCAATGATGTATGAAAGCAAACAAAAACAGACCAAGGTCAAAGCCAGGAGGTACCTGAACGACTGCGCTCTGGACGCCGAGGGGCAACCGGACAAGCCAGCGAGAGCGGGCAGCGAGGCGGCCGAGCTGCAAGAACAGGCATGACAGGCCCTGACCGGAGAGGTTACCGCTCCAGCTCCAGCTGAAGATCCTGCCGAACCCCCTTCCATGCTGACTGCCGGCAGCTCAGAGCTTGGCAAAAATCTAGAATCAGGCCTTGAGTATGAAGTTATGGGAACTACTTGAATGTATATGAATTATTCATGTGATTACAACATGCTGCATTGAGCCTTTAAAGTGCAAATTATTTGGGACCAAGCTTTAGCCTTATTTTCTGTAAAGTACAAACCACATTTTCCTACCGTGCAAACAATCCAGGGCTAATGTATATTATTTTCTCTGTTTCCTACTTTCTAGTCTTGCTTTCCAGTTTCCATTAAAACTGGAGAACCAGTAAAATACAAAGCACAAGTGCAGTATATAGCTGTCTAGTGGATTATATGACATATGTTTTACAAGGACATTTAGCGTTCTACACATTACAGTTTAAAAAAAGGTCTTTCACGTGAGATATAATATCATACTGACAGTGAAAACACCCAGAGTCATAAATGCAACGCTGTGTCCAACAAGCATCAGTGCAGCTACAGTGAGAGATTTACCCACTGGCAACCTGATCTGAGGGGTAACTGCTCTTCCACAGCCAGCTACAGGTTTGTAGCGTGCAAAGACCAACTGCACAGCCATGAATATACTTGGGCAGATTTAATTTTTGCTCAGTTGTCATGGCAGTGGCTTGTGGGTGTCTGCAATATGCACTGACAGGGAGTGTCACACCTCAGCAACACACTTGCTATCCAATACTTCGAAAGTGCTTTTTCTATACCTGAAATAGCACTGAAATGGTAGTAGCAATGAGAAGCTATTTGCAAGGAAAAGAAAGATGCGTTCACAGACATCCAGAGGCTTCTGAACTGTGTGCATGCACTGCACTGCTTGTGCAGTCTTTGGCAAACGGATTTTGAAGGATCTTGACTGATCCTGATGGTCTCCTGGATGATTAATTGACATTTAATGCATGTGACTCTTTAACTACAGAATTAACTCCATTTCTTTGGTAGCTAGCCCGCGTTGTATCCCGGACCTCCTCAAGCGTTCTACCTAAGCCTCAAGGAGGACTGCTTGCTCAGAGGAGGGGCCAGAGCTTCAGTCCAAGCCTTTCCAAGCCTTTTCCTTCTGACTTTTGTCTATATATTCAGGGACTAGAGTTAGAAACACATTGGAACTCTCCACATGACCATTAAAGGGGATCTGAGAAAGTACTTCCCCCATGCTCTTATAGTAAATAACCTGTCCATATACCAGTAACATTAAAGTTCAGTGCAAGAAAGTGTCTTGGGTGCGAAGTTCCTACATACTGCAACAGTTTATCATCAATGCCATTTTTTTCCTAGTTACTACTGAATTTCCCTGTTCCCTTTCTTTTTTTCCTGTTCTGGCGGTCTGAAATACGCACAATGGCCTTTTGTTGCCACCAGGTAAACCTTTTGAATCCATGGGACATGAATCATAAGGCAGTATTTTAAGTAGGGATGCCGACTTTTGCTTAGTTGTGGGTTTTGTTTGGGGTTTCGCTGGTTGGTTGTGAGGGAGTGGGGGGAAGGGGTTTGGTCAGGGCAACCTGAAATGAAGAAAGAAAGAAAGAAAGAAAGAAAGACAGACAGCATTTTTCCTAAGCGACGACAGCTGTATTTGTCCCTTGTACAGACCATGCAGAAATGGGGAGACCCAAAGCAACCCACCAGTATCTACGAAGCTACTACATACAGCCTCACGCTTTGGTATCTTTACTCTTGTCCTCACTGCTTTGCTTCGGAGTTTCTCAGTACACTCGCTCCAGTACTCCAGTACACTGTACCCGGCGTATCACCCGCACACATATACAAGATCACTTAGACCTCTGGGCAGCCAGGCTGTACCGGAATGAAAGCCCTGGACAATAAGGCAACTTTTTCAGCAGAACAGCCTTTCGCAGGTTAACCTGAAAGCCACTTGGAGCATAGATCCACCTCGGAAGCACATGAACTCTCTGCTGATGCCCACAGAACCAGATAGGTTTATTTTTTGAACAATAAATAAAAATTATCAGCTTTCAGAACTGTCATTTGAGCTGTAAATACATCAGTAATTGCTGTTTAATTTAATTACACAGGATGGCTAACCATCAGCCTATAAGGATTCAGTGCAGAGCCAAATCAGCCAACTGCTGAATTCAGCACATCATTCAGCATTCAGCAGTACATCATCATGCGTCTCTTTACTAGTCCCAGGTACTGGAAAAGACCTGAACAACAGCCTAGATGTAAATTAGCACATCAACATTCACGCACTGTCATATCTCATTGCTTAGCAGTATTCGGAGCCGCCTGTTCCCACACATCCTAAGCACTTTTAATTTTCCGTAACTGTCACCTAAAGCAATTTAATTCCTGAAGAACAGTGGGAGAGGAGAAGAGGACACTGACATTCATCTTCTCTTGTAAGGAGAAGCTAAGCTGCTCGCGAGCCACCCTCCTCCCTTTACTCGGGGAGATAAATGCCAAAACACAGATTAGCTATCACTGCTCTTTTCTCGCCAACTCTCTGCTGCGTGTGCACCTATACACAGGCCCACAAAGCATTCTGGCTTTGCGCGCCATTCAGCACTTCTCTGCTAACGCTACCTGCCATCGCGTTACTGCTTACCACCTTTAGTCACGTCACGTCACGAACGGGAAGTTATCACTCGTGATTAACATACGTGCTTTGTTACAAGGATCCTAGGGTAAGGTGGTAGAAAGAACATGTTATCAAAACACGCAGCTACGGAGTGTTTCATGGATTCTGCTGAGCGGCAGCGTTTGAAACCGCAGCTGGAGAGCGAGGGCCCTGCAGGAGCACTGGGGAAAGGCACGTCTGCCTTCCCGTCCCGCAGGCTGACCTCTGCCAGCAGCTCCTGCTGACCGCGCTAACGAAAGCTCCGTCATGGCCACGGAGAGCCGAAAGCCCAAATTCTGATCCAAATGTAAAGGAGCACTTCTGCAAGCTCGACACAAGTGTTACCCACCACTTGCAATGTAAGGCATTCCCATAAGAAATAAGCACATATTTGAAAGGAAACCTACCTTGTGCTCCTACATGCATGGACTCACGAGTGCACACCACGGCACGCACTCATCCTCCGGGCAATGCGCTATACGTGATGCGCTATCAGGTGAGAACTAAGCCACCTGCTGCACGTACAAACTGCTTATCACTTCATAAGCTAAGTTCTATTTGATAAAAGTATCAAATCACAACGTTTTTCATTTCCAGGAAAGTTTTACGTTTTAAATGATACAAGCTGACGTTCTGCCAGCCACAAGCATGGAATGATACCACAAGCACCTTCACATGCCAAGCAGTCACCGTGCATTTTCTCCTATTCAAGAACTGCCAGCACCGGTGTCCCAAAGCTATCCGGAACCACGCACTGTAGCTCCCGATCGACTCCATTTAATTGCATTCATAGCCCCTGGAAAATGCAGCTGCAGGCATCAGTGGAAATGCTAGCAGATCAGGAAAGGTTATCCTGCCAGTTCCAGGAACACGGTCAATACGGTGTTTAAATCCCTAGCAGCGTGCTGTTACGCGCTACTCTAAACTCACAGAAAGTCTGTTTTAAACAGACGGTAGTGATCGTGGCCTGCAGAGAACAGATGAAGTATTAATTTGATCTAACATTTTACATGAACTGTATTTCTGATTATTTTTCTTGATCTGCCCCTTTCCCTTCCTATCAATCAAGCATCCCATGAATCGCAGTCAGGTTTGTTAATTTTTCCTTATTTGACTTCAGGCAGCCCCAGCTGCCCTCAGCATTTGTTTTCACCTGACCTCCTCTCTTAGGACTTCCCATAAACTCGTTTGCCCCTCAAGGCCTTGCATAACCTTTCTTCCTTTTCTTCGGAAGATGTCTGGGATGATCCCACGTGAGAAAGGGTGTGATGACTGCAGGATCCTGTACTTGGCAGTGAAAACACCGCCAGGATGGAGCTGAATTCAGCAGGATGCTCTAACTGCGCCAGTGACGGGAACATCGCCACCCCTGCCAGAACTCAGCCGGGTGCTCCCCGGGTTCGGGTGGACGCGGGCTGTGACAGCGACACCACCCAGCCACAAACGCGAGGGAGATGCCACGGTCACGGCTTTCACTCGGAGCGGCAGCGATCAGCCAGAGGGTACCCGCGACATCCCGTGTCTGCTGCCAGTGAACGGCTGCTGCACAGCGCATGCCCCTCCCGAAGCCTCGCTGGAGCGGCCGGGCAGAGGGCAGGGGGCTTTCCCAACGGCAGCGACGCACAAGCTCGAGCCCCCTCCTCCCCACCCCGTCCCGCTGCGCTCGGGGTGAAGCAGACTTCAGTTCTACCGACTTTGCAGTCGGGGCAGGCAGCGGAGAGGGGGCGGCGCGTCCCCTCGGCCCCGCACGGAGAGGCGGCTCCTCCAGAGAGAGGCAGCAGGCTCTGCCCTGCGGCCTCCACCTCCCCGCCGCCCCGGGCCTCTCCGCAGTCCTCCAGCCGTCCTCTGGTGCCACCCCTCACCCAAGGCACCGGGCAGGCTCCCGTATTTCCAGCTGCAGAGGTCAGGCCGGCTCTAGCATCGGCACACGGCACAGGTCAGCTCCCTCAAGGACATCCTCTGCAGGGTCCCAGCAACACAAACTGCTCAGACAAACAGTGCTTGGGAACCAACCACCTGAGAAGTGATGTTGCAAACGTCCGTCACAGTTTGTACCAAAGGGTATCTCGGTCCCACTCGCGAAAGACAAAATGGCTGTATGAATGCTGAAATGTATTCAAAATTTAGAGAAACGAAGCCCCCGCAGTCTTGGCCGACTCTGTTGTGTGCGCTGGACCTCTGCTAAATGCAGAAGTATGAACATTTGCAGCTTGCTTACCCTGTCGATGCTCTGACCAGCTAACATCGTTTCAATGTATGCACAGGGTAAAGTCACCAGAACTTTCCGAGACAGAAAACTTGGTGTGGGACAGAGGCAGAGGAAGGTGAACGATACCACAACCCCGTACCACCCAGCGCTGGACCGAGACGAGCGATTAGCTGTGTAAGACAGCCATCGCAAAAGGACGGCCACGTCTAAACTGTTAATGGTAAAATCGTGAAACAGAAAAGGGCAAAGTAAACATGAAAAAATTAAAAAGACTTGAAAGAACAAAATACCTAATGAAATGCTGGAAACTCGACAATTCCAGTCTCCATGCATATCGTATTATCTCTTTGAAAGACAGTTTAAGTTTTTAAACAGTTGTAAATTAGAAAATTTAAACAAAAATATATAAGCCAACACAAGTGAAAGACAAAGCATGATTTCAGGTAAGCTATTGTAAGTTTTGCGTAGCTGCAGGTTTGCCATGTTCAAAGGAAGAAGTTTTGTCCCTTTCCATCGGTGCAAATCCAGAACAGCATTTCTCCAGATTTGCTTCAGTGCTACTGAGAATGGACTACGGTCCTCAATGTGGATAGTAAAATGACAGCAGAATTATTAATTATTTCTGAAGGAGAAAGAGCCATAATCCAACCGCTGTGCATATAACTACACACTGTCATGGTCTGCAATTACTGAGTTAGCTGGATTTAAACTATTCCTGCATTACATGACACACGAAAAGCCTTCATGCGCAGAGCTCCCTTCACGACAAAACCAGCAGGAACGGCTCATTTTTGCAGCACTCTTTCCACAACAAACCGATTCAGTGATCTGAAGATCCCATGGTAACTTCCAGAGATGGCAACCGCATCTCGGTAAGCGTGACGACGCACCGCTCTCCTCCTGCCTTTTTCTTCCCAGGGAGCCGAGGAAGCGCCGACACCGCTCCCTGCCCTCCGAGCAGCACCGCGGTTTGTTCCACCTTGTGCCCAGTCCCACCTGTCCCTATTAATTAGTCAGGGGAAAACGGGGCATGACGAACTTATTAAGCACGCACATTCAGTACAGGTTTGTATTAGAAGGGAGCCCGTTCAACCAGACGAGGCTGCCTCACCGCAGCGCGGAGTCCGTCGCTGGCCACGCTACCCTTAGGAAACGCTTCCCTGAGCAGACAAGGTTCACAGGGACAGTTCCGAGGCTGTGAGCAGGCCACGTCCAGCAGCGCTCCCGGGCCCTCCACTGACTGAACTCCGGTTTAAAAAACAGTAACTAAAAAGTTTTAAATCCTCAGACTGAACAAAGAGCGCCTGCTTTTCTAAGGAGGTCAGGTGGTAGCAAGAACTCGTCTCTGGGTAAACTAGGCACAAAAAAGCCACGAATCTGGGAGAAGAAAGATTTAAAAACAAAACAAAACCAAATGACAATACTAAACACAGCTTTTCTGACACCTCCTTGTAATTTTCACTCCCTCCTCCCCCCAGATGCCTACTTAGTTACCACTTTGATACATAAAGGCTTTTTTCCTCTTGTTTTTAAATAACTGGCAAATACATCTGTGCTCCCAACCCACAGCCACATAAGAGTCAGCTACGAAAAAAGTTTGCCTTGCAGTCTGATCAGTGGTTTTCAGACCAGTGACCAATGCAGGCCTAGAGATACAGGTCCCTGGTCACTCTGACAGGCTTATTGCTTCACCTTCTTTTTTAAGAAAAAAAAGTAATAAGCAACTCACAAAGCACAGAACCTCAGCAAACTTGTATTTGACCCTGAAGAAATATTTTGGGATATTTGGGATTTTACAGCTGCCCCACTGGGCCCAGAGCTTCCCGACCCAAAGGGCAGCACCTGGTTGCGCGGTGCCGGCAGCCCTGCCCGGGGGACAAGGCGGGCGCAAGTGTATTGGGTTTACGTGGTAAAGGTTTGGTAGCAGGGGGGCCACAGGGGTGGCTTCTGTGAGAAGATTCCAGAAGCTGCCCCATGTCAGATAAGAGCCAGCTCCAGCCGGCTCCAAAAGGGACGCACCGCTGGCCAGACCTGAACCAATGAGCGATGTTGTTTGCGCCTCTGTGACAGCAGATTTAAGAAGGGGAAAAAACTGCTGCGCAACAGCAGCTGGGAGTGAGAGGAGTGAGGAACAGTCCTGCAGACACCAAGGTCAGTGGAGAAGGAGGGGGAGGAGGTGCTCCAGGCAGCAGAGGAGAAGTTCCCCTGCGGCCCGTGGTGAGGACCATGGTGGAGCAGGCTGTCCCCCTGCAGCCCCCGGGGAACCATCCGGAG
>VXAL01000750.1:62403-90478 GCA_013399475.1 Chauna torquata | reverse complement strand
CTGCGCGGGGCGGGGGCCAGGCGCGGGCGGGGCGGCGGGGAGGCCGTCGCGGCGCAGTGCGTGCAGGAGGGAGGCCGCTCGGTGCGAGTACGTCTGTGCGCCCGCACCTCTTCCCCGGGTACGTTTGCTGAGGCGTGGGGAGAAAGCAGCCACGAGGGGCAGTCGGTGATTTTTCTCCTTTCCTGTGCTGTCATACATGTACACGCGCACTTCGTATGTATTTGAAGAACAACGTGACTGGTTTGTATCATAAAATACTGCATAACACTGGGGATAACCTGAAAATTACACGAACAAGAAGCTTGTTTTGTATATATTCGCTTTCCAAAATACTTTGTTGTTCTTCTCAGCTCATGACCTGCCTTCAGCTGATCAGCCTGAATTACTGAGCCGGTGTTTTCGGCTTGCTGACAAATGGATGATAACTATTATAAAGTTAATGGCGGCGGTGATACTTCTGCAGATGAATATCTCCAACAGAGAAATTCGTCTGGTTCTAATTCATCGAAAGAGATCAGGAAAGCTGTTGAAGAGTGTGCGTCATCATCTTCAAGTACCCTTGATGTCAGTAGAAAAAATATTAAGCATCTTACTGACGAAATATATAAACTGCCTGGCATAAAGGTGTGTAAATTGTGTTTTAATAGCCTGGGCTTGAACGGAGCACAGAGCGGTTAAGGGGTTGTTGCTTTGTCAGGTGAATGGGAAAACTACAGGTTCTTAGCTATGATCTTTAATACATACTTAAAAATAAAGTCCTTAAATGATGTATATAGCTTAGAGCTGTATCCCTTAATCTCCTTTAACTGTTCTTTTATAGAAGTGTACCGCAGTTTACAACTTTTATGTTCAACGCTGCACGCCAAGGAACAGTTCCTCTATTTCTTGATTTAACACGTTTATTTTTTCAATATTAGCACTTTCATCTGGAGGGAAATGTCATATCAATGATTCCTGAGGACTTATTTCAAAAGCTGCCACATCTCGTTTGGCTGGATCTCCGGTTTAACAAGATTAAAGCTCTTCCCCCTGGAATTGGTTACCACAGGTAAGATCATTGGTTATACAGATAATTTAATAAAAATTGTATCTCTTTTCTATTTGCCTTACTATAATTTCATTGTAACAGTCCGACTTCTACGTGCTGTTGTTTGGCATTGACCTTAGTGCAGGAGAATGCTAAATAAGCTTATTTTTGTTTACTAAAGCTCAGATGAACTGAAAGGTCCAATTAATACTACATTAGTGAGTTTCTGAATTCTTCAGAAATGTAAGTCCTGTTGGTATTTTCACATAAAATTAAAATAGTGCAACACTTGCTTACTGTAGCTGACTAAGGTTATTGTTGCAGGTGAATGTCCTTGTTGAGGTGAAAATGCAGGCCCATAGACATAAACCTCACCTCACTTGTAACTGACAAGGAGGGACAGTTTAGTCAGAGTGTTATCCATTAATCTGTTTTTGATAACTGTCTGACATGGTTAACTGTTGGAAGGATTAGTTAGCTGTTGCTGATTCATAGGGGGTGTGCAAAGAAGAGCGTACACCATGTTGCTGTGACCCTGAGAAGTGCACTTGCTTTCACGTTGCCAAGATCACCAAAACTAACTCCTCACCAGTTTTTTAATGTCCTTGGGCAATTCCTTGCTTCTGACTCCTGAAATGGAAGACCACAAAACACAATGTATAGTAATTAGTGGGAACGAAGAAAATGTATACTGGAAGGAGAAGAAGCTAACGCAGGAATGCGTGATTGCACTTCTGGTTCTAAAAGGAACCTTTCTGTGAAGAGTAATAAGGAAAAAGAGACAACCCTTGAATGATATATGCCACAGAATTAAAAGTAAATAAATTCATGGCATTGAAACAAGGTGCTTAAAGGAATTTTAAGATCACTTGTTTGTGAATGATTATATATTTAACTCTTGATTAGAAAAATACAGTGAATGAAGGCTATGCCTTTACAAATAGCTTGAAAAATGTCAAGTCTAATGTTTTCATCTTTTAAATAGTTTTCATAAATTATTTTTAAATTGGATGGGGTTGATGGTGTAGTTTGTGGATTATGATCCTCATTGTACAAGTGGCTGAAATCCTGTGATATTATGGCATTCTGTGTGCGTCTTCCTACAAAATACCATGTCAGTCATTAGTCCCAGTGTGTAATATACTCATTTGCATTTTTCCACAGGCTTCAAACAACAGCTCAGATTTAGAAAATGCTTATCAGAAACGTTCACTAAATATTACTTAGATTCCTCAATATCATTATAACTTCACTTCATCCTTATTACGTGCTGGAGTGTAAAGGTATATTTTACCTGGTGTGCAGCAATGCCTAAAATATTAAGGAATTTGGGATTTGAAGTGTGGAATCCCTCATTGCTTCCACTTTTGTTTTAAACTGAATTGAATACTTTGCTTCAAAAACATGAGCGTGAATATGGTCCTTGCGTTTTTTGACTGAATTGCAATGTTTTAAAATATTACCACAAATGTTAATCCAGTGTTGAGCAGCTGCCAAAATGTTTTTGTTTCCTCTTTCCTAGAGGTAAAGAAATATTATGACAAACTACCAAGCTTTCTTGTTTTTGTTGAATTTGAACATTAATCAAGTCAAATTGCAACAGTGATAAATAAAAATACATCAAGTTTTCTAGTAGGATGATACTTCATTTATGGTATGGACAGTGCTTTGTCTATAGAGTATCACTTGATCTGATAAACTGCTGGATATTAAAAGCTGTTGAAAAGAATCTTATTAAAATGGTAAAATGAAGCAGTCAAAATTAGGAAATTCTTAGTTTTTTTTTTAATAGTCTCTATTTCATAGCTGCCTTGGTATCAGTAGCAGTATGCTACAAGGGGAAAGAGACAACCTCCCTGCTTTTGGACCAAATGTCCACTGTATCCTGAACACACAGTAGCTCAGAAGTTCACATCAGAGATGCTCCATACAGCAGTGTATACAGTAGTTTTGGATGCCTTACTTGCTAAACGATATCAATTGTTTTCTTAGCACAGGCAAACTGACAGTTTTTCAAAACCTTAGGGTTTGTCTAGATGTTAGCAGATTTCCAGATGTATCAGAAAATCTCGTATGTGACAAATGTCATGAATGTGAGATGAATGCCTGATCAATGCCAAGCTTCTAGGCTGCTTCCAAGAATCGGAACACTGGAGCTTTAAAAAATAATAATAATAATAAAAAAGAGTGGATGAAATTAAGTACAAGTAGGACATATTTCATTCTAATATCATTATCAAAAAATGGCTGAACAGTTTTAGCTCAAATTTAGCCTGAGGAATGCAGCTCAGAAAAATTACAAACAACTGAAAATGAAGAGTTTAAAATTGGAACAGTCAGTATCAGAGTTTAAAGTGATAAACTTGGCAAAGAAAGATCAAATACTGAAGGAGTATGTAATAATTCATGGGCATAAATGTGAACTTCAGATTGTCATATCAGAAAGCTTTGTCATTTTTCAGCGCTGTTTGCAATGGAGAAACATGGATTTGCCTTCTGAGTTCCCTTCTGTAGTAGGAAACGAGCAAGAAGAAAATTAAGGAGGAAAAATATTCTTGTTTCTATTTAATTAAATGAACTTTGCTTTTACAGTTGCTAGTATTTTCTGTTTTATTGCACAGGCAATTGAAAACTCTGCTTTTAGAAAGAAATCCTATAAAAGAGCTGCCCACAGAGCTTGGTAAGTACCCGCTTCTGTTTTGGAAATGTCATAGATGCTCAATTCTGTAGTTAGAATTCTTTGACATTTATCTAAAGAATTATGTTAATTTCCCACAAAAATGGGGGGGGTACTTTTTTTAGAGCATGTGTAATGATTGCCGTCATTGGGGAGAGGGACAATTTAATCAAATGCCTGTAGTGTTTTGGTCACAAATATTTGATATTGTTTCTCTGAGTGAGGCTGAAGCAGAACCCCCCCCACACATTTCAGAAGTCTCATACGCCTTGGGGCATTTGCATAGTAAGACATTTCTAAATGTGATTAGAACTGCGAACTTCTATAGCAGCTTCTTACACTTCATTTACAAACTTTGAGACGTCTTTGATGTTTGTAACTCTTTGCATTAGCAGTTACTACTTTAGAATCACAAGTGTTTCCAAGTCAAATGTTCCTAAGGAAAAGTGATCAGGTTGCATGGACTCCTGGGGTGACCCGAGACTGCCCCTTGCTAGCTGGAGATGAGACTAGAGACTTCTGAGGAGGGGTCCCTGTTCCTCACTCTTCCCCTGCAAGGTGCAGAGCCCAGGACTCCTGGGGCTGTCAGTCCTCCCAGCACGAGTGGTGTTTTTCTGGTGGTTGTTGTTTTGCGTTCCTCAGCCCTATTTGAAGTTGTCTGAGCGTTAAGGCTCTTTGCTGTAGTACTTTGGAGACTAACCTCCAAAGCTACATCTTGAGTCCGGGCTTGTCACCGACACAAACGGCTTGAACTCAGGATGGCTACGCAACTAGGTCTGACTTCCTTCTGCTTACGTAGCTGATGTTCAGACTGCCCTTTGCCAGGGTTGAGCTGAGTGCTGTTTGCCATTACATACCTTTTTTACATCTGCTTAAGATAGACCATGCTGGTTCCTGTGCTTCATTGGACTCCATTGTATTCATTTTGACTTCCAGTACTCTCTGCATGAAGTATCCTACCTGTCTCTGAGATGACATCTCTGCTAGTAATCAAAATGTTCCCAGGTCTGTTCCCACCTGCTGGAGCCAGCTGGCACAAAATGACCAGTTCCTATATAATTAAACTGTCAGTCCCAACCAGGGTGGCAGCATGTAAAACTCCCCTGGGAGGAGAATCTGGCGCTTTGGTGTTTCCAGGCCACGTGCAGGAATTGCTTGGGAGAGGCATGGCTGGTACAGGCAGACGCATCAGGGACCAACCCAGCTGCTTAGTGACACAGTCATCTAAGGCTCAAGAATATTCCAAACACTGTTACCCTTTCTGTAACTTTAGCAGAGCTTTGTTATTCATGTTATGAAAGTACGGTCCCTTCCTGCTCTTTGGGCAATGCATTAAGAAAACAGCCAGGTGCAGCAGTGAATACCCTTTCCTTACAGCTGTTCTAGGTTCTAGCCCTGTTCCTTTGCTAAGATTTTGGCAGAAAACATTGCTGATGCAGTACTGGCCCTCTTGCTTTCCATGTAGCGGTCACACTGGGGCAGCTCTCACTAGTGGCGATCGCATTTTCCCTTGAAAATAAGAACAAGAAGTGAGTGTGGCCATTTCCTTTCCAAGGAACACTGTCAGAACAAATCCCTTTTCTAGGCTTTGGGCTCCAGGGTCTGCCATACAGACCCAGTGCTGCCTCTGTTCAGACTGCATGGCTGCAGCCTCGCACCCTGGTTTCCTCGGTTCTGCAGCCCATGAGCTGTGGGGCCAGCTTGTTCCCCTGGCTCAGGCCCAAACCCCTCTGGCTGTTCAGACCTCTGTGCTGAAATAATTCACCACCCATGTGCTGGAGGGATGCTGTTCACTGATTGACCTGATGTTGTCTTCTGCAGTAAAACTTGTTTCGTGTGATACTGTCTTCTGGACAGATCCTAGATCGGACTTTGCTGCTGTAATACTTTGTTACAGACTTCCCAGATTGGTATTTAGATGCACAGAATTCCTACCGTATGCAACATATATTCGTCTCTCCCATTCTCACCGGCTGTGTGGATGATAGGTACCAAAAAAGGATACCAGCCTTCCTGCTTTGTTTGAGGGTTTTGTTCAAGCCATAGCAATTGGAAAAGAGCACTGCCTGTTTCTCAGGGCACGCTTTGTTGGGCAGCAGTGAAGTGATGACAGATGGCTGGAGGCATTCGCAGAGGCTGGCTGCAGCCAGGCTTTCCGAAGCTCTATGTATGCTCGTTAGCGAGTGGCGCAGTGATGCCCTGACTGTGTAGGAGTGGCCCAAGCCATGCCGGCCTGCTTTGCCAGTTCTGCTAGCACAACTTTCAGCATCACTTGCCTTAATCACTTGCCCACATCCACTTCAGTACTTTTGAGCCGCAAGGATCCTGGATGCTGCTAGCAGGAATGTTGTGCTGGGGTGATGCTGACCTGCCATATGCCTTGCTTTGGATGATCTGTCAGCTTCCTTGGCAGAGGCTGTATGTCCGTGGCTTTGCCACCTACAATGTAGTATTTACAGATAGATAATCTATATATACATGATGTGCAGAACCATGCCTCCTCCAGCTCCACAGCAGCTGAGCTGCTTCAGGCTTGACTCCTTATGTAGTGGACAGCATGAGACTGGGACTGGCACAGGCACAGTGATTTGAACCTTAGCTAAAGGATGGTGGATGTAATTCCTGGATTTGCCTTAATCCAGGTTGCTAAAGGCTTCTCATTTCTCTGCTGTGGAGCTGTGCTTGTCGGAACTTCCAAGTTCCCTGCACATCCTGGGCAGCCAGCATAGCAGGCTTATCCGCAGTCACGGGGGACCTCAGGAGATTAGCAAGCGGTCCACCTGGAAAGCTAGGAGAAAACCTGGGAATTGTGCCTGTGACATAGTGAGTGGTTGTCAAAACCTAGTATATTTTTACAAAACACTCATGTTTTGACAAGACAGCTTTTTTCTTACAAAATCATGTTTCATGAGCTAATTCCCAACCCACTCTTCCTCCTACCCTTCCCTATTGCTCTCTTGTCTGTACACTTGCCATCCTTAACCACCTATATCAAGAAACAGAGTAGGAGCTAATGCTGACAGCTTCACCACTAATTTAGTTACCATCCTGCAGTGTCCGTTCCATGGCTCTTTTGTCTTCTCTTTTCTTAGTAAGAACACTAGTTTTCTGATGCTTGTATCATAAATACCAAACAAAAAGTTTGTAATGGAAACTGAGATGAGTTTGGAGGATGATACAGGATAACCTCTCAGCTGTTAGCCTTCATTTCTTGTGTCTGTTTCTCAACTATGTCTGGAATAAATTTGCAATGTTTGCCTTCATTTATTGAACTTTCTTTCTAACCTGTTCTATGAATAAAAAACCTTTTGGAAGGGGGAGCAGGAGTCTGAATGGTAACAGAACAGTTTTGTTCTTGTGGCTGTTCCTAGAGCATTTATACTGATTCACCTGATCTGTGTAGAATTACCATGAGTTCTGAATTTAGTTATCAGAGACGAAAAATTCATTGTCAGCCAGCATGCTTCCAAAAGTGATCAAAAAATTCAGTGTATTATGTGCTGGTCAGGCAGTGTTGTGAGGTGGCTGGAACTTGGCATACATGCCTTCTCCTTCCAGGACTGCCAGTGGCTCTCTGGAGAAGTCACGAAGGCTACCTAACTTTGGATAAGTCACCAAACTGCCCATGCCTCCATTTCCCATGGTGTAAAATGGGGATGATGATACTTGCATATAACTTTTTAAGCCTACTTTAAAAAAAAAAAATGGTATAGGAGCTAGATAATATTTTGCGTCTGCCTAAGTGTTCTTTAGAGTAGTTTAGGAGCACTTCTAAATGATGAATCCCAGCAGGTGATGCCGGTTAAAATTTAAGTAAGCAGTTTTGGAAAAGATGCTGAAAGGTAGAGTGCCAATTTTTTTCCATCCTCCCAGTTATGCTAGTAGTCAGTGCACACTGCCACATCACGCAGTATGAGCTGTAGCTGCATGTCCTGTGTAGCTCTCCGACTACATTCAAGTCATGTTCAAACATGAGTAGTTTTCAGCAAGATAAAATAGACTTCATTTTTCCAATACTGAAGTCATCAGTATGATTCATTTTGATAATTTCAGTTTAAAAATAGATTCAGTTTCTTCATACTAAACTATTTTAAATCTAACTGTATTCTCAAATAGTTCTTCACAAGGTGCACTTTCAAAGCCATTTACTCTTGCTAATAATGTAGCTCTTCCATTTCTGCATTACATTTTATGACTATTTGAAGTAATTTTCTAATTTGTGAATCATGACTGTATGAAAAGGCATTTTGGTAATTGTAGTTCTCTTACAAAACTTGCTTTTAGAATGGTGGAATACAGTCAATTTACTAAGCCTCTGAACCTCAGCCCTGTTTACCATCAATGCCGTATTGAAAACAATCAATATGATTGTTTGGAGCGTTGGGAATGCTTGCTTATTTGACAGATGTGCTCATATATTGAGCTCTGTGGACATATTTCTTCACAAAGTGAACAGCAGTAGTTGCAAAAAACACGTTTAGTCCCTGTGCAATACACATTGCTCTTCAATTTTATGCATTTTTGTTACTCTCTAACATATGTGTATACAGCACTTCTGGTCTGTTGTATTTTTAGTTTGTAGTCAAGTAATTCATCCTTCATGCCTTTTTCTTTTGGTCTGTTTGTCTGCCTGGGTGTTTCTATTGATCTGTGGTACCAAGTAATTCCTCTTCAAACCTTCCTCAGAACTCTTCTCCTTCCGTAAGATACTGGCAGGCTGGTTCTGCACTCGTCTCTTAAGTTAGAGTAGAACAGTATCTACTTTACAGCCAGCATGTGGTGCCCGTGCAGTGCAGTTATGTTTTCATCCAACCTGTTCAGGTCCAGTTTCTCTAAATCTCCTTGGTTTCAATGCCATTTCAAAGTAATGGTTCTGGCAGTTCTGGCTTTCACTAGTTCTCAATCTGAGTTCAACTTTAGCAGACTTCAAAATAATAGTTCTGGTTAAAACTTGAGAATTCTAGTTCTAGGTATGGCATGTGGCAGGGGAAAAAAATAAGTTTTAAATGTTTTTGAGATTTGAGTTGAATTTCTCTCAGCTCAAGTAAGTAACTTTGGTGTTGGGACAGCAAAACTCAATTTTTCCTATGCTATTGCTAAGGTACCGGTCAGCTCTGTCCCTGTGGCTGATCACAAAAAGAGATTAACAATGAAAGAATCAGAATGTAGTTGAAAAGTTTTAGGTGTATTTTTTCTGTAGTTCAGTGAAACTGGAACAAGTCTGTGTTCTGTGGCTGTAATAGGTTCTTGCGTTAACTACTGTGTAGCTGTCATACAGTTTTGCATGTACCAGGCTGTACATACAATCTCCTCGATGTGGATTTGCAATCCATTTGCGCCCAGAAGGATCCAGCAGTTCTCCCCATCGTGATGCTTGGAAAAACTTCGTGTTCACCAGCTTCCTGGAGAACCCTAGTACCTACTTTAGCTGCTCATTTCCTTCTGTTACTTTCATGCTGGTTTTTATTTTTTCTTCTAAAGTGCACTTTGTCAATACTGCTATAGTTGACATTTCTAGAGAACTAATGTCAAATGGATCTGTTAATCACATTGTAAAATTTGTTTTATAACATTCCTTTCAACTTTAATTACTGGTAATTTAAAATCTAATGGCACAGCTATTAGTATTGTATTTGGTATTTCTGCAAGTAAGATTTTACAAAAACATTTTAAAAGAGCAAATACACTATTTTATACTGTAAGGAGTAAAGCAGGTAGGCACACAGGGATTTGAGCAGTCAACCTGTAGAAAGTGAGACAGTGTAGGCTGTATGGTTAAGCTGTGAGTAGAGATTTGGTGTGACTCTAGTAATACGACATGAAAAATATATCCCAACTGACTAGATCGAGATTGTCTGTTTTCAATGCTGTACTTCCTAAATACCCTAATATAAACTGTACGTCTATCTAAAATGAACATCATGACAGAATATACCACCTTTCTTTCAGAGACTTTGTACACTTGTTTTGAAAGATTTAAGATTTCAGCTCTTGTATTTTTGCCTGGATCAGAAAGTTTAGGCTTTTCTTTAACCTGACTGAAAGTGTTATTTAATTCTGCAAATGTAGTTATTAGGAAGGCAAATTTGCTAATTTTATTTTACTTTCATGAATCATAATTTAGTGGGGAAGACAATAAATCTGACTTCTGAAACTGATGGTGCCTGTTTTGCGTTTTGTTCCTGTTTCACCAGACAGTAAGCAGAACATGAAAAGAAAGATGACCCTATCAGTTGTCATCTTTCCATGTGTAACGTTATATGTGGACTTACATAAGTATATGCTATGTAAATAAGTCCAGTGTGCATGCTGTGCATTTCCTAAGAATCACAGGATAAGTATACAGGCAGATGACATTTTATAAGGGATATGGGAGTAACTTATTTATATGGCATATACTTTTGCTTGTGAGAAAAGTGGGAGACTGCAGCAGGCCTGCAGGATGCATGAACTCACTAGCCCTTGCGGGGCTGAAGATTCACGTCACTTTTGTTTGCTGTCGAGAGGCGGTGGCCCTTTGTTTCCTTGGGCAGGAATACCTAATGGTGAGACTGGGAGTGTGAAGCGGTGTAAACCCAATGATTTCAGAAGCAGAAAATCAGAACATTTCATTAGAAAGAAAGACTTTTAAATCTTTCATTCCTTTCCTTTTATATAAAAAGTTAATATCAGGTAAAAATATTGATTTATCAACACCACAAATTCCATGCATTTGAAAAAAAGCACAGGAACAGGAGCTAAGGGATCATACTGGCTAGCTAAGCTGTTGTGAGACAGTTCATTTTGTCTAGACTAATCTTGAATGGGGAGAATGATTTGTTTAGAGAGAAATTAAAAAGAAAAACAAACAAACATGAAAAATCACAAAGATGCTAAGCAAATGGAGGATATATGGGCAAAAAAAGGTAAAAGAATGCCAGTGTTTTTATACAAGTTCACATGAAACATCTTAAACCAAAATATGAAATATCTGCAGTCATCAAGGGGCAGAAGACAAGCCAGAGGCATCCTACATTTCTGGTTCAGTTCAGAGATGCATTGCTGTACTGAGAAAAGGTAGAAGTTCTTGACAGAAGATAAAATAGCTTTGAGTTTGACTTAAAAATATGTGAAATAATAAAATACATGTTTGGTTGCTTCTGTATACATCTGATACAAATTCTGGAATTGGATTTGAACGGTCTTTTTTGCACAGAAGGCTCAATCTGTAGATGGTCTTATTTAAGCATATCAAATCCAGAACATTAAAGTTGTTAGAAGTTACTTTCAAGGAGAAAGCGAACATTTTAATGTAATTCACTTTAGTCTGCCTTAATTTTCTTGAATAGCGTGAGATTTTGAAAAGGAAAATGTAGCCCATCAGGAATTACATAGATTATTTTAAGTATTATAGCAATTGGTAATACTAGGTATATAGAAAAGTATTAATTGTTCATAGTTCTAAAAACAGCAAGCTAAAAAAATTACTTGGGCAAATAAATAATATAAGGTAGTATATAGTATCTGCGTATGTGATAATGTGTAGTTATCATAAAACAATGAATACCAGTAATTCACTCTAACTCAACTGCTAGACATATCTGAAAACTCATCCACCTTTCAAATTGTTTGCTAAATTATGCTGTTTTTTCAGGAAGCTTAACTTCATTGACAGCCTTGAATCTGAGACATTGTCCCCTTGAATTTCCACCTAAAGATATCATACAAAAGGGATTAAAATCCATTCTCTGCTTTCTTTGGGCTTCTGGGAATGGCAGGCAACTCTCTATGGAGCCAGCTACTTCAGGTATGTTGGAGATGTGTTTATGTGTATTTACTGTAATTTGTCTTGAAAAAAGCGTGAACCAGGGAACGCTTTACTTGTTGGCTTTTTCACTAATGAGTGGCATCCTGCTCTGTATCTGAAAGGGACACTGCCGGCTAGAATAGATGAGGAAAAAGAAATGCTTAAATGTTATGCTGCAAAAGCAAACAGTGAATCTTAAACCCTTAAATGGAGAAGAAGAGGCTGTATTTTGTATAATAAGAGGAGCGTGATGCGATTAGAGAAACAGAAGACAATGTTTCCTGCAGCAGCTGCTCTTTAGAGTCAGCAGGGAAGAAGCATGAGCAGAGATGGCTGGACTGTTTCATTAAGATGAAAAATGGCTCACGCATGCCATGCCCTTCGTAAGACTCATAGGATAAGCACATGGGTAGATGGCATTTCATAAGGCAGATAGGAGTAACGGAAATGTTAGGCAAATAAGAGGATGTGTAATTAGCAGGAGACCATGGAGAAAAAATGGAAGTAAAGTACTTGACTTATGGGCAAAAAAAGTGGAGCTAATTAAATTCCAGGCAGGTCAGTGTAGCTTCTGTTTCAGGACATAGACTGCTTCAGGTACTCAAACTATTGCAAATACTAAGGAGATTAGTAACAGTCTCACGCGGATGCCAAAACCACAAAGTGATGCTGATCGAATTGCCTCCAGTGGCACTGTTGGAGGCCTGGTGTGTAAAGGAGAAGTGGTCGATGCTGGCTGCAGGCATGCATTCAAGGCCATTCCAGGCGCTGGAGGCTGCGGGAGGTTAGCACATAATGGCCTCCTCTCGGCCTGTGTCATGCTGATATACGTCTGCCCGTAGTCTCCGAGTAAGAGGTCTGCTGTAAGGAGGCATGGCTGGTCAGTTAACTGCAGGCTGATTGTAGAATTAGCTTTCTTCCTGTTTTGTGTAGCCAGCCTGCTAGGCCTTTGGCAGGAGGCAAAAGAAAAGTGGAGATACATACGGGGGAAGTTCCTTCATCTGACTGTGTGTCATAAGGAAGGTGGGGACATAATTGTCAAATTTACATACAATCTGAAGCACAGACCTACTTCTTAAAAAATGTAGTGTAGTATAAATACGTATGCCATAACTAATTTTTACAAGCTGTCTGATATTGTTCATTCACATACCAGAAGTCTGATAGCAGTTTCTGTATTTTCATAGTGTTTGAGTTCACATTCTTCAAAGACAAGCACGGTTTGCTTTTTATCTTGAGATCACATTTTCTCCTTTTAACTTCACTATTGCAGCTATAAATTTACATTAGGAGGGTAACATTTAAAAGCTGTCAGCAAAGAGGAAAAGATGCAACATTATTTGCAGTATTTATGATCAGATGTATTTGTATTATTAATGATTTCTGAAATCTAAGTCATGTTCCCACAGAAGACCTCTTCTCACATTTAAGCTTTCCTATAATGAAACCTATAATCTAATTAAGCTTTCCTATCATGGAAGAGGATTGCTCTTTTACTATTTTAGAAGTCAAGTCCCAATTTAATACTTAATGTAGTCATGATTATAGACATAGAACCCCAAAAATTCTGTATTACACAGGATTGTGCATGCTACAGGAACCAACATGGGCCATTGCTNATCGGATGTCCTTTTTCTAGGACAGAAATCAGTGACCCACAGAAGCAGGTGACCTTCATTAAGTGTTCTTATTTTGTTTTGTGAAATACTAGCATTTTTAATATAGGAACATATACTACGCATTTAAATTATTTTTTGCTGCATCTTCTACAGAATCTGTCATGTTTACTGCTGCAGCATGCTACATTATTTTGCAAAGGGTACTAAAATGAAGAAATAAAGAAAGCTCTTAACTTAATCTGTGCTTAATGTAGTTGAGGCTAATGTTTGGATTTTTTTCTGGACATAGGCCTAATGCCAAGTGTAGGTGTTTACTTGGTATTTCCATCAACAGCAGAATAACTTTTAGAATCAAAATAGGAAAAACATTTGACAGTGACAATAAAATATCAGACGCTTACCATTAATTTTACATTAACGTTGCTCTTGAATATTCAAAAATATTCCTTTTATGGACATGAAAAGCATTTTGTTAGCAAATCTGTATCACTGTTGAAATATGTTGGAGTGCTTCAGTCCAATTAAACTACACTTTCAGTAGCTTTCAAGTGGACTTCTGGTAAGCAAATTATGCAAAACTGCTCAGTAGAGTACAGGTTCTTACTAATCTGAATGCTCCTCTTTACAATCAGGAAATTAATTTATCTTTGAGCATTTTTAATTGTTACCTAAAGTTAAAAAAAAAAAAAAAAGTTAAGATAGTAACAAAAGTATGTCTTTTTGTGAGGTTAGAGAAGTAAAACCCCTAAACAGAAGAAAGTACTCATTTAGGGACATCTGGCGAAGTGTATTTATATACTCTGCGCCTAACACTGGCATAGAGTTAGGATTCGGTAGTGAACCAAAAGATTTTTTTTTTTTTCTTTTTAAGGATGTGTAGACTGTGAAAATGGGCTGTCTCCTCTTTATCTAAGACGAACCCGTATTATAAAGAGTGATCACTCTTTATAGTCACAGTAGCAATTTAGAATTAGTGATAGCTTATCACCCTTCAAGTTTGTATGAGAAGTGAGAGTTTCGCTTGGCAATTAGCAGAGTAGTTTCTGACAATGGTGTATTGTTTTTATTGTAATGTGGGCTATACACAAGTTTTTCCAAGCTCCCATATACATTTATTATATGCTTTCTTTCAAAATAAACAAGTATTATACTTAAAACACTATTTATTTATTTTGCTTTTTAACTCTCCTTCAGAGGTACACAATCTTGAAAACTGAGGATTTTGTTAGTATTCAAAATAGCAAATCAAAAGCATTTTTTCTGCTTTTGTATGCATAAAAATATGGGATTGCATTATGTTCTACTTAATTCAAACACAATACGTTAGAATGACAAAACAAATCTGAAGTATGGTCTGGAACAGCTTTGTAACTTAATTACGTTATGTTTAATGTTAGTTTAGGTAGTGGTATATTTAAAGAAAAATAATCCCATGGACTTTAATGTTTAGAATCTGTGGGCATGCACATGAAGTTTGGGAACCTTCTGTAATATGCAAGAGTTTCTTGCTCCCTCCCACATGGCCCATCTGTTCATGTTGGATGAGAGCAGTATGTAAGAAGTAGTATATACATACTTCATGCAGAGAGGATGACAGAATGTACCTTGGAATAATGCTTTTTCTCTAAAATGTGAGAAGAAGAGGGATATGAAATCCAGAGTGTTTCTTCTCTAGGATTCAGGGAACCTCCTAAGTCTATAGTGTATATAGAATCAAACCTTTGAGCATCTTACGGTATCTCAACATCACAGACGAAGGTGAGCTGCAATATATTTAGCTATTGTGGTTATTGTTCAGGCAGCAGAAGGCCTGCAGTACAGACCTGCCCAAAAAGGTGGATGAGTTCTGTGGTGGTCAGCTCTTGCTGAGCTTTGCACTGCTGTGGGCACCCTAATAATTAGTTGGTAACTGAGGTTTGTATACATATGTCAGTGCTGCGTAGATATACCCTAGAATTAATCATTGTCATGATTAATATATGGAAGATCCCTGAGTAAGTTCAGTTATGTGTGAAAACTAATACTTACAAAGATGGAGTTTGAGATAATTCTGAATTTCTTTAACCTGAAATGTTAGTTGGGATGGGATGCAAGCTGTATGAGAGCTTTCACCAGTGCTTTGAGTTATGTGATTCCATTGCATGTTTAAATTGATTATGTTAAAATCTCTTCTGTTTTGACTCACAGATTGCATATGGGCACTTGTAGTATGTTAACAATTATTGTATGTTTGCTTTGTCTTTTTGCTTCCTCTGATAGATAGAACATATTTTAACTACTCATCATGAAGAGAACTCTAATTCAGTCGTGCACGGTTCATGTAATACTTATTTATACACAAAGCTACATTGAGAGACTATAAATGCTGCAGAAAAACGAAGTGAGAGGAAAAAGTTAGGATTACGCAGCCTTAATTCAATGCTTGTATGTACATGTATTACGTTAGTATTAATTTCTAATCTTTTTTTCTCTCGAAGTAGAGATTCCAGTGCAAAGCAGGGTTTTACAGCTTTTGTGTCCTAATCAGTATCAGAAATCATTGTCATTTATACAGTATTTCTGATACAGCCATATTAAAAATCACTGTAGTCTGTGGCCAGCTCTCCGTTGAGTTGCACAGGTTTCAGGTCAGCCCCTGAATGAGGCAGGGGCTCCTGCGGTGGTATGGAGTCCTTCTCATAATGTCATGTGTGCACAGAGTAAAGGCGACAAGGGGCCTTCAGGGAACAAGAATATGGACACTATGCTGAGAATTTGATTTCTGCAAGGTGTTACGGACGCATGACCTGTTAAACTGTTAAGTGGAAAGTGTAAGTCAAAAGCATTAAGAGCTTAAAAAATGATTGTACTGTTGAATAATATCCTGCATGCTGGAATTGATAATAAAAAAAAAAAAAGCAGGGGTAAAGAGTTTACAAAATTGAGATCTGTAAATTATCAGTCAAAAAGGAAGCCACTATTCTACTCGCATTCATCCATAGCCTGTTGGATTCTTCCGGAATACAGATTGCTTTAAGCATTGTGAAAAATCTTTGAGAACAAAATATGTATTAAAAGAAAAAAAGACCAACGAATCACACTTCTTTTAGATTGATGGACACTATCTAAACACACATTTTGCTTAGAAAAAAATCTGACTTAATCTAATTGATGCATAGTATTACAGTAATCTCTTTTTAATTCCAGTAGAAATACCACCTGTTGAAAAGCTAAACTTAAGTGAACTGTTGCAGTCTGGTTTGGATGTGTCGGATGAGTGGCCTAATGAAGAGGAAAAACTAAGATTTCAGAAGCTGAAAGAAGAAATTATAAAAGATGAAGAAGAAGAATTTCTTGCTGACCAATGTTTAGGTGCAGTCCATGATTTCACTGTAGCAGGAAAAAGCCACAGAAAGAACGAACAGCTGTACTCAGAGTCAGCTAGTCTCTGCAGGTGACTAAGTTTCACATAATGGTATATGACAAGGATCTTGAAAGTGATGGGAAACTCTGCATTTCTAGTGGAAAATACAACAGAATTTTAGAATGCAGTATTACGCTCAGTGTCAAATATATATTTGATGAATAAATGTTTTTTATGACAAGTATGTAGAATACAAAATTTTTATAATTTCTATAATTGTAAATACTTTTTCTCCAAAATCAACACTACCATTTTTTTATATTTTCCTATTTAATTTGTTTTCCATTTGTATTTTGCTAATTGTACCCTTGAGAGAATGTCCATAATTTGATAATAGAGAATAACAAAGGACTGTAGAATCTTGCAGATAATTTTTCATTTCTAATATATGCAATATGATAAATAACTACAAATACAAGATAATACTGAAATTCATTTGCATTTGACAAATTCTTTGTCATATTTCACAATATGCAATTAACGCAGGTGAATCCTTTCTGAAAAACGGAAGTACCTCTTTGTGTGAAGGAGAGAATAAAGACACTAGAAATATTCCTAATCTTTTCTCTCCAAATATTTCCAATATACCATGATAACAACGATTTTTTTCTATCAGTATTCAGAAACATTTTTATTGTTACTTAAAAATTATTTCTCAACACTAGTTTTTGGTAAACTAGAGCTGACCAATTTTTTTTCCTAAGTGTTGACCTTTTTCATTAGGTTCCTCACTTCAAAGAACTAGGAAAGGGATTTTTATATTTACTGTGAACTTTCTATTTTCTCTCGTTCACTCCTTGCCCTTTCGCATTTGCGTCCATACATCTGTAATGTCTCAGAAAAGCAATACAATGCTGTAATTTAATAATTAAAGCTGTGTGCTTAATTAGCGTGGAAAGGATGGGGACAGTCTCTTACAAGGAGTGATTTATTGATTTAGGAGATTTGGTAACTTGTCTATGTATTATATGTTCATTATTGGGCCTGTGGCTTTTCTTATATGAAAAGAACCTGAAGGTGGCAGTCTGTCTTCGCTGTATGCCTCAATGTAAACTGAAATCTTGCATTTCCCTACTTCTCACTGTTTTCTGCACTTTATGGTATACATTACACAGTCTTTGATACCAGTATTCTCACAGGGTTCTTGTTTGTTTTTTGAAACCAGACTATGAACAATATGGAAAAATAATCTTGTAGAATTCATAGCTTACGCCTGAATAAGTTGCTGGGCTTGCAGTACTTTTTATGAAGTAATTCATTTGGTAAATTACTTAAACGTGTTTCACTTTTAAATATTTTTGTGGTTATATTGAAAAGAAACAGACTGGTCATATACTTAATTGGGCAGCTCATTGAATTAAGATCCAATGTTCTGAGAATTTGTTGCATTCGGAGAAAAAAAAAGTCTACCATTTGTGATTCTTTTATTGTCTTATGCTTTGACAAAGGATCACTGGTGAATAAAGGGAGTGCTTTTGGAGCGTGTTTATCACCATCATTAAATGTGCTTAGTTTTCTGTGCAGTATCTGATTAACAATATCAAACCTTCCATTTTAAAAGGAGGATTTCCAGACAAAGAAATAAACTCGTTGAGCTTCTATCCTGTGATAGGATGATTCAGGCAAAGCAAGCTGAAAAGTGCAGATCAGCAGCAGGAAAGGAGCTAAAAGAAGAACAAACTTTATTTAAACAAAGGAAAAAGCAAGTATTACAATGTCACTGTTTTTTTAAAAGTTGTTACTTAGTTTCTTAACAGATTGCCTAGTTTACTCTTTATAGGGAAAGTAATTCCAAATGTTTTGCACTACCAGTGGAAATAGAGTGCTTTTCTTTACAAAATATGGTGCTGCAAGAAAGGTGTCTGTCAAATTTCTTACTGACTTGTCCGTGGAACTCCATGAATTCCCATTCAATTGAGTAGAAGATAACTCCTTTTCAATTAATTCATACTGCATGTTGCATTCCAAGTAAACTTAAATTTATCTTTGCTGACAGCAGTCTACAGCTTAGAGGGCAAACAGTTGTGCATATGAGGAAAAAAGTGATGTATCTACGTATAAAAAGCATATGTATTGAACAAATTTTTGCTAAACTTGTTTATATCTCTGCATATTTTCCCACCACATGCATACATTTGGACTGCTGTTCAGGAGTCAATCCAGTTATTACAGACTAGACCCAGGAAACAATGTTAGCCCCAATTTTTTTTTATCATCTTAATGCCTTTTTTTCTTTTTATAAATGGAGTTCACATTTTTATATTACAGAACAAGTGCATTTAAGTGGAACGTCTGGAAGCATCAGACACTTGTTATGAAAGGGCAATGCTCTGGATTTTGGGGAGTACACAAAGTGTACCTCTGTTTCAGTGTTTTGGATTGTTTGGTGTGCTTTAATCCTCCCTGGGCATCACTGCACCAGAGGAAAGGGAGGGATCAGGAGGAGAGCAGCAGGGCCAGAGAATTCTTTTCTCCCTTTTCCTTTCCTTCGGGCAGGGAGTGCTTTCAGTTGTGAAGGATTCTCCACCAAGAAACTGGTATCTAGATGCTTGCAACTGGGCAGGGAGTAATCCTTTGGGCCAGTGCTAGAAAAAACAAGTCTTTGTTTCTAGTGTGACTTATTTAACCGGTTTTGTGCACAACAGTGGAGCATCCACTGGCAACAAAACTGAGCTGTTACATGCTGTGAACTGTCCTTCCTTTTAAACTGAGCTTTTTTTCTAAAAAGAAGTCTCATTCATTTTCCAGTGAGATGCTGACACAAAGGAAGTGTTCATTTACCTTCTCATTGGACTTTGATGTGACTATTCCTTAATTTTATGAACAGTTATGGACAGGATATAGAGGTCTTGAGGAAAATATTGGGAAGACTTTAGGAAAGAATGCATAACAAGACTGAGGATAACGTATATTGTTTATGAAAGTATTAATTTATTGGGTATTATTATAGTTGACAAATACTTTTAAAGAGAGAGTGGAAATGAAGGAAGAGAAATATTGTTTATATACCAGACAATGGTAGTACGAGGAAGAGTAGCCTGAAACTTAGAACAGAAAAAAAGAAGGGCTAGGGAAGCACTGTGGACATTCAGAATCAGAGTAAATGTAGTTTAAATGAGATATTTATTAATGAACCTTAAAAAATGGGATGGGTCAGATGGTTATCCAATAGAATTTTTTCTGGTACAACTGTCTACTTTTTCTTCGTGTTCACTCAAATTTGCTCAGTATCTGAGCTTACCAAGTTTAAACTGTAGTTCAGGGATGAAATGTTTAGCTTGTTACCAGTCCTCTGGGCAATTTAGTTACTCCACTTGGCTTTCGTTTGAATCTTTGTCTTGCTCTTTGCTGCTATATTCCTCCGCTGAAGTTGGAACTGAGGGTGGGTCTTTGCAGTTTTCCTGCTCCTTGGTAAGTTAATGTTTCATAAAGGGGCTTCTGGTATTCTGTTTCTCATTGTTAGGTATGACCTCTTTAAAGGTTTGCTGTAAATTATCTTTTTCAGCAATAAAGAAATGCTTCAGGAGTCGCAAAGCCATGAGAGGTTGATGAAAGAAAAAGAAATGTTGTTTAGATTTTCACCTACAAATGTAGATACGGTATGTACCAGAGAATAGCAAGTAGGACATTGGAAAATACAATCCATTAATTTGATTTATTTTCTTTATAGCCCATATACTTATGTTTAAAACTTAAGAGTAGAAAGCCAGGAGTTTAAAAGTCTGTGTCTTTGCAGGGCCTTTCTCAAATATGTGTGGCCTATGGCTCCTGCATGAGGTGTTGCAGCCCCACGTGCAGTGTAGGAGATGCTCGATCCTTCAAACTGCTACTCAAAATCTGTAGTGGCTCCAATAACCAGGCTACTTGGAGGCATTAAAACAGAAGTGCGTATGTTTAAGTATGATTTGTTAAAAATTATTGAACGCCTCTAATATGAGATGTTGCCTCTGCCAAACTGAATTTGAAGTGGGCTGGATTTTCTGTAATTTGTAAACTGTCAGGATTGCCAGGAATTTGTGAATGCTGGCATATGAAAGGAGGGGACCTCATTTCAGGTTCTTTTTGAGGTGTATATAAAAGGCCTGAAAAGTTTTTTTCCCCAAAGTAACAAACTTTAAAATAAAAATCTAACAAATTATACCATTAGTTTTGCCATTTGATTCTCATCACTTATATACAAGTATTGTAAAAGATCAGATACTGAAAATGAATGCATGTGATTTTTCCAGTGCTCTGTTGTGAAAATAAACTGTAACATAGAGTAATGCATTTGGAAATAATCATTTAGGGGACTTGAAATGCCGTAATAGTTTTTCTCTTGCTTGGAGGAATTCTTCTATCTCAGTTTCATGATTGCTGGACATACTGCTATTAACCTTGAAAGTATGGAAATATATGCAAGTTTTGTCTGAAATTTCGGCAGGTTTTAAATTAAAATGACGTACATCCCTCAGTTCTAAAAGGCATTTATTCAGGTTTAGTATTAAATGTTATTAATATCTACTTGGCAATACCTGGTGCTCAAATGGTAAAGAAGGATCTTTGTATTACAGATTACAACTTTTCTAGAAATGTAGTGAAATTTGAAATTCAAAATCTTACACAACTAAACTTTTTTTTCATATTTTAAAAGTAAAAACAAAACAGCTGCACTTCCAGCTTACTAGGGTTTTTTACTCTTTTTTTTTTTTTAAACTCCTATTTTTGAAACTAAGTCAAATTACATTACTAAATGCATCAGTGCTTGGATAAATGTTTTGAATCAGAGTTTATCAAATAGGAGACTACACAGGTCTGCCATCTAATTATAGGCATCTAACGTAGGTGCCAATGTTAGGAGCCTCAGCTCCTGGTGAATAGTTAAAGGCGGGCGCCTAACATTACTGGTTGCAGACATCCTCTTCTGTTTTCTTTCACTCTACAGAAACCTAGGCTTCTCACTCAGGCAGTTTATTCATGTTAATATAACCCTCTTTAACCTTTCTACTCACCCACAGTGATATTTTCCACCAATTAAACAGTATTTATTAATCCTGGCAGCAGAACTTTGCTTAACCTGCAGAGCCACAGGAGCGTATCAGAGGCAACCTGCCAGCAAAGAAACAGTATATTGATAGTCCCCTTTTCCTTCACCAAGTGGCAAGGTTCATACTTGGTCACTTTAGCAAAACAGAAATTTTGATTTAAACGTTTTTTCTACATGATCCTATGTACAATACGATATTAATATGCTTTGGAACTGGTCGGTAGTAAGTGGTACAAGCAGAATCTTATTCCACTTCATGCATCTTCAACAGAGTTGCTACCTAAGTTTAAGTTATCAAACATTTTAACCTTATTTTCCGAGACCATGAATATTCATTAGTTTTTTATTGTCCTGGAAGTTGAATAAATACACAAATGTAATACTTACATCTGTGATAATGTCTTTAGCCAGCCTTACCATAGAAATAAAGCAAGAGCAAAATAGGCATGCTCTGGTGCTAAAATAGGTTTGCAGCACAATTTTATTTGTACAAGCGAAGTAGACTGCAAAGCAAGTATAGCTGTATGTTCTGAAAGATCAGCTTGCAGCTCTAGAATCATGGAATAAACAACAGTATTTTTTCAGTGACTTTACTGGCACTAATAACTTGTTCTGATTACTGGGTAGGATGAATAATATTTGTGCTTACCATTACATACACAGACTTTGCAGTGTGAAAGTATCAGTTTTGTGTATATGGATCAAATCAATGTAGGTCACATTTCCCACTTCCTCCTTACTTTACGCTGATTATGTGAGTGACATAGTTCTGGAAACTGGTTTGTTGTACAGCAATATTCAACATCAAGGGTAACTTCAAAATACTTAAAGAAGCAGCATGACCAGAAACATATTGTATAAATAAATAAATAAATACATGTGTCTTTCTGCTATGAACAGTAGGGGTCAGACCTGAACATGCATATTGATATTTACTGAAAGCCTACTAGTTTAATTCCTACTAAAACACTGAGAACTTTCCTGATTGACAAGGGCTCCCTTTCCATGTATCATGTTGAAGCTATGCAGTATGCTTTCTCTATGGAAGAAGGTCTTTGTTTTGGCCAACCTGACTATTTTTAGGATTGCAAAAATTTGATTAGCATAGAAGAGAATTGAGTTTTGAATGACAAGAAGGACTAAGTATGTTGTTGCATCATGCTTTTAAATAATCCTCTTTTTTTTTCCTGTTCTGTGCTCCCACATTTATAAATGGGGAGAGTAATGTGTACCAATAATACTAGTAATATCAGAGAACAATTCTTGAATTTCTTCTGTAAAAATTTTTTCTTCTGGGGAGGAAAAAAAAAAAGAGGAAAAAAAATTAGGTACTTGCATGATGATATACAAATGATGTGTTTAAAATGCCAGAAATGCTATGTGATTTTCTGGTTTTGAAGGTATATATGTGCATGTGCATGTATTTGACACGAGATGGCACTGTAACACCACACAGTCTTGTGCATATACTGTTGAACTCCTGTTACTGCAGTTTGTGTTAATATCTGACAAATACTGAAATCAGAGCTCTGAAACGTTCTCACATTTTTATATTAAAAGTCTCTGATCTTTGCTCTTATGTTTGGCTTGTAGACTTGTTCTCTGATCTTCTTGTTTGTAGCAGTTTCATATTCCTTGAGTATTAGAGAGAATATTCCTTTATTTACCGTAAAGATTTTAGTTTTCAAATTGTCCTTGTTGGAGCATATGTGGGGGGAGTAAGGCAGCTGCCCTTTAAAATAGTTTTCGTAAAGTCATAGGATTGTCTTGGATTTAGGCTAATCCTAGTTTTGAGTAATTATGATAAAAGTGTGGAAAGGTGAGTAATGGTTGCTTGTAGTTGCCATTGCATACTTTGACTTTTGCAAAAGTAAAAAGTCTTTTTGGGCTAATGTGTCAAATAAAAGAAATGGCATGCTCTTGTTTCTGCTTTCTCTTCACCTAAATTGATAAGTCAAAAGTGACAATTCTGGGAATTGATTTGTTCAACTCCTTCTATTAGTTGATTGACTTTCTTTGCAGCAGAACAGTTACAGAAGCGTAGTCACAGGCAGTATTATTTAAAATATAATTGGCATAGTAAAATAAGAAAATCTATAAATTACTACAGTTTTGATGTAAGCCAGTTGGGAGTTAAGTTTTTCACTGAGAAAAGTTCAGTGCCTATAAAATGCTTCAAATCTACCACAACATGTATTTAGCAGTGAATTTTAAGTGCTTCATTTTTCTTCAGTGCAAAACCTTGGGATTTACTAACTTGAAGTATAGGTAAGGTGGTTTGTCTGAGAAATAACTTGGCTTCATGGAATATTCTTAAGCTTTTAAAGGTGTCCAGCCTGGCAGAGCAAAACCACTTTTTTTTTTTTTTAAAATATGGGAAATTCTGAGAGAGGAATCTAACCCTACAATCAAGCGCTAAGGAGTAAGTTTCTACGACTGTGGGGAGTTGAATGCGGAGGTAGGGCTTTGCCTTAGCTCTTCCACATTCACTGCAAGTCATTCTGCAAAGCTAGTGAGTCAGTATCCACCAGGATTTCCCATTAGAGCTGTATTCTATAAATAACAGAGTATCCCCTGAGAGAGAGACTGCGCAGCCGGTGGTGAGAACCTCCAGCACAAGTCTGCAGGGCCAGGTGCTCTTTGAGACAGAGGGGGAAAGCGGGGCTGCCCTTCTCCTTGCGCAGCCGAAATACAACGTGTCAGCTCTTCTCAGCCTCTTCATGCTCGCTCTTCTAGAATTACTGTTTTCTTGCCAAATGGCCCTATTGTCCTACCTGAGATTTGGCTAACATAGTTAGAAAGCGAACATTTGGCCTCCCTTTTCCCAGGCTCTGTTACACTGCAGGCGAGGATTGGAGTTGCGGGGTGTTGCTACTATGCACACACAGCCAGTATTTAAGAAAATACATTGTGTGCTTTCTCAGTAACATGTTTCTTAAGACTGATACATTTCCACAAAATTGACGTTATAGTTTAGTAAAATGGAAAGAACTTTTCCAAAACATCTTCAATTGTTCCTGTTTACAGTTCACACAATTACCAAGGGTCATGCTGCCACATTGACGGAGTTTTTGGGTTAGCAGTCCCAGAATCAGATGATGGCAGTTTTTTTAATCTTCTTTGATAATCCAGCATATGACTCTATGCTGTTGAACCATGTTCTTGAAGCTCAGATGTCACTGAATTTTAGCTACATGTGCCATTAGGATAGCTGTCCCCTGCAGGCTACTAAACACATGATACTGATGTTACAGGTCAAAGTGATTTTCCTGTTCTTTAGTAATAAAAGATCAGGCAAATACCTCTTTCAGCTATAATTAAAGGTAAATGAATATCTTCATAGAAAAATTTCAGATAGGATAGAATTTGAAGATATGGAGTATGTTGCCAGTTACATTTACTGTTCATGCAGTATTCTAGATTTTAATATATAGCTATAAATTTCCCAAATTTTTAAATTATTTATTTTTGATCCTAAACTTTGCATGCTGTCGCCTTTAGAGTTGAGTCTTCATCTATAGACTTGAGTACCTTTCATAGAACCATTCCGTGCTTCTGCTAGGGATAAAATTAAACATTCTTTGTAATGATTACTGAACTGTCTAATTACGTACCAATATAAAGCAAACTCAGTACTCTACCAGCAAGAATGCAGGCCAGACATTGCTGCTAGCACATCTTACTTTTCACATAAGTTTACTTCTCATTATGAACATGTCCTTTAAAACACTGACTGGTTTTAAAACCATTTCAGAGAAAATAGTTAAAGTGGCCTAAACCAAGCTGTGTGCAGTGTCCTGACATCCTAAAGCTGTTTGCTAAACTCCTGAGCTGCACAGATACGTGTTTTAATTTAGCTAGAATGTATTGGTAGAAGTCCAGGAGAAGAGCAAACCATGCAGACTGCAGTAGCAATCACCATCCTGTATGGGATCAGTAACTGTAAGCAGTGCCATCCAATTTCATCTTAAGATCATAAGATGTCCTCAGTGTAATGATCAGGATGTTCATTTGTCTAAGGGCAGCTATTTCCCCTGTGGGAAGGGAGAGCAAGAGAGAAAGTATAGAAAGACAGCCACGTACGTCCCAAGCAGTGTGGTTACTCTATTCCATCTGCCCTTCTCCTAGAAGAAACAGCAAGTCACACAGCAGAATTTGGGTGAAACACCACCTGGCTGATTTTTTGTTTAGTTGTTTTTTTGCTGCTGTCCCTCTGCACCGTTGTCTTAGGGTTTGAATTTTGCCCTAGCCTTGGGAAGCAGGCGGTCAGCTGTGTGCGGTCTCCTGCCAGACGCTAGGGCCCTTCTAGCACTGTGGCTGAATCTCAAAGATGCCAGGGTTGAACCTCACCTGTAGCAGGCATGTACAAGAGATTCTTGTAGGGGAAGTAAGAAAATGTCTGAGCAAGGATGAGAAGTGTATAGTCAAGCATACTCTTGGACAGTCCTGGACCTAGTAAGAGTGGTTCGCCGTCAGGTGTAATGTGAATAAGAATACAATTAACTATTTGGAACTTAAATATTTAAATTTAAAGCACTAAATAAAATATTAAAAAGACTTAAAACAAAATTAAACTTCAGTACTTCAAAATAAAAAATCATTAAGTAATTTACTTTTAAGTTTTTTGCTTTATGGTAGAAGTTTAAGTAAAGTATCAGCATTGATCTGAAGTTAGGTAATTTAAACAGATTTGTTCTGTTGGTGTTTTTTGTTTGTTTGTTTTTGTTTTTTCCCCCCCATAGATCTTGGAGAAATAAGACTCTTATTAAGTAAATACAAAATAAATATCTCATTTCATCTATGAATGTTCCAACTTATTTGAAGGCAATAAAAACATAGGAGTACAAGATGCAGAATTCAGTTAGAGGACTCCAACTTTAGCCATAGCAGACTTAGCAAAACTCATGAGCATAGTCTTTATGCAACTCCTATAGGCCTCCCCAGCGTCTTTTTTTCCCCTAATTTTATATTTATAATATAACTAAAACAAAAATCTAAGTGTAAAGTACCCAAACAGATGTGTTATGTTTAAAATGTTTGTGATTGGCCTTTTCATTTAATAACAAAAAGATTATCTAGGAATTCTCACTTCCTGCTAGTAAAGCACTTAGTCCTTGTCAATATGCCAGTGGTTTTAGGATCAGAAACAACTTTCCACAGAAAACATAAAACTTTTTTAAAAAGTAGGAGCTGTTCTCCTTTATCTGTTGCAATACACATGCTTTATAAAATTAAAAAAAAAAAACAAACCTGTATTTGAAAATGATTTGAAAGGCCTTCATCAGAAGAGATGTTTGCAGTAAATCTGCTCTTATCTGAAATCTTCCCACTGAATGTCAGTGACTTGTTCCTAAAGCTATTACAAGTTAGAGATTTACTTTGGAGTGTCTGTTTTGATGGAAGGGGCAAGGACTTGGTTTTTTTAAACAAACAAAAAAGTAAAACCCAATGTCATACTTGAAGGTTCGTTTATTTTTAAACCATAGCATCATATAGGTATTCACAGATGTAAGGGCAGGCATTAGCTAGCCCAAGTTGGACTTTGGATGCTGGCCCTCCAGAATGAATGGGGGTTTATCAAAATTTTGTTAAAACCACAATTTTGCTCTGTAAGGTTTTTCTGCCTTTGTTATCTGATGTACTTACAAAAATACAGTTCATGTTATTCTGTCCATGAAATGTTTTACCAGGCTTATCCCTAGCCTGGCTGAGCTTTACGTTAACTATTATATAGAAACAGTTCAAGTCTGTGTGTGACGTTCAAAGAGAGAGTTTCTTGGAACACTTATGTATCATATTTTGAACAATTTACTCAGAGGTTATGCACGTGGGTCTTGTTGATAATGGGAGCTTGGTTTCTTATCCATTCACTGTGTCTTTGAAAACTACTCTGTAATTACTTCCTTTACCATAGAGGAAATACTCAAAAAAATATATGGTATTCAAACCAAGCTTTCTGACAGCTTCAGCTTTTGTAGTACTGGACTCTGTATTAAACCCTCTTGCAGAAATGTAAACATATTCAGACTACGTAACAAGTAGGAAAAATATAGAATCATCCCTGAAGTATTTTACAGCTTTATATGATGCTCACCGTAAGCTGCTTCTGACTGCCCGAAAGACACTGTTGCCTCCGAGTTGCCTGAAAGAATTAGTAACCAAACACCAGTTAGAACATCTGTCCAACAGCCACTCATCACTAACGATGATTTCAAATAACAGCAGCCTTTACAACATTTTAGTTTTGATATGAAACCAGTTTCTAATTGCTAACATTTCCATATAATGTGTTAGCATTTTATTTTGTTGTAGATACCAAAAACTGCACCATATGCTACTGATAACATCAGTTACTATGCCATGAAAGAGGGAACTGAGAAACAGAAGGACCATACAGCTGAAAAAATGGAACAAAGACTGCTGAAAGTAAAAGATGAAACTATAAGGTTAGTGCTAAAAAGATAAGATTATGAACTGTCCCTGTGTAATGGTATTGGTGGCATCTGTTAAACTGCTGTTATGAAAATATTTATTTCT
>VXAL01000750.1:50712-62105 GCA_013399475.1 Chauna torquata | reverse complement strand
ATAAAACAATTTGTTTTATTATAAAAACATATGATTTATTATAAAAAACGTGATTCTGTGATTCTGTGATTTTATAGAATCTCTATATCATCTTAATATACCATAATACATTTAATGAATGTTAGCCAGAGGGCTGACTAGACTAGAAATTGAGTATCTATGATCATTTTTGCAAAATGAATTAAACAGATCTCAAATGGCTGATGTCCTAACCTTGAAAGGCTTGTTCTGGACCATAAATTTACATAGTTATCTCAATTATTCTAGTCTGTCAACTAAGCTGGAAAATACTTGCAATCGTTCTTTTTTAAGGGTTAAAAAAAAAAAGAAAAAGAAAAGAAAATGGAGAGGGGAGATGTGAACACATCCCAAATTTTTAAGGGTGTATAAAATGTCTGATGTGATTTTGGAAAGTGTTCAATTTAACGTTTTATCTTCTTCTATTTGGTTTTAACTTTTATAAGGAAAGCTTGGAACATTCTGTTTCTTTTCTAATTATAAGATGTGTTGGTTAATTCCATTTTGCACTCCTAGAAATTAGTGTATCTTTGCATGAGGCTGTAACTTGACTAACTGGACAAGCATGTTCCAGTTGATGCATATACTTTCATCCTTCCCACTAGATAATCTCTCAGGGTGTAACCACTAAGCAAATGTCTGTAAATCGAGGAAAATTTTAAACAGCTTCAAGTAACAATACACTGTATTATACTTTCTCATAATGTGGAAGAGATGGTTACAGATACCACGGCTATGGCCAGACAGTTCTGATGGCCACAGAAGTAAAGTACAGTAAATATGTTTATTTAGTAGTCATTGAAATGTTCCTGTATTGCCTTTCATAGTTGCAGTAATATCTCTAATTCATTGAAAAGGGCTGTTCTGTAGTACTCCTTTTTTTTTGTATTTCTGCTGTCCCAGCATGATTTTAAATTCAAAAAGTAGTTTGTGTATGCTGTGGATTGTTCAGCCACTTGCACTGGATACAGTTCCATTGCCTCATCAAATTCTTGTTTTGCTAGCATGCCTTCTGCAGCATTTCATTTAGTTTTACTTACTGGTTGTGCTGAACCTCCCCATCGATGTTTCTTCCAGTTACATCTTTTGAATTGCAGGACTTCATTCAAGTTTCTTGACTATATGCTGTTCCTTTTTTCATTCTTTGTTGTGCTACCATGTGCACTGAAAGTCTTCCAGCTTCTGCAGCAATTGTGCAAAGGACCCACCAAAACCAGTCTGTGCCACTACCACACTCTGACTTATCCCCAGAGCACCATTGAGCTTATGGACTGAATGGGGCAAGGGTTTGAGTAAAATAAATAAATAGGTTCCTCTAAGCTTAAAATCCCAATATTGTAGGAGCTGATATAAGATACCATAGAGCACCACGTGGTGCACACATGTATATTAGCAAAGGCAAGGCCACAAGATTTTGCTCATTTTGCTTCCCATAGAGCAAATACTTTTGGAAATCATGTGTTAAATACTTGAAATAGGAAATAGAAGGGTCAATGACTATAAAGGAACTGGAATAATACTTCTATCGTGTTTTCTTAGATCCAGAGAAAAGAAACTGGAACAATGCCTCAAATGGCACATGCAAATGATGAAAGCAAGAGAAGAAAAATTAAGACGAACACTCCAAGAGGAAGCGCAAGACTTTGAAACAGTGAGTGTCTTCTCTTTTGGGGGGAAATACAGTAAATGTAGTAGTGCTGCAGGCTTATTAACCATTGTTAATTTGGTATTTCATTAATTTCACAAATTAATCTCAGGTAATTAATTATCTCAGGTACCAAATATTTTAAGATTAAATCATAAAAAATGAAACATTTAGTTTTGTTCACGCTAAAATTGTTTGTATGTATAAGTACATGTACACAACATGCATATGTGTAAACAGACATAAACATCAGTAGCACTTTGGCTTTGCTTTTGAAAGTCTCAGAATTCTAAGAGAGAAGACAGAAACCAGGAAAAGCGTAAGAGAGGGCCAAAGATTAATATGAAGCTCACTAGACAAGGATGATGATTTTTATCATGCCCTGTGCAAGCTGTTCTATGCAACTGGTTAATGCAGCAGAAAGCTGAAATTCAAAATTATCCATTTACAATTGGAAAGAGGACTTGTAAATCTATTCCTTGAGACATAAATAAGGGTCCCTTTAAGGATGAAGAATTGAGAACTGTCATTAAAGTTAGTGTAGCTGTACAGTTTATTGTAACATTTTTAGGAATTAATTTGTCTCAACTGAAAGTCTTATGTCAGCTTTCCAAACCGCATAGCTAGCAAAAATGTATTTTTCAATAAAATGAGTTAGTGCTTTGCATTTAGTTTGTTTTCTGTGCATAATCAAGTCTTTCAACTCAAAATCAGTTTTGCCTCAAGAGTTAAAACTGATTTGATTCACATTTGTATGAGATCACTAGATACCGACTGAGCTTTCACGGGGTTGAAATGGTATTTACTCAACAGCGACCAACTAGCCAGCAGTGGGGCCTGTCACTTTGTTTCCCTTCTCCTTTCTGTTCCGTCTGCCTCCATGTAAACTGCTGAAGTGATGATTTTGTCAGATTCAAAAAAGGAAGCTACCTTAGAAATAAGTTTACTGAGGGCAGAGCAAGTACAAATGTTCTATACGTTTCTTCTGAATGTCATAGTATGTTGTGTACATATCATACATTTTAATTAAGCAAGAAATCAATTTCATTAATGTTGTAGAGGTAGTATCACCAATACTAAATTTGGCAATGCCTTTTCCTAGTAAAGAATTGTGTTAATAATAAACCCCTTTTATAATGCACAGGGAATATGAAACAGCTCCAGACGTGCTTGCTTACTCCAAAGAGGAGCAGCAGTCCATGAAAAGAAAGTTCCTTTGCAGCTCATTCTCACATGGTAGTAAAAAAGGTTGATCTGTGTTTGAACCTCTCACCTGAGTATGGGGTTCCAGGTCCTGAGGATTCCTAGCAGTCACTAGGTAGAGATACTGGAAATGTAGAAATAGCTGTAGCTGTGTAAACTGATAATATAAAGGCTGTGGATTTCATAGCCTCATTTTTGCAGCATTTGCACCACTTTACAGCACCTGTATTTTTAGAAAAAAATGAATCTTGATTTTATTCAAAGCATCTTCTGGCCTCAAAAACAAAGTGATCTAATGCACTTAAAGCACATTCTCCGTACTATACATAACAGGGCAAACAAGTTATATGTAGTGCAAAAAGTCTGTCCCTATGCCAGGAAATCGTGACACTGTTCTAAAATTACCCGTGTTCCTCGCGTTCCATAACGTTACGCAAAGCAGAATGCAAACTGCATGCTCCCAAAATGGAGCTCATTCCTCAAGGTAGGTATAGGAGTCATGGATGACAACATGACCCTGGCATTTAGGAATGGACTTGTTAGGGGCTCTGCATGTCCTGAGCTGTGGGCTCCGAGTGCTCTCAGAGGGTTCTGTCTGCTCACACTAGTCTTGCACAGCTCCAAGTCCTGTTTGGTTGCGATTCAAGATGGGCTTGGTTGCCTTTACCGATCTGCCCTTTGGTTTTCCAAATACGCATTCAAGAGTCTTGACAACACTTAAGAGATACCATTCCTTCATCAGTAATTGACTTCTGCGGTAACAGTTCCTAGTGAAACAGGATTTTCCAGGACAGTGGGAGAAACTACTGCCACTGTTATACATGGCAGAAGCAGTGAGAGCTAATTTTTTCATTAGAGAGAGGTGTGAGTTTTGGTAAACTTGCCACTGCAGCTAACTGAGTCTTGGAGAAGTTTCCATTTCTGTTGATGCTCAGAGTGGCCTGAAAAAATAGTAGAAATATCAGCTTCATCAACTGACTTACTGTGTGGGCAGTGTCTTGGGCATGCAGTGACACAAGTTGTCTCTGGAGGGGTATCAAGGTTTTGAACCCACTGCTGTATTGTGAGTGGCACATCAATCAGTCAGCCACAGTAATTAGTCTTGGCATGTTGTTTTTAATGGAAATCTGGGCAGGCAAATTTCTGTGTGGAAATAGTCTTATGTTTCTAAACGAATAGGAGATTTTTCTTGTTTGGAGACTGCTGAGGAGTAAGCTTAGAACAGATGCCGAGGAAAATGCCCTTTTCAAGAAGCTCTGCAGCTGGTTGCTCCTCCTCCATGTTGGAGTCTTCTCCCCCCGCTGCTGCTCAGAGTGAAGATCCCGCAGAAGCTGCGCACCGGCTCCGCTGTTCTATCTCAGCTCTATTCTTGTCTTTATTCTTTTTTTGCTGACGCGGCAGCAAGCAGGATAGATAATGGCATTGTTGCTGCCAGAACCACAGATAGCGTTCAGTAAGGTGGTGGTGGGCTTGCAAAAAGTCTTCTGGTTAGTTGCAATGGCAAATATGTCTACAAAAACAACTGTGTGTTCAGTTACTAGCCTTGCAGAGCAGGGGAACTGCTCTGTCTGTAATGGCTTGCTAATATTTTAAGAGTGGTAATTACCACCCAAAAAGGAACACATCACTGGATGACAATTGAGAAACTGTGGGATGTGAGGAGCGTGAATTCCTTCACCAGATCTGAGCCACTTCCAGCTTCACAGTGTGCCACTGTATGTGGTGCCTAGTGCTGGCAGAGGAGCATGTTTTGAAGAGTGTGTACTGCAAACGCTGGAAACAGTGGTTCAGAGAGAGGTCCAAGTTTGCTGCTGCTTTTGAATGTTGCTATTCCATATTATTGATCGTCACTGTTAAATCTTTCCTCGCCCTTTTTCTTCATAGAAAGATGCAATTCTGTTAGCCTAATTTTTTCATGTTTTAAAAAAATCTATGTGGAATGGACTGTCAGGAGCCAAAGCCTGCAAAGGTCTATTCATAGGCTTCACTGTGAAATTTTGTGTATGAAATGTGTGTTAACTTTACATGACGATCTTCAGCTTTTTATGGAACCCCCAAGGTGATTGTATTTTGAATATAACTATTGTATTCCATAATATTCATAATATACTGAATAGCGAAACAAATAATGTTTTAAAATCTCTGGATGTATTTCTAAACAGCAGAATATTTTCATGAAGACTTGTAAGCTTTAATGAATTTCCATCAACTTTCCTGTTTATTACAATTTTTTGAAGTATCTAAGTGAATGAATATGAATCTTAATCTGGTAAAGAGTATATTTATGTATCAATGTTGAGTAGAGAATATCCACAAATATATTTATTACTAATAAGATTAGTAGTACATATTTCTGATTATTACTTTCAAAATTTGTTGAGCTTTAATGCTTCCAGCCCTTTTTTCATGTATAGCTTCTGTATTCCCACAAACTGACCAATGCATGTATTTGTGCTAACGGGGAAAAAAAAAGTTTCATTTAGCTATTTCAAAACACACATATTTAAATGTTAGCATGTGCATGGAACTGGAGATGTAAATCCCGACATATTCTTATGCTTGCACAGTTAACACCGACAGACGAGTCAATGTAAGTGTGAACTCTAGCTATTGTATGTGTGTGACTTAATGTGTGTGCAAGTAGAGGCTGCGAAAGGGCCAAGTAAAAATCTGGCCCATTAGGCATATGCAGTGCTTTCTGTTCATAACTATATATAATTATATATCTATTCTCTATTTCTTTATTTTTAAATCCAAGGTTGACGATCTACAGACCAAGCTAGCAAAAATAAAAGGAGGACTTCCTCTCCAGGAGTATCGTTTTACGGCCTTCACGGGCAAGTTTTCACCTGATTCACCCAGAATGCAAACTAAAAATATCTTTTCCAATAGGAAATTCTGACTGCATGGAATTGTTAAAGCATGAAATATTTACTTCATAAGATGAGAGTTAAAAAGATCTCTTCTCACTTAGTCTTCCTGACTGCATTTAAAAACATGAAGCCTATAATGATAATAAATCTGCTTTAATGGACCAGAGAATTTGTCTCTCTTAGAATATTTGCGGTATGAAGTGTTGGAAGATGTTTTCTTTAGCTCCTATGCACGTTTTTCTCAACAATGCCTCTATAGATTTATTAAAATCCTATGGGGAAAAAAAAATCAAAATTTGTCGCTAAGGTTTGGAGCAGCCATTTGTAATTTTATTAATATGAGGAACTGTGTTCTCTTGTACAGTTATCTAATTATCTAATTACTCTTGTAGTTATGTAATTTCATCATTTACACACTCTCTGGCCTTGCACTGAATAGTCATATCAGACCACTCTGGGTTTTAATCACAAATGCTCTGTTTAACGTTAAAGCTTAATGTTAAACTTAAAAGTATACTTCAAATGTAGAATAGCCTTATTTACTTTTTACTGTTATGATTTTTTTTTTCCCTATATCTTTACCTTTATTCTCTTCCCCACAGGAGGTGCTTCCCTCAGCTCAACGATGTAGTACTGGGTGCTGTCTAGTCCAAGTGTGGGTTTTGACACTTCTTGTGTGAGTAGCTGTTAGTGGAGAGAATGCATGACTTGCTCTTTCGTCCAGAAGGCAATAAAAACTCACTGGAGGAAGGGGGGAAAGAAGGAAGAGGACAGTGTTCTACAGCTGATGTCCCCTGACTTTGTATATGTTGGGAGGAGTCATAACAGAATGAACTGATTTAAAAAAAAAAAAAAAAATCTAAACCAATCTTGAAATCAGGAATTGGGGAGTAGAGGTCCGGGAAGCCACAAACTCAGCAGGAGCAGTGACCAGTATTTGCTGCAGTGTTAGGTGCTGGAGTATGGATGACGTAGGACAGCTCATGATCGGAGAGGACGAAGGCAGGAGGGTTGGAGACAGCTGATTTTGAGACCCCTGCTATCAATATGCTCTGTCCCTCAGCATCCTGACAAACCCTTTCTCCCTGCTCTCAGGGGACCAGGGCTGTGTCCTCCTCTTGGGCAAGGGGAAACAGGCAGGAGGTTTTCTCAGCACGTGCTCATGTCTGAGAGCAGCATAGCCATGTTAGGGCAGGGGCGAGGACAAGCTAATAGGCTCCATCTCCTAGCAGAGCTCCGTGGCTCAGGTGAAGCACCGTGCTGACCTGGGCATGCTGCTTGCAGACCCAGAGCTCGTGTGACATGGCTGCTCCGGGCCTCTCTGCAGTGCTGTGTAGCTGACAGAAGCTCTTGGGCAGCTGCAGGGCACTTTTAGAGCTGCGCATTCTGCATCTGGGAATATTTGGACAGGCCCCTCCGTGGCCAGGCTGCAGTGAGAATGGGGAATCACAGAGGACAAAGCTCAGGGATCACAGGACAGACAGGAGAAAAAAAAAAGGGGGGGGGGGCGGGAGGAAGTAGTAGAATGGAGCCCGAATCACAGTAGTGCCACTGCTTTGAAATATGCGGAACTGCACAGCACTAGAACTGGAGTTACCAGGATGGGGTACTGCCTTCTACTTCCTGTGGGCAGCAGGAGACTTTCGGAGAGGGCTTTACTACAGCAATTGGTTACAGGAGCTGAACCAGTGTCAGTGATCTCTCAGTGGCCCAAGAGCCCCAGGAAGGACTGTGTTACGTACAGTACTGCCTCCTGCAAACAGCAGAGCTGTTCCTCCCTGCTGTGCCTTCTGCCTTCTCCCTCTGTCCCCACTGTCTCTCTCTTCCTCCTGCCATTGTCACGTCCTTCCTCTTCCTGGGACAGCAGATGTACCCCAGATGTGTCTTTCCTCCTCTTTCTGCTTTACGCTGAGTGTACATGCCTTAAAATGTTGGAAATTTTAGTCATGGGAGAATGAACAGTGGTGCCACCAAAGCCCTCTGTGGGGACAGCACTGGCAGTGTTTGCAAGGGAAAGATGAATACCCAAAAGGTGGAAATTTTTCCTAGGGAAGAATATGGAGCAAATCCACCAGATCCTGCGGAGAAGAGGAAGCTTTAATAGTGGAGAAAAGATGCGGCAGAGATGAGAGCTGCATGTGAGCAGGATGCGGGGCTGGCTGGTGCTGCCGGTATGTCGGACGTGTCCCAGGACTTCCTGCGCTCCGTCCCCACCCCAGCTTGCTCCAAACGCAGACTTGTAAGTCTCCGCACCTTCTCATCTCGTGCAGGTTATTGACGGGACTCGCTCAGCTGTTTCTGCTGTCACATGTGAGAAGCTCAGAACATCTCCTTTGGGTTTGGTGCAGTTTTCTGAGTGGATACTATTTAGAGTGACGTTAATTTAATCCATTTTTGACAAGGTTTCCTTTGAATATCCATAAGACATGTTCATGCAGTCTGTCCGCTGCGTCCATACTGGTAGTTGTGCATTGATTGATACTGTATATTCCAAAATAGCCCGCATCTGGCCAAAGTTGCATTCCAAGTCTCTGGATTTAACAAATGCATCTGACATTATTAAAGCCATTTTTCTAGTTTCTGAATAGTTTTGAAGGTAGACTTTCTAAAAGTGTAGCACCACGTTTTGGACAATGCTCCAAAAAATCCTGAAAATTAGTACAGATTTCTCTGTCCTTGATGACACAGAACTTTCCTCTATGCTTGTATGTTGCTCTCAACATATTTTCAAGGCTTAGCAGAAAGTCAAGGCTGCTTGAGAACTACAGTTTGTGCCGTCCTCTAGATACTGTGATTGCAACATTAAAAAGTTTTCCATAATAAATAAATACCAGTTCAGTTTAGTTTTGTTTTGTTTTGGCTGTTTAGATTAACAGAGAAAATAGAGTGTAGTACTATTAATGCGAGTAAACATTTACTCACTTATTTTGGCAAGTCCGTACTTGGAATTTACATTATGCACGTTTGGGTCTCAGTCTTGTGTGTACAGTGAGATTAACTCTTCTGCATTAGTCAACAGAATAGAAGCTTCACTCATTCCTTACGAATCTAGCATGCTTTAGAGTGTTGAGCAATTCAGATAAAGTGTGATCCTTGCATAAAATTTCAGTAAAAATACACCTGTTTATTAAGGTTGATGCATGGGACTATAAAAATTCACCAGTCAGTGGATGAGACTTGTCAAAATGCAGAAGAATTTAAAATAAACCTGGAAATTAGTGTGACGGTTCTCTTAAAAGAATTGCATCAAATGCAGAGCTAAACAGGCTTGGGAGTTTGTGCTGGTACGTAACACACGTGTGACACAGAGTAAGGGTTTAGAAATATTCTGTTCCTGATTCTAGATCATATTGTCTGTGGATATCAGTAAGCATTAACCTGCAGCAATCTGCTGAGTGGACTATGTGTAAACTGCTAAGAAGCCTGGAAGGAAATACTACTGGTAGTAGTTCCAAAACTACATTAAGTAATTAACAAATGCAAGGCTTAAAAAAAAAAAGGAAAAAATTGTCTCTTTTTTTTTTCCTATAAGTCACATTCAAGAAGGACTTTACGTTTGCTCTTCATGTTTTTGACCATCGTGTCTTTCAAGTCTTAAGCAGAAACCATCTGCTAAGGCTGAGCTGGTGGATCCCATGGGATCAGTTTCTTGCAGTTTTAGGTTTGTGGGCTGAAGTTGTCTTTCTTGCTTTCTGCATGATGTGTAGCTGAATGCACTTTTGAATATAGCAAATCTGTCTTGCATGCTTCTGGATCAACAACTGGTTAATGGAAGCAGTGACAGGACAGTATTTCAATTTTTAAGAATACAAATGAGATGATTGATTTCTGTGCTGGTTTTCTTGGTTCTTGCTCATGGTACATTGGGAACTGACGCTGCCATTTGAACAGGAGTGCTGAAATTAATTTATACTCTTATTCCATTTTCAGCAATGCCAGACCTCTGAGAGGAGAGGAAAAGGGAAGGATCACTGAACAAAAATGAATTGTTTTGTCCTTTTATATTGGCATGCTTTACAGGCAGTGAGTGCAAAGCACATCTGGCAGTGATAGTGGCTAGCACGGGTGCAGTTTGTCCCAGTAACCACTCTAGCTTTTGATTCAGTTCCACAAATAGCGCTAATCTGTGCAGATATTAGTATTTAAAATGCCAGATTACACTTGCATCTGCAACCCAATGTCATTTGAGGCCATGGATAAACCAGCTGCTCCAGCACGTTTATTAAGGGTTAGGGCTTGGAGGGTTTTCCGAGCAGTTTCTGTTCTGTGGTCTCGCTGTCACTTTTGTACGGACTTCAGCTGCTGCTTGGTCCTTCTCCAGGGAAATTCTCATGGCACCTGGGAGGGAGGAAAAGGTTCGAGGTGTCGCAGTTTCCAAGTCAAGCTTTCCCCGGCTGGGAACCAGCCTGCCCCCCCGCGTGCGTCCCCTCGCCACGGCGCAGTCGGTGACGGGAAGGCAGGGCCAGCCGCCAGGGCGCGGGGTGGCTGCAGGGGCACCTGGGGACAGCGGGCCGTACCGCGCCGCGCTTCCCACGGGAGCATCGCTTCTTTGGGACCCACTCGTTGAGAATTTTTGTGCCTTTTCCACAATGCGGGCAGGTCAAGCTCTTGATGTTCCCCCTCCGAAGTCCACATGGGAAACCCGTCATTTTGTCTTCAAAGAAACCCGTTTCTGTGATGCTCCCAACACATCAGCCAAAGGTTGGATAGACGGCCGGAGCTAGGAAGGGGTAACGTTATCCCCATTTGACAAATGGTTAAGTGAGGCAGAGGGGGAGTAAAGCCAAAGCTAATGAAATTGTTTATTCTCAGGGATGTCAGACCAATGCAACTGAGAATGACCTCCTCGAAGCAAACACCTGAAAAGTGGTAAAAAAAGAAAAAAGCACAAATTGCTATGTCTGACAAAGTTAACACAAAGAAGCTGATATTGGAAAGTGTTGGGCAACTGTAGTTTTCAAGAATTTCAAAGGCACACAATGAGGTGGGAAAACTGCCACATTTTGTGTAGAAAAGAAGAGGCAGCTATGCAGCTTTACAAAACATGTTTAATAACATGTCCTTAAGAATGGCAAAAAAAAAAAAAGCAGAACTTGCATTAGCAGGAATGTTTTCTCAACTTTGAATTTCAAAATAAGAGCAATGAAAATGGCATTTCATTGCTTGGCTTCTGCGTATTTGTCACAGCCTACGCAAGCATCCCTGTTGCAGCATCACTGCAGTGAACAGGAAGCACAGCATTAGTGGTGGACTTGGCAGTGCTAGGTTAAAGGCTGGACGGGATGACCTTGGAGGTCGGTTCCCCAGCCTAATGATTCCATCATTCTACATGGAAGTAAAAGTGGAATGAATTAAATTACTTCACAGTGGTGAAGTGAAAGAAGTAAACATGGGGGACAGGTAAAGTAAATAAGATTTAAATTGCTATTTAGCCTTAAAATCTGAAGTACGCATTAATAACTGGGGAGAAGTGATGTTACAGGTGTTACCGGGCTCTGCTAAAGCCAGCAGAAGTTTTCCTCATGATTTTAAATGGCCGGGATCTCTCTCCCCATTTCCATATTCCACACAGTAATCATGTCTCGGGGCCAGCGTATTGTTTCTGACGTGTGCGAAACAGCTGGGGAAAAAATACCACGGGTGGGCGCAGATCA
>VXAL01000750.1:0-49025 GCA_013399475.1 Chauna torquata | reverse complement strand
CGGGCAGCCCCGGCGGCGTCAGCTCCGCGGCGCTCCCGAGCCCGGTTTCCGTAGTTCCTCTGGTCTCGCTCGGGCGCCCTGGATAACCGGAGCCGGGCTTTCGGAAGCGTTCCGGCCTCCGTCTGTGTGTAATGGTCCGCAGGCCCGGCGCCGAGTCCAGTTGCAGCCCAGCCGGTGCGCGGCCGGCATCCCTTTAATCCGTCAGGAAGCCGGAGCTTTTCTGTCTTCCAGGTGAGGTGCTCCTCCGTGACAACGCGTACCTGCTTCTACCCACGCGCCTCTTCCCCAGCCTTCCCCCGTGACTTTTTTTCACCTCCATCGCCACCCGCTGCCCCCGGCGGATCCAGAAGCACCTGAACGAGCGCTTCTCCCCCAGCTTTAGGCCTGTCCGTTGACCTGTCCTCATAGCCGGTCCGTGCTGGGGCCACGAGCAGCCGCGCTGTCACCCAAACACGGCGTCCTCCGAGGGCTGTCGCGCGCCCCGTGCTGCCCGCAGCCCGGCCGGCGCGTCGCGGGCCTTGGAGCAGCTCGTGTGTCTGGCTCGCAGTGGAGCGGGGAGGACGGACAGGAGAGGTTTCTGTTGGTGTGTTCTGGCTTGTAAGCGGGATAGCTGCCCCTGTCTCCCAACCACCCCTGTAGTCATTGTCTCTGATGATCAGACGTTTCTGCGGTGAAGGTGAGCCTTCAGCTGGCCCACCTGTCACTGAGGCTGACAGGGGCGCGATTGCCTCTGGTCTCCTTAAAGGAAGCTGAGGCCTCTGAGCTGGCCTCAGGACCGTTGACGCAGCCATGCTGCTTCAGGTGGAGAAACGCAGAGGGGAGAGCTCAGCTGCCGGCTGCTGCAGCCTCGTCGCAGCGTTGGGGCCGAGGCAGAGAGGGAGCACGGCGTGTCTGCCTCTCCAGAAGCTGGTAAGAAGGCCTGCGCAGAGCTCTGCGCTGCTCCCACTGCTCTCGCAGAGCTTCAGCCTCCCCCCGTGCGGCCCGGCGCCCTCCTTCGGCGGCTGGGCAGTCTGAGCGCGCGGCACGTGCCAGGGGCTCGTCCCGCTGGTGGTGGTGCGAGCGTTGCCTGGCCGTGCTGTGGTGTGACCAACATGTGGCCCCAGCCGTTGTCTCTGGTTACTGGGGGGGCAGCGGGAAGGAAGCATTGAGTGTGAGGCAGATCCTGGGTGAGCATTGGTGACTTCGGGCAAGTGTGGGGACCGGGCCGGAAGGACCTTCTCCAGTCACAGTGACCGTGGCGTTGGGATGTGGAGAGGAGGTCTTGCCCCTCGCGTTAACAGCAGAACTCGGGGTTCAGCGGCTGGCAGCTGCTGGGCAGGAAGGTGGAGGTCGTGTCCCAGAGGCATGAAAGCAGGAATTTGTCAGCTTGATGCTGCTCTCTGAAGGCCCCAAAACCGGTCCGAAGCAGAGGCGTGGCAGAAGCTTTTTCCCTCCCTGGTTTCGCTGTGCAGCAGGAGAGGTGCCAGTGCCCGGCTTGCAGGGAGGCACCGCGCTTGGTCCGACCCCGCCGGTGCGGGGCTGGGAGCGGGGAGCGCGGGGCACGCGGCAGTGGGCTAGCCTAAGGGGAGAGAGGAGACCTGGAAAAGGAACTGGCGCAGTGTTTTTCCTCTGTAAAAACAGGGGTGAGCCCCAAGAGAAAGGAAGGAAAGCCTGCATCGTGGGTCTTTGCTTCCTTCTGTGCTCCAAACTGTTGTCAGCATTGCATACTCCAGGATCTGCTCCGCTTCTCGGAGGGCGCAGCGGGTGGCCGGGGGTGCTGAGCGCTCGGCAGCCAGCAGGGAAGGGGCCGGGGTCTGAGGCACAGCCCCCTGCCCAGGTGCAGGGGCCGGCCCGCGGCGGGCTCTGGTGCGCCCGGGGGAGCGGGCCGTGGGCAGGCATGCGTGCACGGCTTTTCTGTCGCTGCGGGGTGATCCGAAGAAAAAATGGTTGTTGCCTTCCTGCAGGCATCCCTTTGATAAATACGGGAACTTGCTGGGTACGCTGTCACTTTGGTCTAATGAATCCATTCCTCTAGACAGTAAAGCTGCATGGCGTCCATGCTCATGAGGAAGTTTAAATGCATTTGACTGCAGTTACAGTGTTTCTGATAACAAGGCTTGGTAAATTTATTGCAATTGAACTCATAATGAGTTGGTCTTTTAATTATGCATGAGTATAAATCGGAGGACGGTGTCTTCTGTTCCAAGGAGAGGTTGGATTGAGGTAACTTAATCCATTTGCCCATATCTGCCCCAGAAATGGAGATTACAAACGGGGTGAAATCACATTCAGCAGTATTTCCTGATGCTTGTAATGCCTGGACAAACATTCATGCCCGTAAACCGAGACCTTGTGCATCGTCATTTTAGTTGGATGGCTTTCAATGTGCAGAATCAATAGTAACAGTATGTAGATGTAAGAAATGCGTGAACTGCATCCAGATGTGAACAAAAGTCAGGGGTTGTAGGGAACGCTAGTGAAATTTATATTTCTCCTTGTGGCAAAAGTAAGCTTCTGCTGGAAAGCAAAGTGTGTCAGATGGTGCATTTCTTGTTACGCGATAGGTGGAAGAGCACTGAGGTTAAATCCTCTTGCAAAGAGCTCTGCCCATACAGAAGGCAGCGTCAGGCCGGGGCCCGGGGGCAAGCACCCGGCGCTGCTGGGGCACGGCAGCCGGCTCCGAGAGGGGACGGGACCGTGCGAAGCATCGCCCCGCAGCCGAGCAGCCTGGCGAAGCGATGCGCCTCCCAGCGCGCCTCCGCGGGGATGAGCAGCACGGAGCCATAGAGAAACCGAAAGTAGCCCGGGCCTGCCGGGTGGAAGGCGCGTGGCCGGGCGGGACGGCTGTGCTCGCTCGGCTTCTGCTGGCCGCCCCGGTGCCCCTTGCCGAGGGGCCAGGCATAGCGCGGGAGGGGAGCAGGCAAGGCAACAGCAGAGTTCTCCTTGCCCTCTGCCCGAAAACGGGCTTGGCAGGGAGACTGGGAAAGGAACAATTTCTCAGCAAAGCTGCTGTTTTAGCCTTCAGAGGGCTTCCAGCGTGAACAAAAGGGAACGGAGGCTGGCTCTGGGCAGCAGCGGTGAAGCGCGGCCCACCGGGAGCAGGCGGCTGGTCGCCGCGCTGAGCTCTCGGGGCTCGCTGCGGCGAAGGTGCCTTCGAGCGGAGGCGCAGACCCCTGCTGCAAGAGGAGGTGCCGGCCTGGCCTCGCCGGCTGGCCGGGCCGTGGCAGCTTCCTGTGGGACCGCAGGGCCGGGGCTGGTGCCCTGTCAGGGCTGCAGCGGGGCTTGGGGCCTCACCTGGCCCTGCCCGCGCAGTCTCTGCCACAGCCGCTGCCCGGACGTGCGGAGCACAGAGGCATCGAACCTGAGCCGTAAGCTGCATCGTTACTGAGCTTTGCCGCCCACGTAATCCCTGGGACGCAGCAGGTGCTTTGTTTTCTCTCAGACCACAAGTGCTACCGCCTCTTTGGGCAGGAGCTGGACGAGGACGGCCGCTGCAGCAGCGCCCGGCTCCGGGGAGCGACTGACGCCGGGTGAGAGGACCCAGCCGCGAGGAGCTGCTGCTGGCATTGCACGTTGTTCCTTGTGTTCCTGCCTGATGCCTGAAATACCAGGACCCCCGCCTGAGAGGATCCTGGTTCCAGTGGCTTCAGGGCTGCCTGCGTGGGTGTGCACGTGCGCTCCGGGCCCTGCGTCCGGCTGCCTGGGCTGAGCTGCAGGTGGCCGAGGGCGTCGGGCTGTTCCTTGTCCTCTCCTCTGAGGCTAGCGTTCGCCCGGAGCTGTCTGACCGAGAGGGGACAGAGGCACCTTGATCTCAGGCCCCTTGTTTCCCTTACAACGCCTGTTGTCACTGCGCTTCTGGGGGAGCTTTCCACCCAGGGCCCTTCCTGTGGCAAGGAGGGCCATTAGCAAACTTGGCAAGGTTTTGATGTACTAATATGTTAAATTTATATTTGTCAATCACGCAGTGAATTTAACCCACGAGCGCTGTGCTTCTGCCAAGCAAGAAGCTTCGTGCTGCGCCCGGTCCTCGGGAAGGAGGTGGGTGTGGGGCCTGCCTGCTCACTCCAGCCAGGCTTCGGAGCGCAGGCGGGACCAGGGCTTGCTTGCAGGAGCAGAGGGAGCTGGGCTTGTGTCCATGTGAGGAACAGGAGAAGGTTCATTTTATGCAGTTTTCTGGTGTGGCCAAATCGGACAGTTTCATTGCGTGAAATAACCAAAATTTATAGCCAGGGCTTCGGAAATGATACCACTTCCAGTTGTTTTATGAACTATGCTGACATCTTTGGCTGTACAAAGTGTACTTGCTCTCTTGGTTGTCATTTGAAAGACACCTACGTTCTCAGTTGCCTCTGTTTCAAAAAAAAAACAAAAAACAAAAAACCAGAAACCACCTCATCGAACAAAAACATGTTCCAAATTATGCAGTTTCAACAGTTTAATCCTTTTGACTCACTAGCAGTCCAACTTGGAGCTTCCCAGTTAAACTAAACTGTTGTTTAAGCAGCACATTCTTACTCTCTCTTTGAATAATGGAAAAGGACTTCTCTTTTTAGGATCTGGGTAACTCAGTTAATCTTTTTATTTCAGTTAGAGAAGAACAGTGACTTGGTACGAGAATGAGATTAATTCCTCTTTGGTTAATTTATGTAAGCTTTAGATTTAAACTTAGGAGTCTTCATGGAAATCAGGTGAGATATAGCCTGTAATTGTCAGAGAGAAGGAAAATGAAGCTGGTGGATCAGAGCCATCGTAAATGGGATCCATGTTCCCCACTCTCCTACGACCTGCTGAAAAAGCCCTGCTCTTTTTGTCTCTGATCTCGGATGGTACGTGACCGTTGGTAACACTGCTTTCTGCTGATGCTTCTGGGAAGCAGAGGCTTTCTTGTCTGTGCCCAGTAAGGGGAGGTGGTGTTTTAGGATCTTCCCTCCAGCAGGGCGATGCAGCCTGAGGTCAGAGCTGGGAAAGACATGGTCAGCCCAAGCACCTGGGTGGAGGAGGAGGTTCCTCTTGGTCTGTGAACCAGTATTGTTGATTTTATGCTCCTCTTGATAAGGGGGTGTGCGATCAAGAGAATGCCTTAAGCTTCTCTTCAGTGCCCTTCTGGGTAATGAATGGCTGCCATCGTCCTCTCTGTAACACCACCGAGAAACTCCTCTGCTGTTTGAGGAAGGGTCCTTCCTAGTAGTTGGAAGGAAAATGGTGGCCAGGGAGGATTAGTGGGGGACTGTAGCATCCTAAACTAAAACTAGTATTTGGTCTGTAACTGTTTTCCATCTTTGTGGCTTTTTTGTGGCTCATCTGTACAGCATTTCATAATTATTAAAAAAGCTGAAACGCTTCCTTGATGATCTCCACAGAGGGATCTCTGGAAAGCCAAGACAGCAAGCATTGCCCATTTTGAGACAGTGTTTCAGGGCAGATATTTGTTGAAGTGCTATGTTAGCATAATATTTCTAAATGTCAGGCTAAGACCGTAAATTCTTCAAAGATATGATGCGTGGTTATGAGCTTTGGTGTTTCAGAGGATTTGCTTATGCCAATATCTGTGCAAGATACGGTATCTAGCCTTTGATGTAATTACTTGCCTGTAATGAAACTGGGCATTGAACAACAATACATCATCGTTCTTAATCTTGCTCTGCTGAAGTAGTAGTATATTCTGTATTTTAACAAATAGTCATATATGCAAAGGCCAGGGGAGAAGAACAGGACTTTGTACTGGTGAACCTGTGGCTTGAAAGTGTGAGATACGTGACAAAAAAAATTGTTCAGATTTTGAAGGAGAAGCTGAAAATCAGTCATACAAGTGCAGTGTGAAGAAAGGAACTTTAATAGCTCACAGAGGGCTTGCATAATCTGTATCACAGTCCTCCCTGTGGCTTTACCAGTCTCCTGATAAAATAAACTGCTTTGCCTGTTAAAACTGAAAACTTCTTAGAGCAAAACTTCTTTGTCTGTGCGAACAGTATACAGAAAGAGATGTTGATCTCCTTGCCTTCTCTGGCAGAGCAGTAGTACACCTTTCCTAAATTTTGAAACACTTATTTTTTTCAGCGAGAGAGAATTGGTTGCCTTAAAAATTGTCTTAAAAGGGAAAATGTTGCATTATTAGTATGTAGAAGTTTTGTGTTTTTCAAGGAACTAGTGTGTTTGTTATGCACAGCCTTCCCAGAGAAGCATCTATCAAACATCCTGACTCTGTCTCTTTCCCTCCCTGTCCTTCTCTCCCTGTTTTAGGTCTGGGTTGTTTTGTCTTCCATCCTCCTTTCCAAAGCAAGAGGAGCCTCCTGCCAACGCTTGCACTAACGGGGTTCCTGACGGCAGAGATCCTGTGCAGGGTGAGACAGAGCCGCAGCCTGCTGGTGGAAAGCCTCCCAAAGGCAACGGTGATGAGCAAGTGCCCCCGCTCCTGCCTCCCCCGCCGCCTGGCAGCCTTCCTCCCTACCCTCCCTACTTCGAGGGAGCTCCCTTTCCTCGCCCGCTGTGGCTGCGGCACACGTACAACCAGTGGGTTCCTCAGCCACCACCACGGACTATAAAGAGGACAAGGAGGCGTTTATCACGGAATAGAGACCCGGGAAGGCTTATCATGAGCACTATCAGGCTACGGCCGAGGCAGGTGCTTTGTGAAAAGTGTAAAAACACTCTGAACCCCGAGGATGAAAACGCAGCTAGGCAGAACGCTAAAACAAGGAGGAAGCTAAGCATTCAGGACAAAGAGCAGAAAAAGCACAGCGACTCTGACTACGTGGAGAAAAGGAACAAAAGAGAGAAGAAAGAGGATGACAAATTTTCTGGGGAACTAGTACATCGAACGCCAGTTATAAAAATATCCTACAGTACTCCACAAGGGAAAGGTGAAGTTGTAAAAATCCCTTCCCGGGTTCACGGCTCAGTCAAACCGTTTTGTCCAGAGCGAATATTGCAGAACGGAGAGGAGGACCAAGAGGAGATCAGAGACTCTGAACGATGTCGAGAAACCAAATGTTTAATGGACAAGTCAGCAGGCAGTCAGCTTGCTTCCATTCCAAAACTGAAGCTCACACGGCCGGTGCATTCCAGCGCGGATGTTCCACCTCCAAAGATACGGCTGAAGCCCCATCGCATGAATGATGGTCAGAGTGTTTCAATTTATAAAGCAGAACTTATCGATGAAATAAATGTCCTTCAGAACAGCAGGGAGACCACCCCTGGTGCATTTTACAATGATGAATCAACAGACAGAGGCTTAGCTGAGATCTCTTCAGGGAGTTCAGGTGAAGATGATGACTTTAAAAGGTTTCCCCAAGGTAAAGATGGACATGATAACTTGGCTTTCCTTATGAATTATCGGAAAAGAAAAGCAGATTCTTCTAGTTTATCGGTGTGTAGCAATGATAGTCTAGATGAATCCAAGTCTTCTAGCTCAGAAGTTACATCACCAGAAATGTGTGACTTTTTACCTGGTGATGATGCATCTGTCTCTTCGTCTTCAAAAGATGAACGTAAAATTGTGCCGCCATTAACAGTTAGACTACATACCCAAAGCGTGTCTAAATGTGTCACTGAAGATGGAAGAACTGTTTCAGTGGGGGATATTGTTTGGGGTAAAATTCATGGATTTCCATGGTGGCCAGCACGTGTTCTTGACATAAACCTTAGCCAGAAGGAAAATGGGGAACCTTCATGGCGAGAAGCTAAAGTATCATGGTTTGGTTCTCCAACGACTTCATTCTTATCTGTTTCAAAACTCTCTCCTTTCTCTGAATTTTTCAAACTGAGATTTAATCGCAAGAAGAAAGGGATGTATCGGAAAGCTATCACAGAAGCTGCGAAGGCAGTAGAGCATCTGACTCCAGAAATAAGAGATCTCTTAACACAGTTTGAGACATAACTTTGCTGCCAGTATCAGGTGAGTGCTTGCTGGACTAATACCAGTGGAAAAACTTCCTTGTGTTTTTTAACCAGCATTCCTCTCTTTGCATTTGTTTTTCCATAAAAACTGAGGTCAGCAGCTATTAAACTTAAATGCTTGGGTGTGAGTTGGTGGTGGTAACTTCAGAGGTGATAAGAGCTGTTAGCTCCAAAACTTTGGGAGGACCATGGGAATTGGAGCCCCTAATCTCAGAGGGGAGTACGAAGCAATAGACATCATGAGGAAAACAAGCCTTGCTTGCTCGAAGAGCTAATAAAATTATGGTAATGTATTAGAGCAGTTTACAGTTAGGATGTGGTGAGTATCGATGGTAATTCATTTGCGATAGAACTAATCCTGTGTGGTTGGAGGGCTAACAGCTCCTAGACTGTTTTTTTGAACTGTCTTTGGTTCAAAGAACAAAAACTCTTCTTGGAGTTGAGGTTATATTTGTCGTATTTAGGTACTGATACCAAGCAGTTACCCGCAACAGTTACATGCTCTTGGAGGCCCTTTGCTCCCCTGCAGTTACTGCAACCCCTATGGTATTTATTTCTTATGAAGGCACTATCTTTATGGCTCTTGAAAATAATTGTATTAAAAACTGTCTCTAACTGGGGAACAGTATTTCACAGCACTTGTTTGGCTTGTGTCTGAAATGTTGGTGCATTGCTGGGGACTGGTCTGGATCATCAAATGCAATTCTTTTGGTCCTCACCTGTAACCTCTTTGAGGGTGTAAAGTGGGAACATACAAATGGGAGCTGATTCTTTGTGATGCCTCAATATTTTGCTTTTACTGGTTGCAAGCATGGAGAGTGATGGGACTCCCTGTCACATCAAACAATCAAAACTTTGCCCGGGATGAAAATTTGGTACCTATAAATACAGGATGTGGTATGACTGGGAATAGCATTACCATGTGTAACGTTAGTTGATGCTGCCTACGACACTGGCCTCAGTGAAGTCCATGGGGAAGGTTCCATCAACTTGAATAAGATCTAGAATTGTTTCATGACCTTCCAGCTGCCGTTATCTAGACAAGACCTCATCTGTAATACTATTAAACAAGGGAATGGATTAACTTTTTATCTGAAAACCATAACTAATTAGGAAGAGTCTTGTTGTCAAAGGTCTAGCTTTACGTAGTGTCCTGTGGAGGATTTTTATCGGTTCATTATGTAGCCCCGTAAGCTTTTCCCTCAGTTTTCTTCTTCATGCCAGGAGGACTGTGTATACACAAGCCAGTACTGCTCCTGGTGTAGACTGTTTGCTTCTCTGTACCTGAGCGATTGTAATGCAGTGGGACTATGATGGTCAGTGCTCTTATAATCCCGAGGGGGGGAAAAGGACTTTTTGTGCCCTCTGCTGTGGGGCTTCAGCATTTGCTTGAGTGATGAAGGACTTGCATTGAGTTATTCTATCCCTGCAGGCCCAGTTGGAGTATATAATCAGAGCGTGCCTACTGCCCAGACCCCATGGGCTTAAGGGGTCTGGACAGCCAGACACTCAAGCAAGTAAAAATGTGTAACTGCAGCAGCATTTGAGTTTCAGCCTTGATCTTGCCTCTTCAAATGCTGCTTAACTTTGGCTGAAGGCTTTATTATGTTGAGAGTGTTTGGATTGGACCCAAACTTGTATTAGCTAGATCTGGAGTATAAATAAATTTGATGCCCAGAATATGCTGTCCTTGCCAATCAAAGAATAATGGTAAAAATCCACAGCTTCTGTATGAACTCGTTCTATTTAAAAGAGCAGCAGAGCTTCGTTTGTCTTCTGAACTGTCTTCACTGGATTTGTACGTGCAGTGTGGGACCACTTCAGCAGAATGGATGTTGTCACCGTTACTGACAGCTGTCTGACTGGATAATACTTTGCTGCTATGAGCTCCCAGTAGGCTGACATGCCACATCTGGTGGCTTCTGGGGAGAAGAAGGGGCAGGGTGAAGGAGCACCTAATGCTTCAGATCAGTCAGATTGGCCATGCCAGTCCATGCAGAGTGGGAAACCTTATGGCCAAGAGCAGCAAAAAAAAAAAAGTCAAGACCTGGAGGTCAAAATGGGGAGGATTCTTGCCCAATCAGCTATTAGCCTGAGGAAGACACTGCACACTCTTACCAGAGGGACCACTGCGGAGGTGATGCTAATGGTGATGCAGGCTGAAAGGCAAGGCCCGAGGAGAGGAAGCACTTGCTCCAGAGGAGACGTGGGTAGTTGCAAACACAGTAGTGTCTGACCTGTAGGCACAGAGCAGAAGGGATAGAGCAGGTCTGTAAACTGAGAGAAAGAAGATGTTGAGAATAGTGAGAAAATGATGGGATGGCTTGGATTAGGTCAGACCCTGCCTTCCCTCCGTACTCTTCAGCCAAACTCCCTGTGCATGTATGGGTATACAGACACACTTAACGCGTACTGCCGTTTCATCGGCCGCCTTCCGCTGGCTGTCTGGGGGTGGTTTTCTGCCTTCCGTGTGTCAGAGGTGAGCTGCCAGCCCGCTCTGCCTGCCTGGAGATTGCATGATAATTGGATAAACTCCATTTACTCAGAAGAAAACTAGAAAAGCAGAACAAAACAGCTTCCCATGTTCCACATGGGTCATGTTTACTCGGTTTTCCTGTTCGACCAGCGTGCCTCATGTCTTGGTACGTCACTTACATAGCAATTCATTGTTTCTGAGACTTGCCCTGTATCTAATTGTCTGCAATCAGGAGGATTGAATTTTATTGCTTTCCTTGAATGTACCTAAGGTAGAACTGAAACGTTTCATATTCTTTCCTGAAAGGTATAACTTAAGTTTTTACTAATGTTTGCAATTCCTTAGTCGTAGGACTCAGACATTCAACATTTGAGCTACAGTTAAACATGTTTCCAAGAGCAGGCATCTGACTGGTAATCTTGCATGTTGCCACTGCGAAATCCATCCTGCTGTGACCTCACCAGCAGCTGCACGAAGGCTTGTTGTTAGCAAACAAGAAGCAAGAGTTCAGGAGGTGCATTCAGCACCTGCACTTTGCTAATGCTGCTTGTGGTCATCCTAGGTATGGCAGAATTTCGTGACTGCTGACACTTTCTCTTGCGTATCTGTCTGTCTTCTGGCATGTGATACTGTTCTCCAAATGGTGTAGGGTAACTACTGGAAAAAATGTACGAACAACTCAGGTAATTCAGTCATATAAAACTGGAAGTGACTAGATTAAAAAAAAAAACAACTCGTTTTGGGTTGGAAAAGCTGGTATGATCATTTGTGTATTTATTATTCTGTCCTTATTCTTCTTTTGCAAGGAACATGCTTTATTAAAACCCTGTCATTAACTGACTAGTAAAACAAGATTACTGGAAAAACAACAGGCAGGCTAGCAACTTGTAAAAGTCACGTTCATAACACACTCTTGGGTTAGAGTATAGCCAGAAGAAAATGCCCACTGTGTTCTCATGCTGCCTTGTAGTTTCTACTTTTGTATCTTGTGTACAGAGAGCCTCTGTGCATGGGTGCCGCAGGTCTGACGCTGCCTGTGCTGCGGAGATGTCTGCTCTGTAGCTGAACGCTTGGTTGAGTTGTTCCTACCTGGTTTCAAAGCAGCAGGTGTTAGCTCATCTCTGCTCGCTCTGCTTGCGTGACTGAAGATCTTTATCGATAACAGCAGTAGCTGTGGCCGGGCCTGAGAGCGCTAATAGCGTCAAGATAGCAGGAGGTGTCACCTCCCCTCTGAGCCCAAGCTGCTGTTCGTCAGGTCCCTGTGTTGTGTCAGGAGCCGTTCCCACAGGATGGGAGCCAGGTCCCACCTCGTGGCTGCCTTTAGTGCAAAGCACCAGGAAGACAGTTGCCTCAGAGTGCACAGGATGTTTGCTTATCTGTCCTAGGGAAAGCCCTTAAGGCTCACGCCTTGCAGCGCTGCTGTGTTCTCTGTGTTCTCCAGGATTGAGGTGACTCGGGTACAGCTAGCTGGGGTTACAAGATTGTGTTCGCTGTGCCAGGGTCCAGCTGGGACCCGGCCGCGCAGGGATGTGCTTCAGCCTCTCGGAGAGCAGCGGGGCACACATGCCCCCGTTCCTCTGTGCGGCGGCGGTGGAAGCCCTGGGGAGGATGTTTCGGGTTCGGGTCTGACCCAGACGAGCCCTGGGGCTTCAGCAGCAGCGCAGTGGGCACCGGGGAAGAAGCTGCTGGAGCAGGATCCACTGGTTTTCATGAGCCGAATGCCTGACCGGCCTGAGAGAGGCTCCACTGACGACAGCTGGGGACTCTGGAAATACAATGGGTAACTCATCTTTAATCTACTGAACTGGTTATTTCTGAGAGTTGAACTCTTGCTAATCACAGCTCTGGACTATTGCTTGGAAAAAAATGAAGGCCAGAGGAAACTGAGGCCAAAATACAGGGAGTTGTTGCCAGTTTTACCAGTCTAATCTCAGCGCCGTCTGCCTGCGGTGGTACTGGGCGCCTGATGCAGAAGAGGTGGCTGCCAGCGCAGCTGAGCTCCCTTCTGTGCCAGGGACAGCCGCGCTCGCCCCTCTCCGCTGCACAGTCTCTCCTCTGCTTGCTCCTTTGTGCCACGTTCATCAGACTGTCTGCAAACAGATGCGACTCACTGACCCAGCAGAAACTGCCCAGAGCTCTGCTGGTGCGTGTGGTCTCTTTCCTGGATCAGTTTTCCTGCCGGTTCGTGGGACGGTGGGTTTCCAGGACGCGTCAAGCAGGCACTGACAGGAGGCGTGTTGCCAGCACGTGCGGCTGCGGGAGGCTGCGAGCAAGGAGCGGGTGCGCAGCCTCGCCTGCAGCGGCTGAGGTTGCCCTGTGTGATGCATGGGAGACCGCCCTGAGCTGCGGTGATGCTTCTCCTTCCAAATCGTGCTGCAGGTGGTGTTGCCTTTCCCCTGGTTCTGGCAGCGTCCTGCCCTTTTTCCCTGCCTCACTGAGGCTGTGCTGCGGGCCTGGTTGGACTCCTCGCACGTTATCCATAACCCATGTTGGTGCGGGGCAGTCAGGAAAGCCTTCTGAGATGGGGAGATGCTGCCTGCTGGGTGCTGAGGACACGCTTCTCAGCAGGCACAAGTGTGGGACCTGCTCCGGGAGCCAGTCCATGTGTGCTTCGGCACTCCAGCCTGACTCAGCTCTGTAGCTGATGTTTTCTTGAGAACAGGAATCTCTCTTGTACTGTTGCGTTTGCTTTCTGTTCACTTTCATGATAACTTCGTATTTAAACTTGCAGCTGCGTAAACTCCAAGTTTCTTGAGCTAAACGATTGCTCTTCCATTATCTTGCACAGCGCTATAAAACCCGAGCGGCTGTGCTGCCATGCTGGGCGGGTGCAGCCTGGCGGGCACGGCTGCAGCGTGCTGCTGGTCTGTCTGCAGGCAGCCAGCCCTCGGCGGGGCCGGCGGGAGCGGGGATGCGGCCGCTGCCTGGCGCAGGGGCAAGGAGAGCCGCGATTCCCTGGCCGCCCCGTGCCGCCCTGGGGAAGCCCGACGCGGCTGGGTTTGGGGCTTTGCGGGGAGGTGCTTCGCTCCCGCTCCCCCGGTGCGGTGGGGTGTTGGTCCGGGCTGAGCAGATCCCGCGCTGCTGCAGGGCTGCGGCTCTTTTTTCGTGTTGTGATCCTCCTGAGTGGTTCCTCGTGGCGGATTGCTCTTCTGCCCTCCCTTTCACGCAGTAAAGCTCTTCATGAAAATTGCTTGTGGAATTTTGTGTGCATCTCAGTATGAAATGAGTTTACAGTATATGTGTTCGTTCATTTGCTTTTTTGGTCTGGAAGGTCCTTTGTTCGCCCCCCCTCCCTTCTCCCCCCCCTACCCCCAGGCTCTGGCTGTGAAACCATTAAACTTTAAAATACTATCTTTTTGAAGGTTTTAATTTTACTGCTGTTAGCTTAATAGACCCTCAGTATCTGTCCATTTAGCCATTCATCAACAAAAGCACACTGCTACTATGTGCAGCAAAAATCAAAGCTTATTGCATACTTGCTATATATAGTAAGCTCTAATGTAAAATTTGGAACATTGGGTTATGACTTCACCTTCAAAGATGTTCAGGGCTTTGTATGTGCATGTAGCCAGTACTGCTTGCCAGCAGTTTATGAAGCAACATAAATCACTCTTCTTTTTCCTTTTACCCTTTCTTGTCTGCTCTACCAGCGGCACAAAAAGGTTATATAATTTCATATAAAGTTGTGGTGGTGACTGCTGCGATAGCTGAAGTTTTAAAAACACCTACCTGGTCATGTGAAATATTTCAGCCCAGAAGACGAATGCTTGAGATTTTTCTTGGCCTGGTTTCTAGATAGTTCAGTCAACTAAAACTAAGCATCCAACTTAATTACTGTTTCTCAAAGTGTTCCTTCAAACAGCTTGAAGTCAGCATCTGTGCATATGAATACAAAGTGGGAGAACAAGTCTAAAATAGCCTGCATTGCATACTTATGCGGCCCGGTGCTGGATGTCTGGAGCTGCACGTCTGGTGGTATCCTGCTGGTTTTCCTGTTTCTCAAAGCACTTGTACATTTGTGACTACTGTTGCTGCATTTGGAGACGTCTAGGTCCATGTTGCTTCTCCCTGTTCGTGACATCTGTTGCCCCCTTTCCCTCCACTCTCCCAGTCGTATTTTTTGGAAATGCCAGTAGGCCATACATTGTGCTATTTCTAACTGCACACAAGCTGCACAGATGCCCAAGAACGTGATCTGCTTACATGAGCTGTAACTTCAGCTGCCAAAGGAGATTTGTATAAACGGAAGGGCTTAACGACTCTCCCTGGGAGAACTGCAAGCTGTTGCCCCTTGCAGCAGGGACCTCCAAGCCCAGCTGAAGCTGCGGGCGTCCACTGGTTGTGCTAGCGGAGCGTGCCAGCGGGGAGGCCGATGAGCTCTGCCGAGAGGGCTGGGTGGCCTCCTGCCGTGCCGCTCGCCCGCTCTGCGTCCAGCTGCTGCACGAGTGGGATCTGTGCCGGTGGGCTCGGGGCAGCAGGTGCCTTTAGCACAGCGCGTAAGGACCCTTAAGGAAGTGCTGCTTCCTGGGGGAGGGAGCGGGAGGCCACGTCTCTACACAGCGGAGATGCATCTGGATGAAGAGCCTGGAAACTTGCCTCTTTGAAAACTTACGCATAGCGTAACTTCCTGCAAGAAGTAAAAGTGAAATTTCTGTAGCCTTTCCTGAATCGCATTTATTTACTTGTTTGGTTTGTGAGCTCAAAACTGCCGTTAGACTTCCCTTTTTCACAGCAAGCACGGCGAGGCTGGCAGATGGGGTCTCAGGCGCAGGGCTTGCTGGCATGCAGTTTAGAGGTGAGCAGCACTGGGCAACAGAGGGGGCAACAGAGCCCTTGCAGAGGCGGTCCTCTTGCCTCTCCCTGCAAGGCAGAGTAGTTCATCCTGTGTCTGGTGTAGTTAAGCAGATGTTTGCAAAGTGTTGAGCACCCTCAGGCTGCACCTATAGAAAGACTACTTTGTGCCAAGAAGGAATGGGGGATTTTTAGAAACTTGGGGATCGCTGTGTGTAGAGAAGGGTACTCATTCCTCTGAAGGAGCGGAGTGAATGAGGTCTTTATGCTACAGCAGTGCGTTGTTAATGCCACATGAAGCTGCTTGGCACATGAGGCTTGGTGACGCAGTGGGGTGGCACAGGTGTTTCCCATTTTAGTGCTTGGACATGGAAGGTAAGAAATGGCCAAAAGTAAAGCCGTGCACTTCAAACCTGAAAATTGATGTGAAAACTATTAAATATTGAAAAATGTGCAAATTGTTGTTTTTCAGCCTCCATGCATGTTTTTTGTTGTATTGTGTCCCCCCCTCCACTGGAAGTACCCGCTGCTGATACTGGGATCAGTGTGAGTGGGAGCAGGTGTATGGGCTGAGTAACAGATTTTCTAAGTTCTGCCTACGAAAGGCTGTAGAGGCTGCATACCTGTATGCTGCAAACTAGGTGAAGATGAGTTGGTGCCTGGTTTATTTGTTTTAATCTGCTTGATGCGTCTGTTCTGCACTGTGTAAGTACTGTTAGAGAATACGTGGGCTTTGCGTTGGATAGTTTATGAAGTCTTGCGTATCCTGAGATTGCGTACATCCGAACTAAGCTTCTCGTGTCCGTCAGTGATGACAGAGATGGTGTTTAATGCCTCAGTTCCTGGAGAGCTTGTCCTCTTCGTACCTGCAGTCCCTCCGCCCCAAGTCTCTAGCCCCTCAGCCGGTTGGAAAGTGCTCTCTCGCTTCCCCAGGAGCTTTCTCTGCCCCCAGGCAGGAGCAGTGTGGGATCCTGCTGCACGCACCAGCGGTGACATCCATCTAGTGCACGAGGGCAAGGGCTGCGTCTCCTATCAGTGCCGAGGCGGCCGGGCCCTGGTGCCAGTGGGCAGCAGAAGGCTCTGGGTGCCCTGGTCTCCGCAGATGCGGCGTGGGCCAAAGGTCCGTGAGTGGCTCCCAGGTCTGTGCGAGTGAACATGACTCATCTCGCCTTAGCAGGAGGGTCATAAATTCTCTCCGGCATCTTGTGCTGAAGCCTTTTCCACATCAAGTCTGTCAGCTGCCTTGCATGTGTTGTATAATCATCTCTTTGGTTGCTGGTATGTGTGTCTTTCTGGAAGGGAAGAGTAGAGTATTTTTTTAAAGGAAGGCTTTTTTTTGTTAAGTTGATTAATTTCTGAAGGAATGAATGCTTTTAACTAATGTACCAGGTTCTGTTTAATCTACATTAGATTTTTGCTTTTGTAGGATCAAACAAACTTGTTTTCTTTATAAAGCATGTTTCCTGTGTGCTGTCTGCAGTTGAAGAAGTGAATTGCAGTAAAATTACTAGTTTAATTTCCTTTATGAATGATGACTTGCTTTATTTTGATTCAAGCCAATGATTTGAGCTTTTTCTTCATGCAACCCTTTCTAAAAGCAGAAAGCCCTCAAACCGGATACTGTTTTTTCATAGAGGTGCTCAGACGGTAGAGTTTGATATTGGCAAACACATCAGCCGGCCTGTTGAAGTCAGGCGAACCTCCATGCCTTGGGGATGGTTCGGAAGTCCCGTGCGGCCGGTCGGAGGCAGCAGTGCTGGCTGTGACACCGTAATGCTCGCCTGCCCGCACCCTCCTCCACAGAAGGGGTGCAAGGCACGAAAAAGAAGGACTTTCCTGAATCACGGCAAGCACTGGGCCTCTTTCTTTGCTTTTCTGCTCAAATTCTGCTGGTGTCGGGTTTTTAGGCAGATGCTGTCTTCAGAAACAAAGACTGTCGGGAGCCACTCGGCTGCCTGTCAGAAGCCCCCTGGGCTCTCCAGCCCTCGCTGGGCTGCAGGCGGACACAAGCACTTGATTCTGCTCAGCTTGCCACCAGGGCTTCCTTCCTCGTCTGGAGGAAGGCTGATTTAGCGATGCTAAATTACAGCCTGCTGTTAATTGCCTGCATTATGATTGGAAAATATTCCTCCAAAATAAGCTTTGTGAGTGGAGAAAGCGAGGAGGCTCCCTGCTCCTTCGCGTCCCCACCTGCCCCACGGGAGCCCGTGCTGCTCGGAGGGGTGTGATGGTTTGCATGCCTCTGCGTGGTGAGCCCTGGCTCTGTGGTTTTCCAGAGGAGCCATGGAGAGGAGCTGGATTCCTTCGTCCAGCTGCAGCATGTGTGTGCGTCTCCTGGTCTCCAGCCTGAGCCGACCTGTGGGTGTTGCTCCTTGCTGGCAGTGCGGCAGAGGACGCCGAGGAGCACCACTGCTGCATGAGAGGTTCTCAGTGGGGCACCCGGGGCTCTGCCTCTGTGCATCCCTCCGTGGGACCCTCGGCTCCATCCAGCAGCACAAGGCCAGGGAGGGTTTTGCCACCGCTTTCCGTAAAGTCAGGAGCCCTTGCGGTGCTAAGCCCGGCACCTTGTGCTTCCGCGGAGGCAGAAGGCTGGGGATTCGGGCGATCCCGAGCGGTGGAGCAGGCACTAGGGATGTCCTGCACTTGGCTGGCAGGAGATGCCAAGTCTCCCGAGCAGGGCTGCCAGCAGAGCTGGTGTGGTTAGGGTCCCCACTTGTAAACACAATCGGGGTGCATTAATCTCAATTCAGTTTTGAATAAAATCAGTTCAAATCAAAAAGACAAATCAACTTTTTGCACTCTGCTGCAGCTGCTAAACCTGTATTTGTGAATAGCTTTATTTGATCCAAAACTGCATTTTTTTTATTATGAATAAGCTCTTGGCTTCAGGAGAACTTTCCTGGCTTTCCTTTTGTCATACAGTTTAGCAGACAGGCTGCTAGATCATGCCAACATCCTGAATCAGTCGGTCTGTTATGCATACGTTACTCATACCTGTATCAAGGCTACAGTAATGTCCAGAGCACAGCGTTTAAGCTGCTGCTCCATTTTGAAGCTTTTTTTAAACAGAAACCTCTGAAGTTTTCTAGAGACAAAGTGAGAGAGTATGAACGCCTGTTGCTCCTACTGAGTGCATGTTGGAAACCCCTGGGTCTGCCTGGCAGGTTAGCTAATACAGACACCGGAGCTCGGCTAGCACCCAGAGCTCAGCCTGCTCCGTGTCCCTACCAGGGAGCAGCGTGTTCCCTTGCACAGGCAGAGCCCCTCACTGGGAGGGCTGCTTGGCATCGTGCTTCTGTGGTGACACTTCTTTCCCCTGAGAATTACCAGTGTCAAATCACAAGGAGTAAAACTGGCCTGAGGGCTTGCTGCTGCCTCCTGAACAATGGAATGTAGATTTTCTGTTTAGACAAAATATTCACCATCTATAATTTGTCTCTAAAGGGCCAGCTTTTTGCAAAAAATACATTTGAGGGATATTCTACCAAGTCCCTAGACCTCCCTAAGGCTTTGGAAGATAAGCATTCACGTGAGTTAGTTGTGTGGTCTTGAAAATCTCAGAAGGCCAGTGAATAGATTATCCTGCAAGATTAAGTATATGTTTGTATTTTGTTGACTGTAGGTAATTGGGCCTTGTCCTGACACATCCCAGTTTCTTAGGAGCAGGATAATTCTGGTGAATACTGAGCTTATGGATTTGAGGATTGCAGTCCTTCTCTGAAATACAGCTGTTAGGGCAGGTGTTCATGGCATGGTAAATCAGCTCTTTGAAGTCTTAAATGTGTCAGCAATACTGAAATCATTCTAGGTGATGAGCCTGTGCAAATTGGTGTCACTTTTGGTTCCATGCCTGCAGAGGATGCGTTGGTGCATTTTCAGCAGTGTTGGAAATATGATCATCTTTCTGCATTTGGTGTTGGCATTCTTGGTTTAATTGTGTTCTGTACTTGTAAGTCACAAACCTCAACTATGAGGGGTTTTTAAAGGTCTTTGATCTCTTGCTTCCTAGCATTAATCCTGTTTGTCAGGAACACAGATTTGAGCCTGTGTGTCCTGTGGTTTTGACTCAGCCACTCTAGTTGATTTGTCATGGACATGCGTTAGGACTGACCAGACTTTTGAACTGTTTCAAACTGAATTGCATTTGAAGTATGGTGCACTGATGATTTCGCGATTGAGAAGTGCAAGTGTAGACCCCTGTGCCATCTTTTCGTTCATTTCTGTATCACTAAGTTGTTTCATGTGTCTCCTCTTCTGGCTTCCCCACTTGAAGGCAAATGGATGCTCCCTTTAAACTTCCACTCCTTAACCTGACTCACAGGGCCGGTGCAATTACACCTTGCATGCAGGGCTGCAGATAAGGTACAGGAGGCTGCAGATGAGGACTCTTCTCTTTGGTTTTTCCTGTGACAGGCCCATCCCTCTCCAGGAGATGTTTTTTTGGAAGCCTGTCACCTGCCTTTATTCTTAGTGGCTGGTATTTAGTGAGAAGGCCAAATGACCAGAGTGCCACATGTCAATTGCTAAGCAAACTTCATTACCTTCTAGTACCTTTATTTTGGAGCGCGTTGTTTTGCATTTCCGAACTCAAAAAAAACATCTCACATGCTCTTGTTGCCTAAAGACTCGTCAGATGTGGTCCAGTGTGCCTGGTTACAGCCACCTTTGGATGGCTGGATGGGAGGGGAGCGGTGGCATTGTCCTTCTGTGAGAGACACCGGGTGTCCCAAGAGATCTGCAGTGCTGCTGTGGCTCTTGCTTTCTCATGGAGCCCGAAGCAAACGTCCGGAGTGGGAAGGGAGCACCTGTGGTGAGTGGGGATGTACAAGGGGCAGCAGGGATGGCTCTCGCCTCTGGAGTCAAAGTGAAGAGGTGGTTTGGCTGCTGTACCTCTTCACTTGAAGCATGATTTGGGTACTGTGGCAGCAGTCGATATCTCGAGCAGCTGCAAGTACTTAGAAGAGCTTCTGTAAGGCTTGCTCTCAAGAGGGAAATAATCCTATTTTGTAGATTGTATTTGAAAAGTAGAGGCAGGACTGAGCAGATGTTCTTCGCATGGCACTCTAGGGACTTGTAGCAGATTAACCTACAATACCCCCCACCCTTAAAGACCAAAAAATCTGTAAGGCAGGGACTCAGGATTTTTATTATCACTGAAATTCATATCATGTCTGTCTTGGAGAACATTCCCACTCTTACTTTAGATCTGTTAACTTGACAAGTTTCTTCCAAAACTGTAGCTGCTGCTGTTTTTGTCTGCTGCGCAAGCTGGAAGCAGGAGAATGCCAGGCTATATTTAGCCGAAACCCGGAGCGTGTTCCTCGCCGTTAATATCGGTCAGTTCTGTGCCGCTCGCAGTAACCTCTCCCTCTTTCACTTTCTTCAAGGTAACAGAAGATAAGAGCACAGCTGTTCTCCTAGAGTGTCACGAAGTCTGTAAACATCCTGACATGCTCCCCAGGAGAATCTGGAGGTTGCCATGCACATGACAGGAGGACGGGTTTCCTTGTCAGATTGCACTGCTTATCATCTGTGAAAGGTGACAGGCACCTGGACGTGGAGCTAGGAGGCTCTTCTGGTGTGAGGATGGCAGGAAAGTCTTAAGGATTTTTTAACCTAGGATGAGAATTTGACAAGTCATACAACAATGAACTAGGAGAACAGCAAAAACCACAACTTGGAATGTATTTATTACCTAAAAGTTAGCTATTCTTGATAAAATCCCAAAAATTATTGCTGCTGCTTATTTTACTTACAGATTTCACACACTTGTTAATTTTAAAGCTACCAAACTTTTACTCAATACTGTACTCTGAGAAATGTAATTGGAGCAGGACATGCAATAGAATGAAATCATTGTAGTGTCTTAAGTACAATGGACTCACTTTTGTGTCTATTAAAACTTGGAAAATGTGCAACACGTAACAATGTGGCTATCATTGCATATATTAAAACTTTTTAATGTCATTTACTGCAGAGCTGAGAGAATCTACGTTTTCAAGTACGTGAACAAGCAGTCAACAGGTAACTTGGATGGTTGCGTGTCCTAAATGTGCTTCCTAAAGTCACCTGAAACAGTAGGCAGCACAGCCTTGATTCGCCTCTACTGTGTGCATAGAGGTGGGTGGTTAGCCTGATGGCACCAACTGGAGAATGAACTAACTTTTGTGTACACACCTAGTCAACGAGTGTAATTTAAGGCCTCTTGGACACATGCTGTTGAGTAGAAGGAATCCTTGTCCTCACATATCACCAGAAACGACTGACAATCTTAAAAAAAAAAGAAAAGAAAAAACACAAAAGCTAGGTAGGCTGTTTTTTTTATCCACCTTAGAGTAGAAATGGTTTACGAACTAAAGTGACCTGTGGCCGAGCTTTTGAAACTGTGTCACTTAATTTCTTTGGATTTGCAGTAATCTAGCTTTCCCCTGAATTCCCTCAGTCTAGGAATTTGTGATAATCTATTGCTTCTGGTCCTGTGGAGAAGAGTTCAGAGTTGCCTCTGCTAGGTAAAATGTCGTCTGCATGTGCTAGAAGATTAACTTCAAGCTAAAGGATCGTTGCACAGATTCTCCTTCCTGTTTGTTCTTAATCTTTTGCAGCAAGCACTGATGAACTATTGTTGAATTCAAAGAACCGAGTGGATAGGAAAGCATAGAAGCTCATGTTTTCCTGATTCATGCTGGTTCATAATGTGGTCTCTTGAAAATCAGCAAGAGGTCAGAACTTCCCTTTTCTGTTTAACAAAAACAAAGTTTAACAAGAAAAGTTAAACACCAAAAAAACCCACTTCTGCTCGGTCTCAATAAGTGCATACAGTCAGTCAAAGATGTTTCCCTTAAAACAGTTGGAAGACTGTAGTAAAAAACATGCAAACTAAAATGCATTGCTGAAATAGGACATCTGTCTCCCAAGACCAATTTTGGCCACCTCTGCAAACAAATAAATAATTTTCCTGTTTTCCAAAAATAAATGTAAAAAGGACAGCAGTGTATAGAGAAGGAATGTGTTCCTGCACCTTGTGTAAAGCCTTTATGAAGCAGCTGTTTACCTGGGCGTCAGCTGTGCCCATCTCCAAAGCAGACTGCTTAGCTGGCAAAGATTATCTTGTGCAGTCAGTACTCCCACTCATGGAGAAAACAGTTTTGCCTTTCTCAGCCCCTGTGTCTGTTTGTCTTCAGGAATTTCTTTGTGTGTGTATGTTTGTTTGTTTTTTTCCTAGCATCTTGAGCTAGGCTTAGGGTTAGCTGATGGCTATGTGAGGTAGTTTCTGTGTTTTCTGCTCACACAGTTCTTCATTGTACAAAAACCCTGCCAAAATGTGTCACAAAGCTTTTTGGCTATAGTATTACAGCATTTAGCTGAAGGGAGTTACAAGTAGCCTTCTGTTCATTTAAAAAAAAAAAAAGGCAAAATGAAAATAAGCAAAGCTCCACTCCAGGAAAAGCACCCGTCTATTCCTGTCTCTGGTGACGGGCTGCTTCTGCCTCTCTGCCTGAGTGGGAAGGCTGCTCAGTGGCTTCCACTGAGGAAGTTGCCAAGATCAACAGGTGAGTACTTGTGCCTTCATGAGAAGGCTGGCGGATGTCGCTCAAGTCTCATGGATAGGCAGAAACCTCCATGAGGCTGGGTGTTCGGTCTCTGCTGGGTGTGGGAGAGAGTTATGAGACTTCATGCTTGGTGCCACTGTTTTTCTCTAGCTTTGTGTCAGTGCTGCAAGTGACATGAAACAGATTGGGAAGGTAAGGTCAAGCCCAGTGTCATTTCTGACACTGGTTGTAGTCCCCAGGATAGAGTTGTTTCAGAGGGGATGTCTGAGAGGTGTTTTTCTATGATAACTTGGCTCTGCAGGAAGACCTGGTACATGTAAATGCTCTGCCAGGTGTTCGTACAGTGGAAACTTGCCTGTCTCCTGCTGCAGCCTTGATAATCACTGCCAAACACGTGGGCTCAGAGCAGCGGCTGTGCCCCACAGGGCGGGTGGAGGAGCACCTGGTGTCACGGGCCAGAAGCCTTCCCGGTCCCCCCTTACAGCTTGCTGCGTCCCACTAGTGCCCTGCCACCAAGGCACGTTTCACGCCTTGCAAAGGGCTGCCTCCTTGCACCTGAGCGTGTGACATTCCTGAGATTGCTGGGCCCTTCAGAAAGCAAGCAACGTCTTTTGCTACCTGATACTGCGTGCAAGTGGAGAGGTAAAGGGAAAAATATCAGTGCTGAGCCCTCACCAGGTCCTTTGTCAGCAGCCAAAAGGCTGGAAGAACTGGTTTGTTGCCCTTTCCTGCTGGGAGGGTGGGGAGGGACTGGGACCCTCTTCCCAGCAGGACTGGAAGGTTGCATCTGGTGGGACTTTTTTTTTTTTTTTTACTTTTTACCCTTGTGACACCAGGTGGCCTGACACATGTCTGTATTAATGCCAGCTTAAAAGATGAAGCAGATGAGTGAAACTTAAGGACTGCAGGTGAGTCACTGGATTGTTGCCCCTTTACTAAGAACTGCTACAGAGAGTTTCAAGACAAAGACAGAGAAAATAGTGCTTAGGGGGCATGTGAGTGGGTTGAATGTTGGCATCCTTCTCTTAATCAGTGGCTTAGTCCCACAAATGGGTTTACACACCAGCCTTAAACAATATCCCAACAAAAAGCACAACTTTGGATCTGTGTATGGGAATTGGAGAAGCTGGCTCGCTTCACCTCATTGAAAAGATTATTCTTCAGTTTTGGCAAGGCTTAAAGTGAAAATCTAGCAGCAAAGTGCCTTTTTGCCTTGGCCATTATGCAGATACATGACAAGAATTTCTCAAATGCAGACGCATAAACCAAGAGCGTGCTGATGTTTCATTTCTTACCTGATTTTAGAAAGTTACTGTATAAGTTTCTAATTGTTATTTTTAATAATGTGAAGTTTTGAATGGCTTACTTTAGTCTTTTATTCCACCAGAGTAAAAGTTCCGTTAGGCTAAAAACTGAGTGGAAATTCTTCAGAAACAGTAAGCTGTCTTCATTATTCTCTGCAAATTGGTTTTGTGCTACCCATTGAACACCAGAAACCAGTTCCTCTGTTCTGTGACATTATACTTTGCTCAATTTTTAAGGTTCCCCTTCATATACTTCTAAAACTTGCACATGGCTCTAGGAAGTGGTGGGCCTTTTTCAGTCCATTTCAGTTCTTGTTACACTAAAGGCTTATTATAGTCTCCTCTGCTCCACGCTGCGGTTTTGGAGGTTTCCTCCTGAACACTACAGCTGTGCTTCAGCTCGAACAGCTGATTTCCTAAATGTAAGCCCTGCAGAATCAGAGTTTGTTTTTCCCCCCGATATTTTATTCTGACTTGAACAAATACTAAACCTATCAGTATTTTTTTTAATAAGGTGTTTTGCTAATATTCTGAATCTGTAGATTGCAGCTATATGCGCATAATCCACGTTCCTTTTCCTTAGCCTCATGTCTAATGCATCTTGAGCAGTTTTTCAAGTCTTGAGACTGGTGTAAAAAGGTTCCCTCTGCACTTGCTCTGCCTGGTGGGATTCACACCCTCTCAAGGGGAAGCAGGGTATTTTGTAGATGTGGAGAGAGAGTTTGGTTATTTCTGTTCAAAAATAGGATTTCTTACTAAGTTTTTGTATCTTATCTTTTCTGACTTACACATCTAGTTACTTCTAATAAACTTAGTAGGTGGCCTGACAATAGCTTCTGCTGCTTCGTGAGATGTAAGATGACTCGGAAAAGCTGCAGGTGAGGGCTGGGGACAGTGCAATGAAGCTGATTTGGGAATGGAGCGATAGTTTAGAAAGCGGCGGCATACCTCTGGGCGATCTGTGCCGAGTGGCACTGGGGAGGTGGCTGAGCAGGGTGCCGCGGTCTCCCCAGCGATTGGTCTGCTTAATTGCCTTGGTGTGTGCTAGCTCCTTTGGTAAGCAAGCAGTATGGAAAGGGTTCGTCACCCGCTGGAGCCCTGCGGTGGCTGCCCCTGTGCTTCTGTCCACGTGAGCGCGGCTGTGCTTTGGAGTGGCGGTGGTTGGTGGCACGCTGCCCGATGGCAGGGGCCCTTGCAGACTGGATTAGTTAAAGGGAAGGATATTTGGCTGAGTTCGTGTTGGAGTTGTAGCGCTTAATGATGCACTGTTTAGATAACTCTCTTATATGCTAATGAAGCCATCACAGTGACTTACAGAATAAAAATACGGTGTTGATTCCATCGGGGATCCTAAGTTGTAGATGAGACTTGCCTGGTTGCACAGCTGGCTTAGTGCTAGCTTACTGCCTGTTTCTCGCCGGTAAGGGCTTTGTGCGGTGCGCCTCGCGCAGACCTGCCTTGCCGGCGGCTCCAGCCGAGAGGCTGTGGGAGAGGCGGTGGGAGCTCTCTGTTCCCGGGCGTCCTCGCCTGGCAGGGAGACCCCGGCTCGCCCAGCCACGCTGCTGGCCCCGGGGCTGCCCAGGGCGTCCGTGCGCCTCGCTCAAGGCCGGCTGCAGCAGGGCGGCCTGGGCAACTAGGAGGAGCGGTCTGCAGACAAGGGGCTTCGCGGTTGTCCCGATGTGCGCGCAACACTGCGGCAGGGCTGGGAACCAGGCGCGCCTTGCTGACTACAGGAAAAATCCATGCTGACCGTTTTTGTAGTGTAAACTTCTCAGTTCCTCAAGCTTTTCTGTTGACCTGAAGTAAGCATTTTTCATAATTTGACTTTGTGAAATTTCAGCTTTTTTTCTGATGTAATGTTGAATAGGGGAAAAGAAATTTGAAAGTGAGTGGGATGAAAATCTGTTTCCTAAACCGTTCTGCCTTTGTTATTCATGACAGACCCGTCAGGCTGCATTTAGGGAGAGTATTTTGCACAGTTGATTTGCGCAGCATTCCTTAAGTTCGTCATTTTTAAGCGTTTCTCCTCACTCTCCCTCTTTTAGAGAAATCTTCCTCCCCACTTCTTAAACAAAGCGGAATTACAGCCACCCAGTGCTGCCTGTCACACCCCAGCTGGCTGGTTGTGATTCTGCTTTAAGTGCTTGGATAAATTTTACCCTCCTCCTCATTCTGCAGTTGTTGTGGCTAAATAGATAGAAGCTGGCTAGCTGTGGAAGGATTCAGCCATCAGGATGCCCCTGGCTGGTCAGTGCTAGGAGCCATAAGCGACGGGGAAGGTTGAAGCCACAGCAGCAGTGGGGCCCTGAGCCCCCCCAGCCCTGTGCGAGAGACCGGGCTCTGCTCCGCCAACGAGCCACAGCACTGGGCCGGCACGGAGGCATCGCCCTGGCCGTGCTGCGGGCATGGGCACCTCAGACCATGAAAGGCAGAGCTTGGCTACAATCTTTTTCATGAAATTAGTCTTTTGTTGGAATCTCATCCAAAATTCTCAAACACTGCCCTGGCACACTTGCTTAGCCCAACGCAGGGTTTGGAAGCCCGAAGGCAGGATTTTTGCAGTTCCTGCTTTTAAACCCCACGCTTGCTGCTGCCTGTGGGCAGCTGGATCAGGACGGAGCCGCTGGGGCCAGGCAGGAGGCCCCAGCTCCACGGCGGCTGCGAGCTCCCTGAGCAGCAGTCACGTCGCGCCAGCGCAGCCGCCGCGCTCCGCGCGGATGGAGCCGACGGGCGGGCCGCGGGCGCCGCCGGTGCTGCCCTCGCCCTCACCTCAGGAGAGGGCCTGAGCCAGCAGGCAGCCTGCCCGCGTGGCGGGCCCTGAGACGTGCCCTTTGCTGCCGCTGGTGCGGGGACAGGCTCCTCAGTCACGGGCCGGAAGGACAGAGCAACCCCGGCCGGGCAGTCCCAGCGCTGAGGGTGCTGAGGAAAACGCTGAACGAGCCCCTGAGGTCAAGCCCTTATGAGAATCAGAGCCCGAGCTCATGCTCCGGTCAGGGCTAGCCGGGTAGGGCAGCAGTTGTCGCTAGTTTGGTTCAGTCGCTCCTGGCACCAGTCTTGTTTTCATGGGGTTTTCTACCACTCCCTGGGGGAAAAACCGTCTTTATGGCTAAACTTGCTGCGTTTTAGCAATAGTTGTGTCTTATGTTTGTATATCCTGCTGGCTCGGCTGCAGCCTTGAAACAGAAACCCGTTCTGGGGCTGCATCTTCTCTTGGTGGGCAAGAGAAACTGGGATCTTGAACAGCTACCTTTAAAGATGAAAGTAGCCTTATGCTGTTCAAAGGCGTAGCTGCTATTCTGGTATGTAGTAATTTCCTTATTTTGCTGGATCTTAAGATTATTATTACTATCCATTTTTTATTACAGCTTGTAGCAGATGATTTCTAAGCAGCTTTTGTGTGTTCCTTTCTGTGTCTGGGGACTAACGGCTATTTTGTCAGACCTGGTGGCTGTGTGGGGCCGCAGACAGGGCTCGGGGGACCGTCAAGGCCGGGGTGCCCGGTGCACAGCTCAGATGGCCCCTGCTCATCATCCCTGCAGCAGGCAGGGCCGGGGCTGTGTCTGGGCTGCACACTCCGGATCTCTGAGCTTTCAGCCTGAGCCTGGGTGCAGCACAAGGGCTGGGTAAGGTGTGTGACCCCTCGGGATGCAGGGGCTGCCGGCGCCGGCACACGGCGCGGCACACCGGCATGGCGCCGGCTCTCCAGCGGTGCTGCAGCCCTCCCGATTAAAGAGGGAGGAAGCTGCTCGAATCCAATCCAATGCCTGTCTTGTACGGAAAATATTTTCTTTCCCCTAATTTTTTTTTTTAAGTGCATATTATAAAACACAAAGTTGGGCAAGTTGTTTTTAAAATTAATTTCTTGGGGGAAAAAAAACCACACACATATATTGTAAGCTGTTTTAAATTAGATAATAGAGGCTAGAGCATTTGGCTTTGATAACCAAAACCTAATGTGGGCTGAAGCAGAATATATTTGAAATAGAAAATCTAAAGTGCAGCTGAACTGAACACGTAGCAAAGCCCCACCTGGGGGTTTCTGAGCAGAAGGTTGTGGTTGTTTTTCCTGATGGAGATGGTGCCGTACCCAGGGCAGGTGAACACGAGGCGTTAGTGCCGCGGGGTGCTGAGGGCTCCTCCTTTGTGGCGCCGGGGGTCCTGGCAGGGCCAGCGGCTGCCCCCCACCTCTGCCAGCCCCGTGCGGCCAAGCCCCTGAAACCGAGCATCTTCCCCATGAGGGCCCCGCGCTGGTGCCTGTGGCTGAGCGTGGGCTGGGATGCAGAGGCAGGTCCGTGGGAGGAGAGCGGCTGGAGCAGGATGGTGCCCGGGTGCTGCCGTGGGGGCTCCCGCTGCTGCGGGAGGCCGGGCGCAACCCTGGTCAGAAACGCGGTGGCTTGGGGCGATGGCACTGGGAGCTGCAGCTCCCTTTGCTCAGGTTGCTTGCGAGCAAGCTGGACCTGGGTCCGCAGTCGTACCTCTGCCCGTGTCTGAAGTTTGGTCTTGTTTTTCATCTCATTGCTGGTTTGGGGGTGGGGGATCCTCTCTGCTTTGATTCTCTTTATGACTTTCCTCCACCCCATAATTTTGCTCAACAATATTGCTTGCAGAAGCCTGTAATGAATCAGTATGGTTTTAATTTGCTTATGGGTGTGAGCTAATGAAGGGTTTGAGATCAGGCTTTGCTGGCTGGCGCTGTGTCGCTGTATGGCGCTGAGTGCCTCTGCCCGGCTGGGCGCGGGTCGTGTCGCGGGGAGCGGCGGGGAGCGGCAGCGCACTGCTGCGGGGAGCCCGGGCAGCTCCCGCGCCGCTGCCAGCGGTCCGACACAGGCGCTTGTATCAATGAGTTTTAAGTAACAATCCTCCTATCACTGTAGCCTCTCCAAGACATATTCATTTATAATTTCCACAACTGAAGTTCTGTTGCTCAGAAAAATTGAATTTTCCCAGCGGCATGGAGGCTTGGTTGATGAGTCACTGCACTTTATTAGCTAATCTTAGATCTGCTGTGAATTACTCAGTGACTGCTGATACAAAGTGGGCTGAGAAAATGCTTGTTTTGAGTCATTTAATTTTAGAATTTGGGTCTCCTCCCCAGCAGGGAGGGCGTGAGCGCACGTGGGCTCAGAGCCGCTGGTGTTGGTGTGTGCTGCTCTGCTGGCGGGGCTGGAAGCAGAGGCAAACTTAAGAGTATGCGTTGTTTTCTCAAGTTAAATCCATGTGTGAATTTCAGTTACATGAAGATGCTTTTAAATTCAGGAATTACTTTGTGTAATTAAGTATGTATTTAATTAGATGGATTACGTAATTAGGGTAGAGATAGTGAAGTGGGGAGAAAGGGGCTTGTATCACCAAAATGAAGTGTTAAAATCTGTTGGGGGGAAGCACAAAAAGGTTTTGTGTTCAGTGTTTTTCAGCTCTTATTCCACAGACTTCACTGGTTTCTGAAGTTTCTCAGAAGGTGAGTGATAAAGCAAGATCGCACGTGTCCCCATTTGGAAAACGTGAAAGGTCCTCAAGCCCAAAAGCCCCGGACCACTGGGGCTGGCCGGAGGCGTTGCGGGTGCCTGCTGCAGCGCTGGGGCACTGCTGGGTTTCCATCCCAACACCTCTGGCTGCCGCCACGCAGCCTCCTGGGGCCGTCGGCCCAGCACCCTCCCCGGGTGCAGAGCGCGAAGGCCCCGCATACCGTCCCCGCGCCGTCCCGCCGTGGCCAAGGCAGCGCTGGTGGGGCTGCGCCGCCTTTCCAGGAGCACCGTGACGGGCCCTGCAGGGCCACGGAAGCACCGCGCACATTGCCATGGGGTGCCACGCTACTGGGGGCCTGCTGCCAAAGTCAGCCTGTGTCGGACTGAAGAGCTGCTGACTCAGCATCCATCTGCTTTTAAAGCAGAATGCAGAAAATATTCTCACGGACCACCGTAAAGTGCCCTGACTGCTAAGGAGGTTGCCCAAACATTTCACGGCTAATTTACAACCTGATGCGCAACGATCAGTAAGTTGCTCTGTGCAATGATTGCTGGTTTTAGCCATAGAACTGATTACTCTGTTTTCTGAAAGTTTTCTTTTCAATGTAATATCTTGTGATGTGGAGTTCCACAAGACTAAGCCATTTTGAGAATCATTTTATGGCCTTTGCTTCCTCTGATTTCAATATTTAAATAAGTATTGCACTTCCATTTTCTACATTAAAATTGGATAGTTTATTCCTTTCTTACTTGTCTCATAGCTGGTTTCTCATCTTACTTGCTTAATAGGTTAATCTATTAAGGATTTTGGTGAGGGATTTTGTAAAAAGATGATGTTACCAGAGAAGTCGTGTCAGCAGGTTCTTCATCTGCTGTTTTGTTGGCATATCAGGAATCCACTCGGGTTTCACCCCAAACCTCCTTCCCTGCGCGTTCCCTGCGTGTGCACCCAGAGCTGCTGCAGCCATGCCTTGGAGGGGACGGTGTCTCTGGGGGGCACAGGGACAGTGGCCACCACCGCTGGCACTGTGCCGTGGCACGGGTCTCCTGCAGCGGGGACACTCCTGGGGGAGCAGAGGCGTTTATTTTAGTGTCATGCTTTTTATCTTTCTTCTTAGTAGGGCTCAAGCATGCACCAAAAATTGTATCAGCAAGTTTCCCAAGCAGCAGTTTCCGTTGTAACTGGAACTAATGAAGAAGTTTATTTTAATGTATAAGTAATTTTCTCTTCCTGGTGGTAGATGTTGTCAGCTACTAATAAGTGCTGTCAGGCTCAGCCGTGGTGGTTTGTCCCTGGCATATGAAACACTTCTGGGTATGAAAATTGCATCAATTTCAAGAAATAGGAGTAGGGATCTGGACAGGACTTGCTGTTAGAAACATCTGTTTTGCCTTTCTATCTATATGACCTCTTTCTTAAAAAAAAAAACTTTTAAATTAATAAAAAAGATTACTCAGTATGTAGTACGGCCACCAGAATGACTTATAAATAGTAAAAACTACATTAGTGCAACTTTATTCTTACAAATTGATGCCCAGTGGGAAGAAACTCCAGGTCCTCCACCTGCAAAACTCTCCTCCCAGCGGATCAGATTTGTAACACAAGTTTTTTTGAGTTTCCTCCTTTCTGATGCTGCATTTCCCTCCATTTCTGTTTGTCCAGCCTGTAACGTAGCCAGGGTGCGGCTGCACAGGAATGGGGATGGGGAGGGTTTGTTGATTCAGCACAGGCTGAGCAGGGTTGGGGTACGCAGTGAGTAGCCCGCTGCACCAGCAGCTCTTCTGCGGATCAGATCAGGACGATGCTGTAGACAACACGGGTGGCTGTTGGGTGGCACGGGAGCTCCAGATTAGCGTAAGGCACTTCTGCAACAAACACCTGATCTGGATGGCAGTGCAGGAGGAGGGGTGTCGGAAGGAGCAGGGGGCTCACGCGGGGCCGGTCAGCGTGCCGGCGCCCTGGGGCAAACCCAGGGGCAGTGCCGCGCAGCCGGGGCCGCAGCACACGGCGGCTGCCTGGTGGTGAGCGGAGGGTGCGTGCTATCGCGGGGAGGCTTCAGAAAGGAACCGCAAAGTGGGGCGGCAAGCTGGAAAAGCTTGGGAAGGTAAGCATGAAGCGGCGGTATGGCTTCTCTCATGAGAGCTGCCCACAGCTAAGCACTGAGTCTGTCGTCCCCATGCATTTACGGGAGGATGCGCGCTCTGGTTCATGATGAGCAATGGGCATGTGCTATGGTGGTGACTGGAGCAGCTAATACACTGAGAAAATGCTGAGCCTAACATATTCCCACCTTCTTTAATTGTGTATTGGTAACCCTGAAGAGTTCTTTTTGAAACATCCATTTTGTCATCAGAAGAAGGTGCTGCAGTGTGTGTGGCAACCACTGATTAATGCACTTCTTGGGTGCAAGGCAAGCAGTTGGCTCCAGTGCCCGCCTCGCTGCGTGCCCATGCGCGCATTAGTTACCTGTCCTGCACCAACCACAATGCTCTTTAGTTTATAATGCCTATTTGTCACTTAGATACGTCCTCTTACTCCTGCATACTTAGCTTCTAGGTGGTAAATAGAGTTCTTTTTGCTCAATTTTACTGCCCTTTTGAGACTGGAAAACCAGGAATGCAGCCACAGCACTCCTGCCAAATGAGCATAATTCACTTTTTCTGCTCTGTGTGGGATAAGTGAATATACAGATACAAGAGAGGCTGCGAAGGCGCTTCATGCCTCGCAGCCTTGGCTGAACATCCTCATACTGCACCACGGGAGTGGCAGCTGCTGAGATGCACTAACATTGTCCCTGGAGTAAAGCAGCCGACGGTATTGCCTATCCCTGACCATCAGCCGTTCAGTGCTGCAAAGTCAGAGCGACGGCCGGGACGGTGAGACGCGTCCATCTCCACGTCAGGACGCGCCCCAGCTGGGCACTGGTGCCGCAGCCGCGGGGCGGGCAGGAGGTGGCGGGGGTGCTGCCCGCCCCGGGGCCCCCGAAGTGGCGAGGTGGGCTTTGCCGGGAGCGCATCAAGAGCTAGCTGGCGAGAGCCACAGCCGCACCCGCAGCAGGGGGGCTGGATGGGGCCGGGGGACATCTGCAGGCAGGATGGCTTGGAGAACAAGTTATTTATCAGGTAGGGCATTGTGTGGCAGGGAATGCCTCTGTGCTGGTAGCCTGCGGGGTAGGAAGGGTGGGGGCCGTTCCTTTCCCATTGTGCTCAAGGAGCGGTAACCAAGCAGCACGTAGCAGCTCACCCAAGCCCGCTGACGGGAATGGGTTTCTCACTGGGCAAGAGCCACACAACCTGGAAGAGCCTGGATCTGGTGCCAGATTCACAAGCTTTGCTACGTTCAGGGACATGAAAAACATGACTTCCTACGGCAGAAGGAGGTTTGTCAGATAGGAAAGACCTGACTCAGACCTGCATCAGCTCTGCCTGCAAACTTCTGCTGCCTGTGGCTCAGACTGCTGTGCTGGGCAGAACTGGATTTTTCAAAGGAGCTAAATTTGGTTTTATTTAGCGCAGCAAAGGGGGGGAATGAGACACGGGATGCCCCACACGCCCCGGTAACCGCAGGGGCCGCAGCCGACATCCCGCACGCAGCCTCTGCGTTCGTTCTGCCCCGGGAACCGCCGGCATCACGCGTCAGCTGGGCTGCGTGTGCAGTGGCAAATGCGTAACACGGGCAAAATCAGCAGGTCCCTGACATGCTAAGTGATATCTCATCCTCTGTACAGACTGTAGAAAGCTTTGGAGGCAAGCCAATGCTTGCTTGGCTTAATTAAACCTGTTCTCTAATTTTGTTGTCCTTGCTGTTTTGCTGTTCCCGATCTCCAGCCCCACCTGGGAGGATCTGTGATAGCGTGCTGCTGCTGCTCTCACTGCAGGCAGCTTTGTGCCTAAATTTAATTCATCCTATTTCAAGGTTAAACTGTTCTTCCCATTACAGATATTAATTATCAGCTGTAATTAACATTTTTTTCCTCCCCCCCATTACAGATACTGGGGATTAGTTGTGATCAGCCAGTTGTAATCAGTTGCTTGCACAATGGTGATGGATATGGCATGCACTTTTGGGGGTGATATGCTTAGCACTTCCTTTATCATGAATCACTGTTGTTTCTTTTGGAAACATGGAAAAGCACTCTGTTTAGAATAGCATCTTTTGTGCAGGGCTGTGTGTTTTTCTCTTTGCTACAAGTCAGCAAACGAAATTCTTGTTTACCAGCACTGCCCACACACATCATCTGTCACTGCAGCACTGGTCCTGTAATTCTCTGCCTGTGGGAACAAGTGGCCATGGCCAGAAGTCTGGACTTTCCTCCTCTGGGAATTTATGGATACAATAATCATTCATTTTGGAAGTATTTACATCTGCTGCACAAGAAAAATCCAGACGCGTTTCACCCTGAAATAGATCATGCAGATTTTTGTTCCTGATGGTCTCGGTTTAGGCTGGGCCTGGCAGGTGGTGCTGGGAAGCGCTCCCAGCAGGGAAGCCCTGTTCCCCTGTGGCCGCAGGGCACCTGCAGGGCAGTTTGGCAGAAAACCAGGTGAGAGACCATTGCCTGGGTTTCTTCAGTGGTGAAATCAAAAATAGCTGCGTGCATCTGGTATTTCTGCCCGGGGGCTGTGCTGTGCAGGTACATTGATGACCAGGCTTCATGGCAGCAGAGGGCTCGCTGCCGGAGGGAAGCTGCAGGTGACCTTTATCAGCTCTGCCGAGGTAAGCAGAGTGGTGAGACGCTTGGGGCCGCATCTCCGCAAGTGCGTGATGCCGGTGGATTTTGCAGGCGTGTTTGCAGTGGATGCCATGAGTTGCAGCCAGGACGGCGTGCAGCGTAACTCGGGGGCATCAGCAAAGGAGCCCCCCTGAGCTTCTTCGCCCTTGGCCCACCGCTGGGCAAGTCCTTTGGCAGGGCAACGGCGGTCTTCAGCAGAAAGCGAGCGAGATGCCGAGGAGCTGACACATAACCACAGCCGTCTTCTGTAGTGCTGATAAACCTTGCCAACCCTGTCACCTGCTGTTCAGTGTTACGGAAAAAAAAAGTAGCTAACAGATGGAGGAGAGCCCAGAGAGATGCAGTGCTTCATAGGAACAGAGTACAGGTGGAAAAGTTAAGTTGACTTTACCAGAAACAGAAAGGGTTGGTGGCCTGCGGTAACCGAAGGTGCACAGTGGTGTGGAGAAACTGAAAATAAAGAGAGATGAGGTCATGCAAGGGAACAAAATAAGAAACACATTCCTGTCCAGTTGTTTTTCTTCCTGTCTAGAAAACATGTTCTGAACGCTCACATCCGATGCTGGCAGTGGAAGAGCGTGGCTCTGGTGCCAGCGGAGGGCTGCGGCCGTGCTCGCGCGGTGCCTCGGCTCGGCACTCGGGGGAGGCCGGTGGGGGGCCGAGCCCACGCCGCTCCCGGCACTGCAACAACCCCGGCACGGCGCAGCGAGGAGGGGCTGAGCAGCCTGTTTCTGCTCAGCAGGTAACCGGCACCCTTGCTGCCTCCATCAGATTTAGGAAACTCTTTGGTGAGATGACAAAAGGCACGTACTGACTCACGGATTTCCTCCTTTCTGTCTCCAGTCCCTGACACAGTATGGATGACCTGGTGCTTGTCAGCAACCAAATGGTAAGAAATTAGTCAAGACCAACAAAACAACGTATGGCTTCCCAGTTGTGGTGTCAAAAATGGTGTGAAATGGGATTTTGAAAGGAACAATGGAGAGGCCAGAGCAGGACCAAAACTGAAGACAGAGACTGACCACCGCTGTGGGTCATCCCTTAGCCGGTAGGTTTTGAACGCAGCAGGAAGGACGGCTTGGTTCAGGATCCCTGATTTCCTGGCCTGGGAAGGAGTGATGGGGTTGAGACCAGCCCGCTGGCTGGTGGCCATGCCCAGGCACTCACAAGAATGTGCCAGGAAGCTGATGGCTGCGTGTGACCATGCAGAGCACTGAGGAAATTGATATCCCTTGTAGGTTCAGGGCACAAAATGCTGTGCATACCTGTGTTTTTGCTGTTAAAGCAACGGATGCGGAAACACGCAGGTGTACCAACATTTTAGAGACTAGTGAATAGAGCAAACCTTTAAAAACTTGAGAAATTCTCTGAATTTCTTTTCAAAAAAATACCAAAGAAAAAAAAATGTATCTTTCAAAAAATTCGAGCCTGTTCCGGAGCAAACACGGCTTTCAAATCCAGGAACGGTTTAACAGCAGTTACAGAGGAACAGGGTGGGTGGCACTTGCTCGGGGACGGTGGGCACCTCGTCTCCTCCTCCTTCCCCCGTGGCACCTCGCACTGTCTCTGCACAGCCACCCTCTGCGTGTAGGCAGTGGTTTTCCAGGCTGCCTGTGGGCGGTTGGTACAGGGATCCACATCTTCCTGCAAGTCCCCTCTTTCAGGAAAAGGCAATTTCTGTGCAGAGCCAGTGAAACCACACGGTCGAATTGGGCTAAATCTGCTCCTCCATCATTTCTGGGGGAGAAAATAAAGCTCCAAAACGTTGCGTGAAGCTCAGGCTTTGCAACTAGTAAGAAGCCAGCACAAGAACTGTAGAGGAGAGCTTACAGAAATGTGTGGAGAAACCACTGGTTCCCATTAACCAGACAATCGCAAGCAGCTTCTGTGGAGCTGCGTTGCCCTCACACCTAGGGCAAAGCTCTGCCAAAGTTTGTAAGGGATCTCTCTAATAAATTACTTGTCCCTGTGAGATTTGAAAGCAATTCTGCTGTCCTGCAAAAATTATATTAGTGTCTGCTGCAGTAACTTACTCCACTCCACTCCATTGACTTAAGATAAAGCACTATGTAATCAAATCACTAATGCACTGCTGCAGAAATGCTTAAAGAAGAAAGTGCCTTTTATGTCAATAAGAATTTTTTTGCAGCAGAATTTAAAAGCCAGGCAAAGGAGGAGCCTGATACTCCAGTAATTCAGATCTTCTATTTAAAGAAGATACATTATCTACTAGAGATTTGGGATTTCGGGCATTTTGTTTTGGCTTTTTAATTGCATGTATTAGTTCTTGCTAACTTAATTGCAAGCAACAATGATAAAGTTATCTTGCGGAGTGTTCCAGGCTCCAGTGCCTCCAGATTCAGTGTGCCAGAGCTGCGTGCTGCCCTCGAGGATGTGCCCTCAGCATTTTGTTGCAGGAGAAGAGGGAAACGTGCTGAGAGCTCAGCCCGCTGGGCCAGCGTGGGCAGAAAACGGACACGTTTCTCTTTTCAACTAGAAATCTGCAGTGTACGCACTAAGCTGGCCAAGGCAGCAGATCTGAAATTGGTCCTGCTGTGCCCAGGTGAAGCCACCCTCTTCTGGTTTCACTCACTGGCCATTGAGGCAGCATCAGAAGTCCGACAGCAGCGGGATTTGGGAGGCGATGGAGGAGCACATCAGCCCCGTGCCCTGGAGTGCCGCTGCAGGGCAGAGAGCTGTGCAAGCTGCGGGAGCTGGGCTGGCCTTGCAGGACGAGCTGGTTGGCAGCGACTGACACTCTGCTGGGTGCTCAGGGTGGGCAGAGGCAGCGCTGAGCCCGGGTGTGTCCCTGTGGGTGCCGAGCATCCCCGAGAGGAGATCCCGGCAAGCAAAGGCGGGGGAAAGGGGTCGGAGGGTGGAGATGCAGGAGGAAATGAGTCTGCGTTTCTCCCGGGAAGAGACCAAAAAGTGGGGTGTCCCCAAAGCCGCCACTTCCATGCCAGAAGCTGCAGAGGAGCCAGAGGGGTGGCCGGAGCCCAAAGGCACGCAAAGCCCGCCAGCAAACGGCAGCGCCCAGGCAGCGGAGCGCGGGGTGCGGCATCCTCTTCCCCTTCCCTTAGCAGTTAGGAAGTGCTCGTACGCATCCTCGAATAATTATCATTGATGTTTATAATAAGTTCTTCTTTCTTCCCTTCTTTGTGGACACCACTTGATTTAGAAGTGTTTGCTCGTGTTTTCTCCCAGGGTTTTTAAGCGACAGAGTCAGCCTGCCTGTTGCATGGGACGGCGGCACCAGGAGGGTGGTGGGTCCCGCCGGCGATGCTGCAGCACACAGCGTGCAGTGCCACGGTGCGGCCTCGCAGCACAGTCCAGCGGGAAGATGGTTTTGTGCTTTTTATGGCGAGGTTCAGCTCCCAGCCCCATGGCACAGAAATTCAGGTGAGTCAAGAGGAGCTGCTCCATTTTGTCCTATTCACTGTGCTTATGGATTTTTCTCTGTGCCGCACAGCGCAGAGCCCAGCAACAGCGGAAGGCATTCGTTGCGCTTTTCTCAGCATAGCTGGCAACAGTGTAGTTTGGGGAGCCTTTCATCTTGCTGCATCCGATGTACAAGCCCCGGCTGGGATCCACGCTACTATAGTTCATTAGTTGTTCCTTAGCTGCTGATAATTACATATATTTATTTATTAGGCAGCTATTTGTAATATGTTCAAGGCTCCTTCTGCAATAAAACAAGCAGGCTTGAAGGCAGAACAGCAAATCAATGCATTATACTGAAGACCTTTTGAAATAAATGAAGTTCTCAGACCCAACCCTCCTAGAAGAGGCCTTCAGAAGTTAATGGAAATTAGCCCTCTCCGTGGGTGGGGTGAGCCAAGCTTGCCATGTGAAGAGCTGTCTTGCTCACAAAGCAGGTGATGGTGTCTGCTTTTCCAGTCTGAATAAACATAAAGCCATTAGAGACGGAGGCCAAACCCAGAAACTGCAAGGACTCTGTTCTTTGATACCTTTAAAAACTGCATAGCTTTGATTTGCAATGCAGGCAGTACAGAGTGAGGGCTGCGAATTAAAGCACCCCTACACTCCACAGGGGCTCTGCAGACATCGCGGAGGTGAATTGGAAGCAGTAATGTCAAGGCACTTCCCTCTGGTGTTAACCAGACTCAGAAGATACGGGCGCAGCTCCTCCTGCGCTGGCTGCAGCTCTCGGGGCCGGCGTTGGTGGCAGCGCTGGCAGGGGCACGTGGTGCCGGTGCCTCGCTAGAGGAAATGAAAGCCCCCAAAACGCGGTGTCTAATGGTCAGCCTGCTTCAGCGCTAATGGAGATGCCTGCAAGCAGCCCCAGCGCCCGGCCGCTGTGCCGCGTGCCTGCTGGCGCGCTGCACGCGTGGTCCTGGCTTCGCCCTGGGCACCCTCTGGGCTTGTTCAGCAGCCCTCAGACGCCGGTTTTCACCTTGCTCATGCTTTAGATCTGCTGAGCCTCATTTTGTCCTTCCACTTTTAAGGGGTTAGGCTTGTTTTTAGGGTGCAACACCAAAATGGGAATATGATATTTTTTATTCTCAGGAGAAAGCTGCGTAAGACGGTGGAGAGTCCTTTGTCCTGACCTAACGGGCTCAAAGCAATGCAGTCACCGCCCCGTGGCCAGCTTAGCGGGGGGATCCTTTAAGCCGTGCTGCTCCCTGTGCCCGGGCTCTCACTGCAAAGGGAAGGTTTACATCCCTGATGCCTGTGTGACCACATTGCTCGGGTGAATTCCTGCGTTTCACTGCTGATGGATAGTAGCTAACATCAGTATGCAAGTTCATTGCTGCTTATTTCTTATGTTGCCAGGTTGCTTTTTTGAGGCAGGACTGCTAGATTTTGGTTGTCTTCTGGCTGCTTTCTGCAGAGGCCAGACAGGGCTGCAGTGTTGCAGACAATTCCTTGGAGAAACGGGTTTGCCTTCAGTATCCCTCTTCTAATGGCTTATTTTCACAGAGTCATGACATCATCTAGGTTGGAAAAGACCTTCAAGATCATCAAGTCCAACCATCAACTTGACCCGCCGAGTCCCACCGCTACACCATGTCCCTCAGGGCCACGTCCACACAGCTCTTAAATACCCCCACGGATGGGGACTCCACCGCCTCCCTGGGCAGCCTGTTCCAGTGCTTGACCACCCTCTCCGTGAAGAAGTGCTTCCGAATGTCCGGTCTAAACCTCCCCTGGTGCAACTTGAGACCATTTTAAATGATCCAGAAAAGTAAAAGATGAGGACTGTGCCCAGGTGTTCCTGGTTCCAGTTTCCCCTGCAATGAGCTCTTTGCTCTGCTCCCGTGGTTCCTGCAGCCCTCGGTGGGAATTCGGAGCCTGTAGGTGGGACGCAGGCTGCCAGTGTCGCACAGGGCAGAAGGGCCGGGAGCTCAGGGAATCGCACAAGTGCGATAAATCCTTCCGCTGCTGACGGGAGAGGCTGGGAGGTTGCTCTGGGGCTTCTCCTCTTGGACAAAAGGCAGTTACTGGACTTGTGAATAACGTTGTCCTTGCCAGGACCGTTGTTTAGGAGAGGTGAAGCTTTCCTTCAGGCAGGACCATCTGCCTTCAGCTGCATCCCTCAGTGCCGGGGCGATGGGCAGCCCCCATGGACCCCACCATCAGCTCTGCAGCTCTGGAAGGGGCCCTGCCTGGGCTCCCCGCAGCGCACGTTTTCCACAAAACCCTCGTCCTTTCCCTTTTCTTTCCCTTCATCTTTTTCCTTCTAGTGGAGGGGCTGTATTTGTGCCTTGCTGGAATGTAATTCCAGCCTTTTTGTGCCATCTGTTTCTTCCCCAAAACTCCGTGAAGCGTTCTCAGCCGTGTTTGTGTGACCTGGCGAATGTGCCGGGGGAACCTGTAACAGTAAAGGGCTGCAGCCTTTGCGGCTGACCTAGATATTAACAAGACAGACAAAGTCAAAATGTGTGAGCTGTAGTGCCTTTGTTCTGCCCTTCAGAACACCCCTCCTGACTCCCTGGAGTTTGTTTGTGGTGAGCAAGCGTGTGTACCTATTTCAGACCTAGCACAATGCCTGGAAAGGCTGCAGAGCTCTTCAGCTGCTTGTTACTGTTTAATTTTGGTTCAGTGTGCTGAGCTGCCAAAGTGAAACTCAAGGAGGACTTTTCAGCCGTCCCCATCTCATCTCAAGTAACCCTGCTGGTGCGGCCAGGCTCGTGGACACCCGTTTAAACACTCCCTGCCGCTTGGCTGCTAGCTTGCGTTTTCCTTCACCTTTTTTCATAGCAAAGATGGGGCCGCTCCCGAAGGCGCTTCACTCGCTCCTGTCTGCAAAGAGATCCTGACTTCCTACGGCTGTGGGGAAACGCATACAAAATGTTTAGCTGTGATGCTTTTTTGGACCTTCCCAAATTTTCACTTATGGTTTCCCTTTGGCTGCAGACAGTTCTGATTCTTGTGATAAATGTCCAGCGCCTCGAGGAGGTTAAACACGGTGTGGCTGGGAGACCAGGAGAAGGGAGGTTCTGGTGACCTTCCAAAGCAGCAAGGTCGCTGTGAGCGCAGGCTGCCCTGCCTGCCCCTGCGCTGGGTGCGTTTGTGCCTATCGGTAGAGTTCCTTTCTTTTTAATCAGCTAGAAGAGAGGTGATTACCAGAAGGGGAAGAAGGCAGCAGTCAGCAGCATCCTAATTAGCACCAGCAAAGAGGAGCAGGAGGATGGGTCATGCACACAGGGAGTTAACCCTTTGCAGGAAGGGTCCCTGCTCTCAGACCGACATCCGCAGAGCTTTAATACCTGCACCTAATGTTTTGTGTGCTCAAGCACAGGCAGTCTACAAGGGAGGAGCACATCTTCAAATATATCCATACATTTGTATACGTATTATATAAAATGTGTAGATATGCTTACAGTCCTTACAGACATTTAGGGAGATTAGACAATTAAAAAAGTCATTTGGAAACCTGTGCTTTCAAAGCAATACACATTCCTGAGTATTTAAATTACTTTACTAATGGGTCTTTAGGTTCAGCCATGCAGGGATATTGAAAATTTCTTCCTGGAAATGACTTTCTGATCCCATTGTTTCATGTTCTGGATAGCGGAGATCTAAAGGCTAATCTGAATTTTATTTTTCAGACTGACATAGAAAAACAGCTGTTGGAGTATGTGATCTGAGTCTTAGGGTCAGAGGTGGGTTAGATGGATTTTTTTAGACTTGCAACTCTTCTTGCCTAATAGTTGTTCCACACGTTTCTTGCCTGAGCCCATCTACAGCTGTGATTGAAACTGGGGAGCCACTGAGCTCACTGGTCCTTCAAACAGAACAAGAGTAAATATTTCTTTAGCCTGTTTTCCAGCAGAGAGGAGAAGTAGGAGTGGCAAGAAGAGCTTGGGAAGTGCAGTAAAGCATCCTGGGCTGTGCTCTACCAGGCTGTTTTGTGCCTTGTCAACCTCTTCCAGTCCCTTTCCCAGACCATATCAGTACAGCAGCCCTTCAGTGAGGCTATTTCTCGTCCCCGCGCACAGGCTGAAAGGCAGTTACTGCTTTCCTCCGCTGTTTGCTCTGATGCTCTGCCCGAAGGCGGCTGCCCCACTGCCCTGTGCTCGGTTCGGGATGAGAGCCGCCGGCTCAGATGCGAGGGACGCTGCGGGGTCGGTGCTGGCGATGCGGCCGTGCCCCACGCGCCCCGAGCCGGCACCGCACGCACGGGCCCTGCAGAGGACACCGCGAGCCGGCCGTGCTTGTGCTGCCGGCACGGTTGGTAATGACATTGGTGGTTTCCAGGTAAGGCAGTGCTTTTGTACCTCCACCCAGCCGAAGTTTCAGCTCCATTTTCCCTGGGAAAAAGACAAGTTTATACCAGCAACCATGGCTGGCAGACCGGTGCTGGCGGCACTGGGGCTGCGTGTGCTGCCCGGGGAGGGCTGCGCCTCCAGCATGGCGGCGGTGAGCTGCCATCCGAGCCCGCCACAGCGTAGTCACAGCCCTTTATTAACACTCTGCCCTTGGAACTGAGGGAAAGCATGTTACAAACTTGCTAGTAAAGGCTCCTGTGTTCAAAGTAGCCTGACAGAATTTGTCTCCAGAATCTCGCTAGAAGTCAGGGGCTAGACTCAGGACTTGCTGGAACGCCCACGGAGGTGATGTGAGTGGCTAGTGCAGGTGTTTCTGCGTCTCTCTGACCCACACATCATGTTTCCACAGTGCCCTACATCAATTCCATCAGTCCATGAGCAACAGCTTTCTGTTAAAATGCAAATCAAGATCAAGCTATTGCCCTGGGGAAACAACTGACCAGGCCCCAAAAGGTGCAGCTGGGCGCGAGAAACGCCCATCTGGTGCAAAACGCTGGGGTTTTAATGGGATGCCTGCTCAGCTTGTGTTGTGGGAGAGCGGATGTCTTTGGCCAGTAGTTGTCCCAGTATGATACCTGAAAAATTAAGGCAGTCATCTCCTCTGCGAGCCGATCTAACAACCTCATCCCTCAGACAAGCTGAGCACAATTGCAAGCTGTGATCCAGCTAGTGAGGATCACAGAAAAGGAAAAAGAAATTGTCTGCTGCTTCGTATGAAGCAATAACCTCATTTATTAATAGGGGGAATAAATCACTCCTTGATGAACTCTTGATTACACAGCCTCATGTAACCTCGTGCATATTTACAGCCAACGCTCCAGACATGGGAGCGATGTCACCTGGCAATGTGCTGGCCATGTCAGTGAAGCCGCTGTGTGCCCTCTCCTCTTTGTGTAGTTTTGTGTCAGCCTGTGCCCGGGTGCAGCAGGCTATTTACGTGAGGATTTTTGGTTGCTCCTAATTAATGACAGCAGAGTGGTGTGTGGAGCCCCTGGCATTTCAGATGTTGGAAGTAACAGTGATTGGAGAGGCTTGTGTGGTGAGTCCGTTCCTACCTGCCACTTTGCGGGGGATTCAAGGTACTTTTACTTTTAAAGTGCTTCCCCTGGTGGGAGTAGGACTGTGAAGTGTCCTTTGTGCCTCTGAGAGCTTCCTTCTGCACCCTGCTAGTCCAAGAGCTGAAATCAATGATATTTCCCAGTGCTCCTGTGGCACAGGTAAAAATACACCCCTGGTGAAGATGGGTGGGTTGCCATGAGGTCCCGTCCCACTGGGGCTGGGGAGTGCAGCCCAGGGGGACTCCAGCAGCCTCTCGCTTGGCTCCTGTACCCGTTCCCGTGCCCCTTTATCAGGGTGGGACATCAGTCTGGGGACATAAAAAAATTTTTTGGCTTAAAATGCTTTCAACATGCTTTGGCAATTGGTAACCTTGGACAGGTTTGTGGAATTTTTTCTGCTTCAGCTTCCCCTTTACAAAGCAAAGATCCTAGGATTGACTCAGCTACGTTTAATGCCATGAAAATGTGGAATGAAAAGGAGGACAAAGATCTCTGGCTACGGCAAGGCTGGCAGGGGTAAGCACTGGTATGAGCCAGGATCCCGTGGGATGCGGGAGTTCGTGATGTGCGGAACATGGGGCACTGCGGCATGGCCCCATACGACGTGTATGCGTCCGGGGTCGGCGTGCAGGCAGGACGGTGCCGTGCTTGGCGCTCGGATGTTTCCCTGCGGCGCAGCGCCCGGCCCGGGCTGGGGCAGGCGCTCACGGAGCGGAATCGTCCCTGCGGGGAAAAGGTGGCAGCGGAAGGACTGACAGCAGAAAATCGCAGGGCGTGCGGGAAACTCGGGGCTGGTGCGGGGCTGTCCCTCCTGCCGCAGCGCAGGCAGCAGGGTGCCGGGCGCGGACGCGGCGGCCGTCCGGCCTGAGCGCGGAGCTGCACGCGGGGCAGGTCAGGCAGCACGGAGGGGACCGTGCATGTCTCGAGCGTGGGGAACGACTGCTGTGGGCACAGTTAATGCTGCTTGCCGTTTTTGAAACAGGTTCTGTATCTACGCAGTTTACTTGAACTATAATGGAAGTTCCCTAAATACATTTGAAGCATGCTTCTTTCCTCCCCGATGTTTCCTTCCAGGCTGCCTGTCATCTGCGAGCAAACCCCGTGACCAAACGAAAGCTCTCCCCATCAGCTGGGGATAGACTCAGCAAGGGCTGGGGCCCAAAGAATGGCTGCTGCCCACTCCACGCAGAAATGGCCTTTCTGGCTATATTTTTTTTTTTCCAGCCTATCAGAAAAAAGAAAAACATCATCAGGAAATTGTTTATGATGATTTCTCTGAAATTAAGTTTAAAGATTTGCTGGTCCTCCTGTCACGTGGTGAGTTAACAAGGCAACAGGGCTGGCTTCAGAAAGGCAAACAGGAAATACCGAGGGGCTGAGGAAGTACTTTAGGTTTATCCTTGCTTCCTCTACAGGGGAGAGAGACTTCCAGGCATTTGCTGCTTTGGGTTTTTACACTCAGCTACTAGCAGTGGGAGTACTGAGCGGAGCTACTTCATTCTGAAATCGTTGATTTCCTGAGTTACAGCGTATGACGTGTTGTGCTAACAGGGCACCATGCTCCTGTGCAGCCACAGTGTCCGTCTGTCCTGCAGCAGCTGACCCCTGGCTTCTCCGTGCCGCAGTGCACCTCGCGCTGGGGCGGACGTTCCTCTTTGCTCCTGTGGAGCCAGCTGACGCCACAGGCAACAAGCCCTGCCATCAGCTTGTACCACTTTAAAGGGGCACAAAATGAATTTCCTTCAAGTAACTTAAAGATAAAAGCAAATAACCAATGTCTCTTCCAACCTAACCCTGGCCTAAACAACTACAAGCCTCTCCTTAATTAAAACATTGGTTAAACAGTTTGCACTGGAGAAAACGTTCTAAGTTTGTCCACTGTGGAAAAACTAAGTGATTTTTTTTTTTTTTTAAGGCAGTACAAAACCATTAAGAAGAGTCAAGATTGCCAGCCTCAGACACTCACCAGGCACCAACGAGCCTCCCCAGAATTTAACAGTGCAAAAATGGGTTTGCTGCTCAGTCACATGGGCTGGGAGCCTTGGCGCATTTCAGACGTCAAGCTTTTCTTTCCTATCTGTAAAAGACTACAAAGTCTTTCTCAAGGCAGTTTTCTGGGAGCTGGGATAGGCACAGTCCTGGCAGACTGCCTCCTGCCCCGTGGGCACACGGAGGGGTCGGGGCCGAGCCGGAGCATCCCTGCCCCACAGCTGGTGGCCCCACCGAAGGGCTGCGTGGTGGGAGAAGGTGCGTGGAGGACCAGCCTGTACCCCCAGACGTGGACGAGGGCTGTAAATTATCTGCTGTGGAGATTAGGCTAATTACATGGGCTGTAATCTCCTAGAATGCTGCCGTGTAGGCTTGTGCAGGCGAGGAAAGGGGCTGCTTTCTCCTGGGGGTGCTCAGATGCCCGGAGAGTTTCTGCGGTGTCTCGTGCCGGAGTCTGAAGCTGGGAGTTTCACGCCCCGCTTCCAGGCTGGCAGCAGCCACGTGCTTGGAAAGCCAGGTGTGGTTAACGCCATTTCCCATATGGAAACACCTGCAGACATTTTAAGATTCAAAGCGTTGCAGGAAGAGCTACCAGCCTCGTTATCCTGGGAGGTGACAACTGATTGAAGAGAGGATGCAGCCAGCCAGGCTCGACGGCCAGAGCCCGCTCTGCTCCCCCGGCCGGTGCCAGCGGTGCCCTCCCTCCTCTTCATGGATCGGCCTCGTGCAGCAGCGAGGAGCCTGCCTGGCCGGTTTGCAGCAGAGCTGCTGAGATGTGAGACATTCCCGTAGCTGCGACCCTGTTATTGCAGCATGGCCATCCTCGGTCACGCCTCTGAAAGCAGAATGAGTTTAAAAATGATGAGCCTGTGGGATTTGTTGATTAAATAGCACCCATTTGGCTTTTCTGCGCCCTTTGAGCTTCACTTTGGTGAGCTCGAGTCCTTCATGCTTCTCAGATGTGAAGATTAGAAGTTAACTTCTCTTTTTGAGGCAGAAATTTTTGCTAGGCAGTTTCACTCCGGGTGCTGGGACTGTAAGGGGAAAAATACTGTAAATGTTGAAACTGTATTATAGTATATAAGCATATACACTGCTGTTCTCCTCATGCCTGTGTTTCGAGAGGGGCGAGCAGTGAGGGAGCCCCCCACCACAGTGCACACAATACAGAAATCAGCTGCGTGCAGAAACCCTGTTTGCCTTTTGCTGTTAAAGGTGTATCTGCTGGTAGGCAGGGCGCTTCTCAGTGCTCTGGGGCGGGTTCTCGTTGCACTCATTTTTGTGATATTTAAGCATCTGCCATAATGAACCTGCCTTAGCAGAGGGCTACTGAGGGGACATGAAGAAAAACGAAGCACTGGGGTGGGGGCCGGGGGGTTGGTGAATTGCCATCGGTCCCCGAGCGAGCAGTCAGCCCGCTGGCGATCTGCGGACGGTGTAAATTGACACTTCCTCCAGAGAGATGGAGAGCTAAAAGTAGACGCTGCCGCATGGCGGGCACGGTCTGTGCGGGGCCGCGTAACGCGCGCCCCGGCCCTCCCCGCGGTGGCTCCCGTGCCGCAGCAGCGTGCGGGATCTGGTGCGGGACTGGGGCCGGCAGCTGGCGGCCGGGAAACCCGCTTGGAAGTGATCCGTGGGTAACAGAGCGAAAGCACACACGGAGTTTTCATAAATAACAGGTTTTTAAAGTCACGACTCCTGAAAAGAGCAGCCGCCTGCAATAAATCACCAGCAGAAGTGAGCTGGAAGCCGCCCGCTTCCCGTTGCAGGGTAACTGCCAAGCAGTCCCAAATGTCAGCCTGGCGCACGGCTCTCTGCGGTGACTCATGCGTGCCTCTGCAGGCAGCGGATCCTGACCAGGAAGGGATGGCATGGATTTTAGGGCAATTTTCTGGTAACCCAGACAATATGCATGGACCACATATACTCGTGTCGTTCCGGGAGTTAACAAATGGGGCTGTGGCAGCCAGCTGCCCACCAGCCCATCCAGAAGGTTCACCTTAGTCGCAGAACGTTTGGAGGTTCCAATCAGAAATCTTTGTTACCGCGAGCAAAATGTTCCCTTCCCTTCTTCTTTTGCTTCTATTTTTACCCCATTTGTTTTTTTTTTCCACCCCCACCCAGCCCCAGTTCCCTCAGCACATGAATGCGCACTCCTCTGCACTGGGATGCTGGTGGCTGGAGCTCCCCAAAATCCTGCCTAGGGCACAGTAAAGTCAGTGGCAGAGGATGCTGTCAACCTGCGTGTGTGCAGTACCCCTCAGCCACCCTTCCTCTTGCAGGGCAGCCTTGGCTCCGCGGCAGCTCCCGGACCGAGGTCTGGGAGCAGGGCGCAGTGGTGAGATCAGCCGAAGGGAACGTGGCTGCTCACTGGAAAGGCTGATCTGAGTTGGACCTGGTTTTGCTTTTTGTAAATCAAAAAGCAAGTCAGCTGAAGCATACACAAGATTTGATTTCATCAACAGAATGTTTTTCGTATTTTGCTTTCTGGACTTGAGGAGCACCACAGTCAGCAATCCTGGCAGTGCAGCCGTGCGGTTCTCCCAGAGGTGTCTGTGTGTTTTATCTCTGAATGGGAATGCCCCAAAATACCTGCATAACTCCCCTGCAGCCGATGGAGCCAGGGACTACCAGTGCTGCAGGTTAATGCAGAGGTATTGTGTTTAAACAGGAAAAAAAAGTCCTCTTCCAGCTCGTGCCCATTTCGGGATTGCCCTGACTGCAATTAGGCAGATTAGATGCACTTAAGCTGCTGGCAGGACATCTCTCCTGATGTGCCTTGATTGGAAAGCCTCTTGCTTTGGTGTAATCTGGCTTTGCGAGCCCCCGAGGGTTCCTCTGATCCCACCAAAGGAGCTCTGCAAACAGGCGATGGGGCTGGCGTGGGTGTTTGTACCCATGATGGTGCCCGCAGGTGATGCTGCACAGTTTGTTGGGTTTTGTTCTTTACTTTATTTTAAAGATTTGTGTTGTTTTTACCTGGCTGTCAGTACTTATGGCCCTGCCCTTGGCGATCAGCGATAAATAACAACTCAAGAGGCAGGCAGGCTCCGCAGGCAGCGGCGCGGGTGATGCGGCCGCAGCAGCTCTCCCCGCCTGCCCGGGCGAGGGATGCTGGCACTGGCTGCAGCCGTGGGGCACACCAGCTCTGGGCAGTTTTGCACCGGGAGCGTGGGTGCTGGCTCCGTGTCTGCCTGGGCAGGCCGTGGGGCTGCCGCCCCTGCTCCGCTCCAGCGCCTCTGGACGGGCTACAGACTGCGTGGGCGCTCCTGCGTTGGCCCCGACAGCAGCGTTCAACGTGCACGCAGGTACTGGGCTGAATGTAGCCGGCAGTTAGCAGTTTGTGGGGTTTACACACTAGCAGTGCGACAGAAAAGCTGTTCAGAGGAGCTCATGGTACAGCAACGGGCGTGTGCGGGTTTGCAGGGCCATCGTGCCAAGCAGGGACGTGGAGGAGGGCCAAGTTCTCTGACGCGCTTTGGTTTTCAGCCTGAAGGCTAATGAGATGAGGTGGTTTTTCTCCCAAACAGCTAGAATTGCCCGTCCATCACGTGTCTGCGTGGTGCCCCCGCTAGCGGGCTCTGTGGGCATTTCCTCTCGCCGCCCGTCGGTGAGGAGCCCCTCTGAGGCAGCTGCTGGTGGGCGCTTGGGGACACCTGCTTTTATTAATACAGCTTTTATTAATAAAAGTAGTCCCAGGGTCTAGTCTGGATAGTTAAATCATGTAAATATTCACAGTATTAGGACTTTATTTTTCTTAGACATTCCCTTTGAAATATATATAGTCAGACTAATAATAGAAACCCGCTGAGATGCCTGATGTGTTTTCAGTTCTTGCAGAAGAGCACGGTGTTTGCAACACACAGCTCAATTATATCCTCACCTCTGCCGGCTAAGCGGTACAACTAGCGCAGCAAAATCTGTCTGTCCGCAGCGCTCGTGCTTAAACCATCAGAAATAATTATCCCCAAACGATGGATGGTTTGTTAGT
>VXAL01000749.1:267470-333091 GCA_013399475.1 Chauna torquata | reverse complement strand
ATATGATTTTTTTTTTTTTTCTGTAATCCCTGCAGCATGGCTGTGGAAATTTTGTGCGTGTGATACAGTCATACAATCGCACACACTTGTACGTCTGTGGCAGTGGAGCCTTCAGCCCAGTGTGTGTGTATGTCAACAGGGGACGCAGGTCTGAGGTAAATCTCTTTTTATCTATTCATTTTGTGCTGGATCTTACTAGTCTTATGCAAACCTCAAAAATTTGAAAATAGAAAAATTAATGAACCAAGTGGGTTCCCTTCACCCAAGTAAAACAGAAAAAGAACAAGTATCCATGGTTTTCTGACAGTCCTGTTACCAGCAAGCAGCGAAGCCATGGTCGAAAACCATACTCAGATATGACATTTGTCTAAAATTCTACAGTCATATCAAATGTTGGGCTACATCTGATGCTACATTTAACTTGATGTTTTCTGGTGAATTCATTCCTACCATTTGTTGGAATTGTCAAGAAATACTTGGAAGGAAATAGCCAGTTAGATAAAAAGTAAATCATGCAGTCCAACATCTTTTTGTAACTCCCAGGTGATACTGATTCCTGGGAGAAGCACTTTTGTCGACTAACTATGCAGGTATGTGGAGGTTTGCTGGACTTCAGTTAGACACAGTCCAAGTGTAGATAACTTTCATCTACCACACAATTTTTGTCCCAGTAGATCCTGCGAGGATGAAGTCAGTAAGTTTTCTCCTCACTGTGAGATCTTCCAGGGTATAAATCTCATTTTCTCTAGGTAGCTCTCCAATTTTTCTATATTCAGTTTCACCGTGTATTTTAAATATACAAAGTACCAGAAGTTTCATAAATACATTGTCTAGGTTTCATCGTTTGCAAGTGAAATGTTTGTTTATGTGCAAATGTAATAGGTAATAAATTAAGCAACCAGAAGGAGAAAAAAAAAAAAGGCACTTAACCAAGACCGAGCACCTCCGTAGCTTTTGGGTCAGATTCATGTCTGCAGGCACAAGGGTGCACAGTATATTTTCCTGTACAATGTAGAAGCAGATGTGTTGGGAAGGAAGATCAGAGAGTGCTACCTGGAGTTTTGCCATATGAGGGCAGCTTTAACAGCTGGGCTTGCTCCTAGGGAAGACAATGGGAAATTCATCACTATTTTCATGGGGAGTAAGATGGGAATTCTAGCCAAGACCCAGGACTACTGCAGAGGTTGCCAGTGGGTGATAAATCATTGTTTTTCCAGGTAGGTTTGCATGGAATTATGTCAGTGACTTTTGGTAGATCACTACCTGGCTCCAACCTCCTTGGCAGAGAATGTAGTCTGAATCACTGCACCTTCAGTCCTAATGAATTATCAGAGAGTAGAGGTTCATAGGCCTGGATTTAGAAGCACAAGCAGGCAGAATGGGATGAATAAATCAATCCTTCTAGCTAACAGTTTGCAAAAGCTTATTTTGCTATATTTTGAAACTAAGGACTGCTTTCCCCAGTTAACAGTGCTATCCTAATTTATTTCTTGGAAAAGTTCTTTAATACATGGAAAGTGATCTTTTCTTAATTAATGCAGAGTCCTTTTATCAGCTTAAGTAGTTGTACTGCAAAGAACTTTGAATCTTTTTATATGAGGGATTTTGTAAATGAAATTTCTATTGGGGGAAAAAAGAAAAAAAAAAAAGGTCAGTTCTCCATGTGCGTGTGTTCTCCATGATGCAAGATGTTAAATTTCTTAAGTTAAAAATAAAGATACATGTCTTGGAAGAGCAGAATTGGCTTCACTTAGCCTGTCTGTATAGCCACATGCCTATGATCAATTGATTAAATAAACTGCTGTTTCAGACGTCTGGAGTCTGTCAGACACTTGACTGTAGTCATCACATGCCCAAAGCCATTACTTGTACAGGCCAACAATAGCATAACAGTTTAAAATCAAGCATATCCTTCCGAACAAATTGCATGCGTAAGTGCATGCCTAATTAATAGAGCAGAATGAAGAACTATGTAATGCTGATGGGAGTAGAGAGAACTCTTTTTTTCTCTGCTTATATCATTTCACCTTGAATTTAGTAGTTTTCCATGCACAGAAGGCTGTTTTTTGCAGGTGTAAAACTGCTGTTTTAGAAAGCACATCTGTTTTTCTCTAAAAGCTACAAAGTCTGACACTAAAAATCATATCCAACAATCATAACAACCAGACCTGTTTTCCTCTTTTGTCTCCAGGACTCCACATAATCCCATGGAAAAGGTGGTTTCATTGATGAGGCAGAATGTTGCCCTTTTCCTTGAAACAGAACTTAAAAAATAATTCATTTTCTTGCTTGACACACTTGATACTTTGGTAATGACTCTCTTAGTCAACCAAATATGTTCTAATTTCAAAATAAATGCAAACAGAAGCAAATGTCATCACTATGTGAATTAATTATAGACTAAAAAGTAGTTTAATATATATGAAAATCAAGTGCAATCCTGAAGCTACCTCAATAGTGCAGTAATTGGCGTTTTGAATTGGTAACTAGTGGTATAATGTAGTAAACATAGATTATCATCAAGCAGCATATTAATCTAGAAGTAAAACAACAACAGGAAAAAAAAATCCAAGATTATATTAGAAACTTCATACTTACATTTTAACACTGTTTTAGAGGGCTTATTGCAGAAGTAATAAATAAGATCTCTGTGATTAAATTAGGCAAAACAGAAGAGAGGGAAAAGAGAAGTATGGTAAGGGGTATGACAAGGATATGAAAACTTCCTGCTATAGCTGAGCATTTGGGGTTGGTAGTCTCCAATTTGCTGTTGCCAGATGGCTGCACAGTGATCTGTTTGGTATCCCCATTTCACTGTGATTTACATTAATTATTAAAAACAATATAAGGAGTTTATGTCCTCAGTCAAATACATAATGCATTGGTGTCTACATCACAGAAAACTTTCTCTGGAGTTTTTGTCAGCTAACTTTTTCTGTCGAAACAGATGTATTTTAAGTTTGGTGGGGTTTTTTTTTTCCTTGCAATTTTATCTTTTGACCTTTAATTAAAGATCATAAGTTTGTTATAGGATGTAATCAAGTTTTTTTGTTACAGTGTACAATGGAATGCAACTAGATGTGCTATGGGTCTGTATCTCTGCTGTTATTGACTGCAGTTTTTAAGGAATGAAGTCAGACCCAAGAGTCTCTTCTTGCTCAGCATACTATGTTCTTCAGCATTGCTGGAACCCGGGAAGGGAAGAAGTGCACCAAGATGGGGGAATTTTCTAAAGATGTTCAGACTGTTCATATTTCAAGCTGTAGTCCACATTGCTTTGACTTTGCCAAATATATTTACTATTTATGAATCACATAAAATACAAATAAGTCTCCTCACCAAGATTCCTAAAGAGCAAAAATTTTCCAAGAGATTTCAGGCTACAGCAATAGATATTAGTAAATAATTTATCACTATGGAACTGGAGCTGTGCACATAATCCAAGAGATGTCACTGAAGAAAATAAGTATGATTTTGGGTTTCTTTGGAGGTCTGATAGCTCATTAAAGAGCAAATGATTTTCTATTCAAATTATTCTATCACCAAATGACAGTTGGCATAAGAGATTTGTATTTAATATATACTATTGTTCTAGAACTTTTATTAAAATGTTCTAGCCTAGTATAATTATCACCATGTATTCAGCAAATAAATGACAAAGAACTCCAGAAACACAGATGTAATCTCCACAACTGTTATTGTAGATATCAGTCAACCTCTGCAAAGCATGACTGAGCTAGAGGGAAAAATTCTCTGTTTCGATGTCTTAAATTTATAACAAGAGTCTTGAAAATAACTGTATGCCAATGAAAAATTTGTCTAAAAAGATGATGCAATTCTGCCTGGGAAATAAATTCCTGATAGTACAGAAAAAGTGCCCAGCAACCTTGAGCATTCATAATGCTGGAAAAAACATTACATCTGACAGTTTCTGAAATGAGAAATGACATACAAATTTACATTGCAGGAACAAATCTTCAAGATTGACTCCAAGTGTGAATCAGGGAAGGGACGCTGTTCTTTCAACCCAAATGTGAACACGGTGTCTGTTATGATCAGTAAGTAAAAGTACTCCAAGCTGCTGAGGTCTAAATCCGTATGATCATGGATGGTGTGGAATGGCGGGGTGCCAGAGATGAGCTGGGCACAGGATTCAGCCTCCAAAGAGGAGTCCCTTGTGTCTGTGCTGATGAGCAAAAAAGTTGTGCCCATCCTCATTATAAGGTTTACATGATGCTAAGGATGGATGTATGAATGAAATGCAGAAATAAGCTGTTGAGAGGGAGAGAGAGAGAAACAGAAAACAAAAGATTGTCTCTTTTCCAGCTTGCACATTTTTTCCCAGGGTCAGTTTCAACTTTCTATTACCCTGTCTAACATTTTATGTTTGAACAGTTTCTGACCTTGTTCATCCTAGACAGCACTTGTGTCTCATTTAATCATTTGTAAATCTCAGAGTAGCCAAGGAAAAGAAAGAAAGAAAAAAAAAAGCCTGAAGACTGTAGTTAGTTTGATTTTCATTTTTGTTGTCATCTCTGCTGTAGAGCCCACCAGCTATTGTGACGTTCTTCATTCTTCAGTTGGCTTTATACCCAACCAATGTTGTAGTTTGCTTCCATATGAGAAGCCAGAAAGTGATACAACTGACACACCTCAAATATTCTGGGAATTGGTGGTGACCAATTCAATCTCAGTGACTGAGGTGTCCTCCACACAAATAATTACTGCTGAGCCTACTGACCACCTAAGTGAAAACTCAAAGGGAGCATAGGCTTTCTACAGTCCAGCGTGGATGGAAGGAAAAGTGTGTATGAAACAGTACAGTCCATCTTTTAGTTTATACTGGATGCTTTGCACTATTTAGGCAGTGTGAAGCATGTGTAAGAGGCATCAGGAGTTAAAATGGCCTTAAATAATTAAACAAGGATCGAGCGCCCTTGGTCCCATTTTACTCACTGCTGACACAGGGGAGCGCTGGCAGTGTCACTGGTCCTCTCTGCTCGGCATGCCACCTTTCACATTTGCAACATGTTCACAGAATTCTAGTTCCAAAACCTTGATTTTTCAGCATGTGCCTGATCCTTGCTGTATTTTTGGCTATGAAGGGAACAGCAGTTGAACAGATTTTTTAGGCTTTCTTTAGCAAAGGCAACTTCGTGCACACAGATAAGGGTTGTTTTACCTGATGTTTAGGAAGGAACAACTTATGGTGTTTCTGCCATTTGGCTCCCACTGAAATTAATGGCTATTACATACATATTGAGGAAGATATTTCCTTGAAATTTTGGGTCTCACAAAGCTTAAGGAAAATATCATATAGTCTATCCTACACAGTCTGTTCAAAGTATAAATTAACTTTTTTTTTTAATTCCTTATTACAAAATATATTTAGTACAAAGAAGAAATAATTGCCTTTATAGAGCTGTGAACTGTGGAACCTTTAGAAGACAGGAAAGTGTTACCTAGGTACCTCTCTGAACCTTGGCTGCACTTATATCTTTATCTCCTCAGTGATCTGTGTTCAGTGTTTACAGACACTCACTGTGTAAAGAAAATGTTTGTTCAGAGCCAGTGATGGATTAATCCACTGCTACTTATTGCTGGTTTGGTATTGTTAAGTGAATCTTTAACTGTCATTAAAGAATAAATATAATTTATAAATTCCTTCTATATTTTATGAAACCCCATTGAAGTACATTGTTTCTAAATTACTGTATATACGGAAACTGTTTGTTGTTGGTTTTTGTTTGTTTGTTTGTTTTATAATAGATCTATGGCAGCTTTGTTCATCTTAGTAGACTTTACATTATCTTCCTTGATCTCTCTGTTATGCGACTGAAGAGACCTTCCCTAGGGTTTGACATATCTTTCATGACATAATTCATCTGCAAACTTTAAATTATTCTGGAAAGGTCACATTCTTTTTCAAAATAGTCCCACAGACTGAGTTTTATACTTTCTCTTGGAAATCTCTGTTACTGCAAAGCTCAGCTACTTCAGAAACTTCAAGCTTGAATGAGTTTTGCTTCAGTGTCCGTGCTGGAAAAGGGAAGATTTTGGAAGTCACAGCTTGAGTTATTATAATGAGGAACTGAGCCCATGTACTAGACTCTCCTTTGAGCATTCTTCTGCAGGAGGAATTTCTTCCCCTTGCTGCAAAAGGTAGAAAACACTGCCAGACTGGGTAAATCTTCCACAACAAAAGAACCATTTTTAAATATAGCTGCAATTTCTTGACAATTTTGGTCATTGCCAGCCTCCTGCCATAACACAAAGTATGACCCTAGAATACAGCAGGAAAGCTGATTCACCCTTCGGAGGAAAGTGATACCATAACAACAAATTTGAACTTGCTACAGTCTGCCATTGTACAAAGAAGCTTTTGCATCAAAGCAGTGAAAAATGTGCTTTGAGGAACCCTGGCAAAACTAATGCGCATGATACATATCTCTCTCCCCACCAATGCTCTGAGATATTTATAAAAGCAGACATGCCTCATTGATTCAGTTATTCCCCCAAAAACAAGGAGAAGCAGTGTGACCTAGTTGTTCTGTGCAGACCTAGTGCTGTGTGGAGTTTAAGAATTTAACCAAAAGGAAGTGAAGCTGACAGATATCTGATATGTGATTAGCAAGTGGATGCTAGGAATGCTTAAGACATAACTAATAGTGTTGATATGTAATAGGATTAAAATTTCATAGTGTAGTACTATTATTAATGTGTGTGTGGATGTGGATGTGCGTAGGACTGGATTTAACAGTTAGACAATTTATTTCATAACGAAAATAAAGCATTGATAGTTTGAGGTCATGAGGCCTCAATATACAAAATCATCTATAAACCAGTATAGAACTGACATCATTCTGTAGATATATGTTCAGGAGGTAAACACTTCACAAACATGCAGCAAATGCATTCTTTAAATCCCATGCATATAAATCCTGTCTTCAGTGGGAGACAGGAGAGCAGAAGAGTGGCAGCAATATCTTCTGGCTGCTCTGCAGGGGTGCAGTTTAGGCTCTAGCCAGCAATATAAATGAAATCTGCAGAGTTTTAATTCCCTCATGAGCCAATAGTTTTCCATATCGATGTACACACGCACACATGCGCACACACACACATAAGCATAAAAATAACCTTAAGCACTTCTGAACCTGTAACTCTTGCCAGTTTGACCACATTCTCTGGGTAGTCCAAGAATTCAGACAAAACATCAATCAAAGGACCCAGCTGTACTGGAATGTATTCAGCCACCACTCCCACTCTGAGACTAAGGTTTATTTTAGCTACTGTTTTCTACTCTGGGGTTTCATTGCCATTAGTCAGTGGAAATTGCTTGCTTATTCACGGAGTGGAAAATGATAGTATATGTAATTATAATTATAATTATATGTATATATATTTATGCACACATACACAAACAGATATACATTTCAACTGATGGACAGTTTTATTCCATTTACAGGGAGCAGAAGTTCATAACTCTGTTAATGTAGGAAGCTGCATGTCTAATTCTGTTCATGCATAATGACCCTATACTTAGAATTGAGCACATGAAAGGGGACAATTGTTGCTCCATGTTGCTCTGCATAAAGTTCAATAATATGATTGTCTAGCCTCTGCAATACTCAAGCCAGCTTAAGGCTGCCTAGGGCAGCCTCAACAATACTGTTGGTTGATACTGACACTGATCCATTAACTGCAATAGATGTTGTGCCAGTTTACACCAACAATAAAACCAGCCCAGTCATTTTGTCTACTCCCATAACAAAAACCTTTTTTAAGTACTTATTTAAAAAGTTGAATGTGATGATTTTTCAAAACACTAGCCTAATTTTCCAGTGATCCTTACCAATGACATTTCAGTAACTAAGCATCTTATCAAAGAAAGTTTCATCACGTATATGTTTCAGCTGTGGCATTTAGTTATGCAGTTCCCTAAAGTCCTTGATCAAAATCTGATGATTCTCTCTCATTCTAGATTGTCTTTGTAAAATGAAGAAAACCCCATTCCCATGACCTAATACTGATGTGTAAATACTCCTGTGTAAATAAAAAGCTGATGAGTTAAAAATAAAAATAGATTAGTAAATACATATTTCCCAAAAGCCATAACAATGCATTCACTTTTCCACCTCCATTTCAATTCTTTGCAGATGAAGAGCTTTTTTCAGGAATGTATATTGATTTCATGGGGACGGATGCAGCCATTTTTCGGAGCCTGACCAGGCGGAATGCAGTGCGAACTGACCAACACAACTCCAAGTGGCTGAGTGGTAAGATGTCTTTGTTTTACTAGGGCTTTTCATGTGTTTTACAGAAATTTTAATGTATTTCATTTAGAATAAAGAGCTTGTCTTTTAAAGAGCTTTTATCTGAATTTAATTTATGAAGTGGAACCACGTAGAAATGTATGTAAATAACGTATTGTAGGCAATGCACAGCTGTAAAGGACTCTCTGCAGGAGCCAACTTCATGGGCCATCCCACCTGTTGTCCTGTTTTGCAATATGACTGAGCCAAACTCTTCAAGATAAAGTGTATGAAAACCTTTCAAACAGCAAATTGTCAGAAAAACTGACTTATTCACCACTAATGCATAAGACATTGCCTTATATTAGAAAGTCTCCTGAGGTCTCCCTTCATTTTCCATTATATTTTAGCATAGGAAATTGCCAAAAACAGGTGTTCTGCAGGTACCAGCATCAATAAAAGTGGTTGTCTGATAAAGCATTGCAATAAACTAGTGTGCAGTTACTTGCATGTCATAATACACCTTTTAAAGGAGAATATAGGTAGTTGCACTAGTGTGTTTTTATTCTTAAGTATATATATGTATTTCAGAAATCATACGCTTGCTGTTACATATTTCATTTTACTCTCTCACCAGTGCTCCTTTGCAGTGTTTTGCATGTACGCTTGACTATGTTTATCAGCCTCCGATATGAATTCAAATGCTATTCAAGCATTTGCATATCCTACTCTCCTTCTCAGTTTTACAAGAGCTATTTTCCTATTAATGTATTTTTAAAGTACCTTATTTGTTCTTTTCCTAATGAGTTTTTTTTTAAAATTGCTTTTTTTGCCTCAACAAGTCTTTCCTGAAGTGCCCATGATAGCACACTGATTCCTCCCTCTTCATCCTCCAAGTCTTTGAATTGCTGTTGTAAGCTAATACTCCTGCTTCTACATTTGAATTGCTTTTCTAGAAATCCAATGTGGGATAAAATGTGATGCAGCAGAAACTTAAGGCTGCTATCTTAAAACAATTTACCTAGTGATATATGATATATACCAACTTGTAATATTCTATGATTCTATGATTCTAAGGCTAGAGCGTATTGCTTAATCTGCCACAGCAGTACCTGTATATGCAGTGTTTCCTTGAAGTGGTCAGTAACTCTCCAATAATTAACTGCTTATACTGATACACCTTTTGGTTTTGTCTTTTTGGTACACTTTCATTTCAGAGCCTATTTTTGTGGATGCTCATGTTATCCCAGATGGCACTGACCCCAATGATGCCAAAATCTACTTCTTCTTCAAAGAGAGACTGACAGACAACAGCGGCAGCACCAAGCAAATTCACTCAATGATTGCAAGAATATGCCCAGTAAGAACTATTTTAATTGCCATGTTGTGGTACAAGCTGCTAGTGAGATAAGCTAAATGACTATGGTTCATTAAAATCATTGAAAAGCCTCTGATTTATATTCAAACCTAATTTCTTGTTTCAGCTTCCACATTCATAAGAGATGTTATTGAACATACAGCTAGGGTCTGAACTTGTTATGTATATCTGGTTATACATATAACGATAAGGAAACATAGAGATTCAGGAATTTGTGTATTTCTCTGACTGGCTCAGAATAGTTACCAGTGTTGAATTTCCAAATTTGCTGTCCTTGGCAAGAATCGGATACATTCATTGCTTAGAAAAACTGAATTATAAAACAGCAGTCTTTAATGCACATGCATTCAGAATCTTTGAAACATGTTAGAAATACCAGAATCAAGCTTTTAAATGTGTTGATTTAACTTTCAAATATTGCTTTCACTTTTACAATGTCTGTCCTTTCTGAATCCTTGCATTGATATATGTGTGAGCTTAACTTTAAAAATGTGCATAAAAAAATTAAATTCAGGAGTTATGGCTACTCCTGTGCAGTAATTATTTTTCAATCACAGCAGTCTTCATTGTCTCTATTTCCTTTTCCCCATCTGTAATCAACTGTGTATGAAAAATGATTGAAGCAGTTATGAATATCTCTGGTGAAATGGATTTTTTTTAACGAGAGCGAAATTATAAATGCACAATTCCTACCAGCCTTTTCATTCCCTCATTTGGAAAGGTTTGGGAAGATAATTGTGAGTGTTTGTTTATTCCCTGACTTTATTCTGGATCTTCTTTAGAATTTGATGCTTTGTGATGTTGTTGTGCATGGGTGTGAGGGTGTGTTTGGGGCTGTGTTAATATGGCTCTGGCATTTTGAAGAGACATGTGATCCATTTTATAATCTCCATTTTCTATATTTTTTGTGAAGGTGCCCAGAGGCCTTTCTGGATATTTTGCAAGAAGACATTTCACACTATTTATCTGTGTAGTTATTGTTACTGTTATAATGAAGCCCAGATGATTTCTGAAAGTCCCCAGCCTGTTTAGACTTACACTGAAGTCAGTGGCAGAACCCCAAAGACAATGAAAACAAGTCTGAGCCAGTCATACTTGCATACTTGTATACCATCATATTGATATATCAACACTTTTGAGATAGGCCAGATATGTTAGTACAATATTGCCAAAAGAAACCCAGCAAAAGTTTGATTACCAGCTATAGGAACACCAGTGAAACATGCACAGCATTTCAAAATCACATTTGTCTAGCTTCTACATTATCTTTTTTCCCTTCTGTTGGGTGACATTTTTAGATGCCATTTGTAAGATGCTGCTGTTGTCTAAGGTGTTCACCAGTAGAATGAGGCAGGAGCTATCATCTCTGTGCTGCACAATCTGCTTTATCAATTACCTTTTCCACTGTGCATTGTAGAGAGATGAAGAGATCCTTGAATGAGCTGTGACCAAGCTAGCTCTGGACCAAGCTATCAGGACTTGCAACAGTTCAAAGCTAGCTTGACCCATGTTAGCCATCATTTCTGAATTTAGCTCAGAGCATCCACCTCATGGGCCAGCATAACTCACTAGATCACGTGGAGGTATCCTGCTGTCAGAACCAGAAGAAACATCCTTCCATAGGCCTATCAGACCTTTTAGAGGTAGCATGGATGTCTCTACACTAAGTGTCAGTGAGTGATACAGACATTCACAGTTCTTTCCAATCATACTTCTGCATACATGACTTCTGTACAAAACCTGCTGCCCGACCATCCCAAGCTTGCTAGCCCAGCACAGAACGTCTGCTCAGAAAACTAGCTCTTGTTTTTTGAGTGTTTAGATAAGGGGATTTGGTTTTGTCTTAACTATACTTTATACTGGATATAATTGTATAAATGTCTAGATGATTGGATCAAATTAACCTGAGGAAAATGTGGGAAGACCCAGTAAAATGTTAGCTGTGTTGTATTTTGTTTTTCTGAAAACAATACTCCTTTCCAGAATGATACAGGTGGTCAGCGTAGTCTCGTGAACAAGTGGACAACATTCTTGAAAGCAAGACTTGTGTGCTCAGTGATGGATGAAGATGGAACAGAAACATACTTTGATGAATTAGGTATGGCAAGAAAATTCTTAACAGGTTTCATCTAAATTGTGCACCCTGTACATACTATTGTACACATTACTGAAGTTCCTACAGCTCCTTAGTCAATAGAGAGCTGGGACTGCTCAGCCGGGAGAAGAGGAGGCTCAAGGGTGGATCTTATCAATGTATATAAATACCTGATGCAAAGAAGACAGAACCAGGCTCTTTTCAGTGGTGCCCAGGGACAGGACAAGAGCAATGGGCACAAACTGGAACACAAGAAGTTCCATCTAATTATCAGGAAGCACTTCTTTACTGTATGGGTGATGGAACACTGTCACAGGTTGCCCAGAGAGGCTGTGGAATCTCCCTCCATGGAGATCTTCAAAAGCTGTCTGGACATAGTCCTGGGCAACCTATTCTAGGTGTCACCACTTGAGCAGGTGGGTTGGACCAGATGACCTCCAGAGGTCCCTTCCAATCATAACCATTCTGTGATTCTGTGAAGTTGCTGACATTGAAATGTTGGACCTGTAGAAATCTATGGCAAAATTTCCCATACAATTTTATGATAGGAAATGAAAAATTTGTTCGTAAGTCTCTCTGGCTAAGTATCATTATCTTTGAAATAAAGATAGTTAATCTTGACTACGTAAAGGAATTATATAACTGAAAAAATATTTGGAAGGGAACATGTAAGTGAAGTCCGTTGTTATTTTGCTTCTAGTTGGGATTATGACAGAGATTTTTTAACATACCTCTCTTTGAAACTGTTTCTATGTGTAGCATACGGTCTTTTCACAATAGTTTCTCTTTTTTGATCACTGCGTAGAGCCCTCAAATTGGTAGTTGTCCAAGTCCAGATAATACTAGTAAATACTGTTACTGGCACCAGCAATAGCACTATGAATAAATATAATTCAAGCACTTAGATTTTCAGTTCAGCATGTAGAACACTGTAAATATTCGGTGAATAATCTGTACAGTAGTCACAGGAGCTTTCCTTTCAATGAGGAATTAATAGATGCAAATCTTGATACTTAAGCTCCTAACAGCATTACTGGAAAGTCTCAAATTAGATGTCCACAGCTGTGATGTACGAAGACATAAATCTAAACTCAGGTGTTGGAAGATTTGTTATCTGTATTCGTATAAAAGTAAATAGCATAAATAGCTAATGACCCTCCATGGCGGCTGCGTATGATTCTTACCTTCTTTCCATTGTAATCTCTCTCTCCTGTGATATTGTTCTTGATTTTCTTCATAATAAATGGAGTTCAGAGTCTTTGTGGCTTGGTATCTTTACAAATACTCGGTGTACTTTTCTGGTTCAAGGTTTCAATGGAGCATGATGGGCCTAGGAGCACATCCTAACGTGCTGTAGCTCAGAATGTGCAAGGTGCTTTGAGGACTGGCTTTCAGAAGTTCTTGGTGCTTAACATCTAGCCACTAATCTTTCAGAGCTGTGATTTGCCAGCCCATTCCTCTTCAACAAAGCAGCAGGAGAACTGCTTTTATATTTTGCATGACAAAATGCAGGGTTGTACAGAATATAAGACAGCATTTTCAGTGTGAGCTCCCAGCACAATCCTGTGGCAGAGAGGAAGAATACAACCGCAGCTGGAAATGCAGAAAACTCTGGGGGAGGTGCAGGGCATGCTTCTGTTTTCATGTATAATGCAGAAGAGTGTAACACTGCCAGTCCTGCATGGTGAAGTCTTTTGCTTTTGACATATTTGAAAGAAAGTTTAAAAATTTCTGATTGTTAATGAAGGAGCCACATAAATTAATGGAAAGCTAAAGAATGTATTCTCTTATAAAAAGCTTAAACAATTCAATCTTTTTTGCATGATGTAAAATAACTTTAAGAGGTGACTTGATTATAGTTAGTAAGAACATTTGTAAGGAGAAACTGCCAAAGACTAAAGTATTTTTCATTTAAGTGCAAGAAAAATCAAGAGATTAGAGGTAAAGTTGAGCAAATTCAGTTCTGTGAGTAGGTATGGTTTTGCATAGTGCAGTTAATAAATCCCTACACAACAGAGGCTGACATCTCATATTGTTTTTACTGCAGAACTCTATGTCATTCCTACCATGTTGAAAATGAGCTAATGGGAGGGCATGTAGGGTGTGTACAGGTTGATAAGACACCTAATTATCCTGCTTCGGATTATATCTGTCTAAGGGAACTCTTTGTCTTTGACCTACTGCCACTTAAATATTTGCCTACTGCTAAACAACTTGCTGAAATGAGATCCAGCTGAAAGAAATGTGAGACATGGTTGCTGTACATATTTGAAAATCTTTGCCTTCTGTCTTCGTAAGGCTAGATGGTGTGGAGTTAATTTCTAACTCTGTTTCTGAATGTTCAAATGCAAGGTTTATGTGTATGGTCTGTTCATGTGATAAATATGCGTTTCTCCATTCAAGTTTAAGGCAAAACTGCCATTGACTTCAGAAGGAATAAAGTCATAATTTAAACTGGAAAATTAAGTTTTTACTAGTATTCAAAATAGGTTTTTCTTTCTTTCTTTCTTTTTTTTTTTTTTTTTACAGAGGATGTGTTTCTTTTGGAGACAGATAACCCCAGAACAACGCTTGTGTATGGAATTTTTACAACATCAAGGTAACAGTGGAGAACAGAAAAAAAGTACCTTTCTGAACTGCTCAATTTTCTGTATGAAAACCGAAAGTGATGGTTTATGGCCAAGGCTGTCCTATGCAATGTTATATGTCTCCTGTGACCAGCATTTGCATGCAGGAGTGACAATCTGAGTTAGTAGCATTATTATTGTTATCTCTGGTATCCTTGTTAGGATACCAATATTAGATATCCTGTGCCGCTTGAACCAAGCTGCTCCCTAACATACTGGCAGTTGGCAATGAGAAAACATTTCTGTGGAGGGCCACTTGTTACTGATCGGCAGCAGAAAGCTAAAGGACTTCAAAGCAGTGGACTTGTGTGGCATCTGAGAGTGCTTAACACCTCCTGAAGGACAGCCAGCACTCTGAAGGATCAAATCTAGATTTCTTGCAGGAATTCATACAAATTTTTTCCAGTCTCTCAGCTGGCAGATGATCGCACAGATGGCAAATAACCAGTGTTGGCTTGAATGAGCTGTGAAAAGGCAAGCTTATGTGGTGTTTGATGAAGTCCTCGCAGACTTAAGCTACCCATTATTAGTTAGTAGTGCTCATTTATTGTCCACTTTAGGTGAACTCCCAAGGGCACTGGAAGTACTAGATATGGTTTACTATGCTGAAACCCTGCACAAGGACAGACCTATGGACATACCTACCGATACTGCCATTTCTACCTTTTTTTTTTTCACTTTTCTCTTGCCCTCAACACATACCAATAGCATACAGAGTAGAAATAGTTACTGCCTATTAACTTCTGATATGATCTCTCATACTTTTTAGCTGTTATTGCATACATTCAAAAAAGGGGGGGGTGGCTTTTTCATTTTATTTCATTTATTTGATTGAATCAGCACAATTTTTAATGTATTCCTATCAATTCCTTTAAAGGCAATTTACAATAAATAAACCCTTGCACGAGAAATAATATTTGCACTAGATACACTTCTCTGTCTTTTTTCATGTGGATCCAAAGATCTGCATTCTCAAACATGTGGGCTGGCAAAGAGAATATGATTTTATAATATTAAGTTGGGAAAATAGATTTCCATAACTTGTAAACATCTGGTACTGTCTACATTTTATGATTCCTACTGCACAAAAGAAAATATGCTGAGGTTATGTTTAGCAGTAAAACCACACTTAAGATTAGGTTGTGGATGCAACATGACTGAATTTTAAACACTTATACCTAATTCTCCTGGTATTCCTGCAGTGGAATTGAGGTTTGGAGTTACAGGACCATATAAGGTGACAACAAAGAGAAAACCTCACTTATTCCTGTCTCTTAAGTTGTTTTCACTCTCTGTTGAAGCTTTAACACTCACATGCATTTCAGTTATCATGAACCACATAGTTTATGGTTTCTTTCTTTTTGTTTGACTGTAGATTGAATGTGTTACATAGTTAAAAACAGCTATCATAATGACTTTTACTCCTTGGCTTTTCCTTTGTCTTCACCTTTGTAGACATCCAACTTGTAACAGTAGCAAGAGAGAAACATCCCACCAAATAATAACTATTAGTACTTTTATCTAAACCATACTGAGGGAAACCAAGCAATATTGAGGCAAATTATTTGGGGGACATAATCTGCTGTAAATCTAACATAAAACATCTGGAAGGATTAAGTACATTTTTTAAAACTTATTAATACCTGCTAAATTTTCCACAAATATCATAATGCATCTAAAAGGTTCCCCCTGCTAGCTAATACATATATAGTTGAGAACAATGTGGATTGCTGGGTAATCTATAGCACTTTGTTTGTTTAGACACTATGTCTCGTAACTGCAAATTTGAACATTTAATGTTTTCAGTTTTCTCCTAGAGCGATTTTTTTCTTTGTCAATTGAAAACAGAATTACTTGGATTATCTTCTTCCTACAGTTGACATCACACATATTTTAGACTGTCTGGAGTTTCCACTTTGTTAGGATAAATATCCCAAAGCTTATATGCAATGAAAGTAAAAAAAAAAAAAGGAGAATTAATTCACAGTAGTCAGCCTTAGTATCACACTGGGAGTTATTCCCCTAGAGCCTTCCATTGTCACTGGGTGATAGAGGCCATTCAGGGCTTGCGCTGCTTGGGGAGACGTGAGACCATTGCTGGACCCAGAGCAGTGGAAAAAACATGCCCTCCTCGTAGAGGACCCCTTTGTTTCTCTTTGGGAAGCATCAAACTTCAACTCCCTTGAAGGGGTTTGTGGGACGTTTTGAGGACTGTATAGGAGTAATTCTTTTACAGCCACAACCTGTCCCCATTTTGCTTAGAAAAGCTGGCCACTGATTGTAATAATTTAACCAATTGTAATCAGGCTGGATGTTTTGATTAACATTTTAGCCGTGGATTTTAGGAGTCTTATGGAGGTCTTGTGGTTAATATGTTGGTAGGAAGTTCTGGAAACCTGTGCTGAGCTTGGCAGCACAAAGTTTATAAAACTTTTGTCTCACTTAAGTCAGCAGTATTTTTGCCACTGATATAATTGGGATCTGGTTATATTTTTTTCTATATTCAACATTTGGAAATTTTCTTATTCCACCTCTGGAGTAATACTTCCTTCCCTCTTTTTTCAGTTCACTGTTCAAAAAGTTAGTCTTAAGGAGTAATGATGTATATTGGGAAGCTAGATTATTTGATTTAAAATATAGTAAATCCATGTTATACAAGTATTAAATTGTATTAAATTTTAGAGGTATCTTTCATCACTAGAACATGCAAAATGATGGAAAATCTATAGAAAAGATTAAAGATTAAAATACTTTTTCCTACTCTCTTTCAGCTCCATATTTAAAGGCTCAGCCGTGTGTGTGTATCATTTATCTGACATCCAGACTGTGTTCAATGGGCCATTTGCACACAAGGAGGGCCCAAACCACCAGCTGATTCCATATCAGGGCAGAATTCCATACCCACGACCTGGCACTGTAAGTACAAGATATGTTTATGCATGCTTGCCAATTACTTGTCTTTGTTTAATACATAAATAGATATTATTTATTCTAGGAGAATGGACTGTATGTGACTATGGCATTTAGTTACAGTTCAGAACAATTTTATTTGCTTCTCAGCTTATCATTCAAATCATGTAGTATCTGGAAATCTTCTAGAAAGAATTAAGTCATGCAAAACATTAATCTCTCTTGCTCCTCGTGCTCAAAAGGTTGTAAGAGTTATTTCATTAGATGACAGACAGATTATTTTATACATTTCTACATAAATAAGCATAGAAATACAGCATTGTGTGTTCGGAATTCTGGATCCAAACTTTTGTCTTCAGCCAGTGTGACTTTTCCATAAAGGACTATGGAAGTCTTTATGCAGCTCCACCAGGATGCTTGGAAGATGTAGGAGGAGAGCAGGACTTCTGGGACTTGTTCTTTGACTAGATCTAATACCCTGTCAGGTCCTGAGTCTTAGGAAAAAGACATAGAAATGAGTTTTCATGCCAGTTTGTTGATAGTAGTCTTCCTGGGCAAGAACACTTCTTGTATGCCTTGAAAATTTCTCAGTACTTTCAATGTATCAGGAGTGGTAATAATAATCCAACAAATTCTGAACACCATTAGAGCTAGCTCTGTTTCCAAGTATTATAAAAATGTCCTATGAAGGATTTTAAACAAAATAGTGCTTTTTTGCTTTTTTGCTTTTTTTTTTACTTTAATAGCGCATAAAAAATGCTGTTGATGCAACTTTATCTTTAGTTATTTGCTTATCTGCTGTATTTTTAATTTAGATTTAGCAAAAGTATGAAATCTAATATTTCCAGCTTTAACAAAGAATATATAAAGTTTCTCTAGGATCTTCTCTAAATCCATATTTGCTAAAAGAAGTATGGTAGTGTAGACTTCCATTGTTTCTCATGAAGACTTTCTATAATCTCTGAGATACAGGAATTCAATAAGTACACACAATCATAAATCAACTCTCAAAGATGTAGTTAGGATGTTTTAGGTGAATATTTTGCTGCTTTTCCATTTGTCACAGGAAATTAAATTTTGTTTTAATTTTGCGAGTCACTGCAAGAACCTTTAACCATATTGCCGTTTCATTCATTTTCTTCTTTGTGCTGTATATCTTGTTCTCTCTGTCTATTTCTCTCTCGTGCACTAGTGCTCAGATATATGGAATAGCTCTGCCTGTTCACGTAGTTCTTCATATTTTAGTGTAGTTGTTACTGGTTGTAAGATTTAGGACTTCATGTCCCCAGACCTCTAAAATTAACTAATCAGCACATGATATTCCACTAAGTTCTAACGCTAGCATTATTCTTTCTTTGCAATTCATACAGCTCTAATCTCATGAGTTCGTTCACTGGGGCTTTAAGCTTAAACTTTACAAAAACACAAAATAAATGGTCCATTTAAATAGGAAGTTTCATGCTTTTGTGGTTAGTCACATTTCAGAATTTCTTGCTGCTTCAAAATATTGTATTTGTATGTATTTCCTCAACCACTGCCATGTTATTCTTGGTTCACCTCATGGAGGATTATGAAGTATTCCAGATGGAACTGGGCAGCACAATGGAGAGGGAAAAAGAAAATTCAGATTTGGATTTAACATGGTGAAAAAAAATCTTCTTTTTTAGATATGTTGATGAACTTTTAATTTGAAGAGAAATTCTTATATCTTAGCTCACACTGAAAATAAAACTGAAAGAGGGTCTTTTAACATGATCACTGCTGTTTTTCTGTGCTTCCTCAAAATTCAGCCATAGCACAGTATCCTAAAGGTGTATTATCTAAGGACTTCTCTGTTTTTGTATTCTACACTGCCAAAATGTTCCACATTTTTACCTGTATACCGCAAACTCTATTTTTCAATTATGTCAAAACATCTGTAAAAATCAGGACATTTTTTTGTTTGTTCTTTTTTGTTTTTGTTTTTATTTTGTTTTGTTTTCTGCTCAGAAATTGTATTCGAAGGGTTAGCTTTGAATATCCAAGCTTGCAGACTAAGGGGCATGAACCTCTTTCCTCTGGAACATAGGTTATTTGCTACTTCTAGGAAGCTGAACTAGACAGGGATGATTTTTTTTATAACTCGGAAAATCCTACTTTATAGTTGCCTAAAAAGATACTCATACTAAATCTTTGGACAGAAATGAACGTTTATTGTGTTTCAGTACATTGGATAAATGATGAAAAGTGTTTAGTATAGCTTCAGTAGAATTAAATAAAGCAATACGTTCATTTGGCCATAATCAATTCCGCAGAGTTTGGCTGCTGTTCACTAAATACCGATGGTTTCTTATTTCTCCACAAGCAAGTTACTTATGGAAAAAAGAAGCTACATAATTGGCAGCTTCCTACTAAATTCAGTCGTGTTTGAGGATAGTTTCCATTTTTAAGTTTACAGAAATAGTTTTTGTACCTACAGCATGTTGAAGAATATACTGTAAATTAAAGAATTCTGTTTCTTTCTGTAACCTAACTGCACAGTGATCAACTGTGAACATAATTATTGCGTAGCTGAGTATAGAATGAGGTGTGAAGGATACAGATTCAATCCCTACAGGAAAGGGAGAGTTTATAGTGTTCACTAACATCTTTTGCTTGGTATTGGTTTATATGGGGAATAGCAAAAGGATGAATTGATTAAAGATGGTTTTTAAGGACTTGCTCAGAACAGCTATTTAATGTAAGTTTTTAGGGTCATACTGGGGTAAACCACAGCACAGACATTTTTGCAGGAAGTCATAGACAAGAGTCTTATGATCTCCAAGTCAAGAATGGAAGGAGGATAGCAAGTATCAGAGGAAGTCTTCTTTTAGCTGAGCTGTACGAGACAAGAAAAATTTAATTTCAACTGCAGGTGAAACAGAATCCCTCTGGAGAGGAACTGGGGTCTGGTAGATCACTACAAAGAAGAATAATCTTGCTAATAGCTCCCACAATTATGAAGACAGTTCTTTTTCCAGCATTTGTTGCTAATCATAGCAGATAGCTCCATACATTTCCTGGAAGACTGTGGATGGAAGTACCACAGAGGGAAGGAGAAGAGCAAACAAGATAATAGGAATTAAATTTTGTGAGCAGTCTTAGAGGACTAACATGTAGTGTCATTTGAAATAAGAACCAAACCAGAACCCTCAGGCTAAATAAGAGTTCAGAAGAATCAATTGTTAAGCACTACAGATGGGAAAAGACTCATATCTGTGCTGAGTTCCAGTTCTTCCTGCTGAAGGTAAATGATGCCAGAGCAGTTTCTTTTAAACAACTCCTACTAGAGGTGTTCCACTTTGTATAAATAATTAAATCCTAATTGAGCTGGAAGCTGATTCTAAAAATTGGGATTAAGTTTTAGTCCCCTTTGTATTTGGTTCCTGGTATTGCCCAATGAATAGTTAATTACATGAAAACAATGGAACAGCTTTTATCTGCAAGGGTAGAACTGACGCTCCTGCCTGGTGGATCCCCTCGGATGTGAAGACCCAGATTTTAATGTTTGCTTGCATCAGGTAGGCTGGACACATGAGTCATATACCCCTGGTGAGTTTCCTAGTCTCTCAGAGTATGATTCATCTTATGTAATTTTAGCCATATAAAAGCAGGGTATCTAGTCTGAATTACTGAATGCAGGGGAAAGCTAGATGGCTAACTAAGAATAAATGTCTGACTTTGAGACAGCAGAAGTCAGGTGAGGTGAATCTCTCCCTAAGCTACTAGCTATTTTTTTATGTCTGTGGTTTTGACCAGAAATTCCATCCTAGACCTAGGAATTGTCCTCATCAAAATAAACAAGTTTCCATGAAACGCTTTATATTAAACAAACCAACATTTTACAACTGGAAAATATTGTGTTGAAACATTTCTGAATAGTTCCAGTACTCCAAGGAGTGGTTCACAGCTCAGCAATCTGGTAAGGGGGAAAATGAAAGCTCAGGAGCAGCAGTGAAAAGTGAGATAACGGTGACTGGAGAAGTTGTGTAAATTAATATGGGTACATCCAGCACACTGTACAGGTAATGACATAGCTCCTGAACTCTTCCCATGCTGTCTTGTTTTAGCTTCACTCTCAGTAAACACTTGAGCTTTCTAAGACTTCTTTTAGTTCCTCATGAAGTCCAAAATGCCTCAGGGCTGGTTATTTTTATGGTTATTCATTGCCTTTAAAGAAGCATCTGGAATACCAATGAATTTCTCTTATTTCTTGGGCATAGGGGAAAGGGTAGACAAGATCCTGTGAATAATCAACTTTCTCAAATGTCAGATATCCCACTTCAAACCTATTCTATTGCTTTTTCAAATGAAGATGAGTCACAGACCCTTTCACTGTCTCATAACCAAAATAATGACCTGAGGGATACTGATGAAATTACAGTTAGGTATCAGACTTTACGTTTTGCCTTTGTGTTAACTCTATAACAAACCAGCTGTTTCCTCCCATATAAATCAAGTGGATTTTTCTTCAACAAGGTGCTTGGAAGCATAAGGAGTGTGGAAATAGGTCCAGAAGTATGGATCTTTGCCATCAACCTGGATTTTAATAGTGCAAAAATATGTTTGTGTTTCCTTTATCTGAATTGATTGGAGTTCAAAGCATTCAAGTATTTCATTCCTGCTACTGGAACATTATTACTTTCAGTCAGAGTCTGAAGCGCTCTTTCAGGAATTTACTTTGCAAATATCTGTCAATATTTGTAAATGGCTTAGAGAGGAAATCTCTCTGAAAGATGGTAAGCATTGTTAAGCATTACTGTGCATGTTTCTTGCAGTGTCCAGGAGGAGCCTTCACACCCAATATGCGGACAACCAAAGAGTTTCCAGATGATGTTGTGACCTTCATCAGGAATCATCCTTTGATGTTTAATCCCATTTACCCAATACACAAGAGGCCATTAATCATCCGGATAGGAACGGACTATAAGTATACAAAGATTGCTGTGGACCGAGTGAATGCTGCGGATGGAAGATACCATGTCTTGTTTCTTGGAACAGGTAAGATAAAATTAGCAATAGTTATTTTCCTGCATTGCATTATAATTTGCAGTCAACTCCAATATGTAAAACTCATAGCTTCCAGAAATGTTTGCTTAAACATGTTTACTGTCTACAGAAATATCTACAGAAATCCACAAATTATGTTTGTTTGTTTACTTTCTGCTCATAGTTGTTTCATATGGATATTAATTACGTGCAAGAGATATAATGTATCAACATGATTTTTATTGGACACAGAAATCAACACTAGTGTATTTTGTATTTGATCTAAATTATAACACTTGTCTTGAATATAGTTTGTCATCAACGTGATTTCATATTAGAATCCGATGCTCTCTAACATGTAAAAATACCAAAATCTGGCTTTGAATTGTTTTGCATAGTCTCATCAACATAATTTAATATATGCTGTGTAGGCTACTTCTGAAGAAAAAGATAACCTGATCAGAATGTTACAAATGCAGAAATAATAGCTTCACAAAAATAATAATAATAATAATTTTGTTTTCAGTTACATCAAATTTGAATATGACGTTATGGTCTTGAAGACTGCTGGGGACAGGTCAAGCGATTCTTGTACTGATCAAATTTGATTTTTTAGAAATATTCATATATGAATGACACTCTCCTGATTGAAGCAGACAAACAGAGTGGTACTCTGACTAGACCCTAGGATTCTTTCACATCTGAAACTTCCACTGGCTTAACAGGGCATTATAGGTTGATATGCACAAAGGCTAATCTTTTTTACTGCAGGTGGTTTCAAGTAGAACAAAGGAAAAGAACTCCAAAAGAATAAATATATCTCTGAACATCAGAAAATAATTACAGAGGTGGCTTGCATTGCTTTTATGGTTCACATATTGTTAGGGTCCTGGTTGTTTTCTGCTTGTAGAATGACTGTGTCTGCCAGCAAACTCACGTGGGGCTGGGAATAACCAACCTACTATAATAGATTTAGGAAGCTGATGCTAAAAAAACTTTCAAGAATGTCAGACTTCTATAGGGGTGGAATTAAAAGGAAGTCTCTTCACTCGTCTTAGAAAAACCTCCCCAGCTATCAGCAGGGTGCTCTGGTGTCGAAAGAGGCCAAATGCGTACTGCACTGTTAGCGGAAGCGTATCCAACCAGCAAGTTGCTCAATTCTTCCCTTCTATTTGGCTCCTGTCAGGATTACCACATCCAGTTGTGGGCTCCCCAGTACAAGGCAAAACATTGACACAAAGATCACTTAATGGACTGTGTTGTACATACATACAAGTGATGTGAGAACAGGCTGAGAGAATTGGATTTATTCAGAGAAAGCTAAGGGGAAACCTTACTGCTATCTACAACTATTTAATGGGAGGGTACAGCTATCTCATGGGAAAAGACAGAGCCAGATTCTTCTCAAGGTCTTCAGTGTCAGGATGAGAGGCAATGGACAAAAGCTGGAGCACGGGACATTGCAATTAGATATAAAGGAAAATGTTTTCACCTTCAGGGTGGTCAAACATTGGAATATGGGTCCAGAGAGGTGAATTTTCCATCTTCAGAGGTTCAAAGGATTCAAAACCCAATTGGACATGACCCCGAGCAATCTGCTGTAATTGGACCTGGTTTGAGGGGTATTGGACTGGATGACTTCTAAAGGCCCCTTCCAGCCTATGGGGTTCTATCGTTCAATGAAAGGAGATAAGAAAACAGAAACACTTGGCTCACATTCTTGTGTCACACCTTTACCAGGTTACCATTCAATGTACTGTGAATGTTTAGGATATATTATAAGGCATGGTTAGATAGAAAAAGGTCTAAGTAATGAATTACAAGTAGAAATTTCATCAGTTTTTTGTTCTGGGCATTTTAGTTTTCTTGGTATGCAGTTGCTAAATGAGTTTTAAGGCATCCTTGAAAGTCTCTTTGATCCCACTTGCAAAGTCACTGGAAACTACCAAATTAACCTAATTTGGTCAGGACTTTCTTCTTGTTGTATTTCCCCCTCCTTAACATGTAGCCACATTTTCTTTTCAGTTTAATTAATGCATCTACAGTTCTCAACTTTTGGGCTCTTTAGGGTCATATTCCTCCTTTCCTTCAGAATTAAAGAAAAATAGTCTTCATACACTACAGTAGAAATATCAGAAGCATTAATAGATGTTGTCCCTACTATTCTGATACAACTCCACAAGAACTCCATCCTGGTAGAAGCGAAGGTTTGGTTGTCTATTAGCTTTATTCCTTGCCAAAGCACTATGTTTAGCCATAGAAATAGCTTGGGAAGCTAGAACAGATCTTTCAGATGTACATTTCAGGTATTTTTTGTATAGTGGTGTCATTGTTTTAAAATGTTCTGTAAATATCTGATTGTAATTGGAGGAAAATCCCACTAAAGATTAGTGAAAAAGATAAGACATAGAAGTTTCCAACCAATGCAGGATTCTTAATGTAGTGGTGTTAGTTAATACTGGAAATGCATAGAAAATACTAAATGTGCAGGAAAGTGCACATTTAGCTTTTCAGTAATTCTGCAAGACATAGATACAGGCCATTTCAATTTATACTTCGATGAGCTGCTGACCGTTCTTAAGTAACCAGTGTGGCCTCACACATGCACCTGTGATTAATTTAAAACATTAACATACCTCAGCTTGTACTTATGTTTTGTTAATTCTCTTCTGTGTATCAGCACAGGGTCCACTTTGGACAAACAGGCAAACTGCGGCTCTAGATATTTTATATGCATTGTTTTTAACTTCTGCAGTACACTGGAGAAAAGGATCACTGTCTGATTTCTAGTTAGTTGAAGGGGTGGGCATTAGTATTCCTGAGTTGGGTGCAGTGACTCCCTGAGACACTAGTAGCTTCCAAAATCTTCCTCAGAAGAAACTAGTGCAATGAAAGTTTCTGTGTTTCTCAGCCCTTTTAAATAAAAGTGATCAAGTTCCAGTCACTGAGAGGAGTTTTCTTTATTCTCTGCTTTCTGTGAGACTCAGAAGGATTCGATAGAGATATTAACTGTCAAAAGGAATGCAGAGGGGATTTGCTTTAGTGTCAGTTCATCCCAGCAAATGCAAAAACCACATTGTATAGGAGAATTTCATGTGATAATTTCCTTGGGAGCCTGGAGCCCCACAGCCAGAGACAATGGGACTTGACACCTGGTGACAATTACACTCAGCTCCGATGATGAGTTACTGCTGCTGAACTGAGATGTTGCCAGCCATGTCTGTCACTGTCAGTGACCTGTCGCATGCTTGAAATTGGAGTGTTTTATGTCTTGCCAGATGCAGAGCACACAAAATGTTTAGCTTTTCCTCTCTTCCTCCTCTATAGCCTCAGTAATAAATCAGTTCCTGAATGCAAGTGAGGAATAACAGAAGTAGAAAGCTCAAAGAACCCCAGTGGTTTTCATCATGTAGCCGTGGCTTGGGAGGGTACAGGCAGCTGTGTCATTTTTTCACATTAATGTGAACTAAGTGTAGTGTTTCCTTTGCACCTCCAGGCAAAAGTGTTGAGCTCACAGGGGCTGGTCCATGCCGAGAGTTAATACGTTGCTTTTCTCTCTCTCACCTACATAGCTAACAAAATAAATCCCACACCCACTTTTCAAATGATAACGATTTCCTATTTTCCCTGTGCTTTTCAACCGGAAGACTCCCAAAGCACTTAACAAAACTAGCAAGTTTTNCAAGTCCTTAAGGTAGATGTCAGTGCTACAAGAGAAGAGTGCTGTGCATCTTGTCTTTCCAAATAGAAACCAGTGGGATAATTTACTTGAATATAATGTAATAATTTATTTGCATACTTGACAAGGGCGATGGTGATAATACTTTTTCCCTATGGGATGAGTAATAACATATTCAGATAGAGTTCTGCTTCATTTATCCCATTTCTGTGGTACACCTGGGTTCAGTCTTGAAGTTTTTGATTCACCCTAGGATTTCACTGTCATACTTTAGCCAATTCAGTTATATGTGAAGAACCCGAGCATACAATATTTTCCTAGTTTATCCTTTGGTAGATTGTTTTCCATTTGAGTTTTAAGACCAGCAATAAAACAGCATGACAACATTTTCCTGAGATTAATATTTATTTTTTAAGCATACCACCTACTGCTTGCAGTACGAAAGCCTTCGGTCAAAGTACACGCAGATTACACAACGGAAAGATTGTGCATGTTTTTTTTTATTGCTCATGGTGTTACAAAAATATTTAAATGTCTGGGTCAAACTTGGGTACATTAAACAGCCACGGGCACCAATAGGATTTTTTTCATCTCCTTGCTATCAAGATAGGATAGATTTTTGTGTAGAGAGATCTAAGTGACTGCCGTGAAAAGGCACTTCAGATTTCAGTGTGGTTTATTCAGAGGATTAATGTGGGCCACATGCATCTGATGTGGCATGAGGTTGATCAATGTTTCTTATTATCTTCTCTTTTCTGATGCAACACTTGTTTTCAAAGTCTGGAACAGTAAGTGCTTTCAGAGCATAAGGTTGTAATATAGTCTTAAAGATGTGAATTAATCCCGAGAATACTTGTTTCTATGGTGTTACACTGTGGCTGTCTTTCTGGAAAACCCACCCTTGCTGACAACAGTAGACTCCAGTAATGCAATAGCCAAAATCATATAATGAGCTACAGATTCTAACAGAAGGAGATAATCTGCTCAGAAGAGCAAGCTCGCCTCCCACAAATGTGGTGGCTACAGCTTCACGTCTGAGTTTGGGAAGATGGTGTTGCACAACAGGGACACAACAGGCGGCGGACAGAGTTTTCCTCCTCCTCTTACTCATACTGGATGAGTCATTCAAAACCTTTTAGAAACCAACTCATCCAAGGCTTTTTCACAGCCTCTTAGGAAGATATGTAAAGAGGGCATTCCTACACCTGTTTGGTTTCCTCTGTTATTTTTTGTTCAAACAAGCTCACAGTGTTTCCAGAAGTTTGACCAAGCTGGGCCTATGTGGAAATTTTGCCCTCAACTGTGGCTCATACCTGCATTTTTTGTTCTTTGATGTAGCTTGAAATGACTTCACCAAGTTTCACAGCAACACTATGAGCTGGAAAAAAATTATACCCATTCAACAGATGGGTGAACTAGAGCACAGAGAGGTTAGGTGGCTGTGGTGGGAGTCCTGATTTACAGAAGACATCTAAGGACAGCAGAGAGCGTGGGGACCTGGCACTCAAGTCTCACTGCTAAGCTGTCACTATCTCAGGTGCTTTGCTGAGCCTGACCATTTTCTCAAGCAGAGATATTTCAAGCATTCTTCAAACTCTTTTCTCTTTTTCTTTTTTTTTCTTTTTCTTTCTTTCTTTCTTTCTTTCTTTCTTTCTTTCTTTCTTTCTTTCCTTCTTTCTTTTTTTTTTCTCATAATTTTATTTGTCTGCATTAAATTTAACTCAGATTAGAGACCAAAAATAATTAATTTGCCGGCAGGCTGACAAGTACAACATGGCGAAAAGTTTACAAAGGGTCTCCCGCAATGTTTGACACACCAGGGAGGTGGGCTACCACAGGAGGCCTCTCTGTGAAACTGTTGGCAGAATAGCAGTTGATGTCCACTGCAGTCACTATTTTATCATGTGGAAAAGTCAGTTTTTTGTATTTCCTGTTTGTTTTATACATGTAATGTGGCTCAGAGGTGGATGGATCCTGTCTCTCTCTGATGCTCCCAATACTGACAACTGTAATGTTCACTTAGGACTGTGGAAAGAAAAGCTAGTAGGAATTCAGAGAATGAGATTTAAACTCAGACCTACAGATTCAGCTTCTGCAACGCAGATTCCAGCCAGACACCTGCATATTTTTCATCACTGATCATTAAGCTTTGCCTTTTCCATTGCCCATGGTCAGTCGGACCAGGAATTTGTGGTGTAACCAAGCACAGTCTAACTAGTATCAGTGAAGCTTAGCTGATTAATACCAGCCCAGAATTATGTGCTGTGTTTCAAGGCAGTTTTTGGTTCTTGTATTATTATTGTTGTTATTATTATTATTATTGTTATTATTATTAGTTATTTATCTCTCCTTCCTTTCTTGGATGCTGCCTTACTTCTCCATTTATTTCTCACTCTGCATACTTTGTACTCCATCTTTTAGCCTATGGGATATTAACACTTTCTTCCCTTGCCATTCCCTTTTTCTCAGTCCTCTCAGAGGGAATGTGATCTCAGTGACATTGTCTTCCACGCTGAGCTGGGAGACTGCAGTTGTTCAAGCAGGTTTGAAACAGAAAAACTGTCATTATAAGTCGCCCTTGTCATCTTGCCATCAGCTCAAGGGAGGTTCCTTCTCAGTTGTCAGTCTGCCCTCCACTTCCAGCTGCTGGGGTGAAGCGAGGCTGCAAACAGTTCCTGGTGAAAAGTCAGGGCAACAATGAGCATAAATCTGCCACTTCACCTGGGACATTCAACACGAAAAAAAAAATTGACTTATAGTTGTTCAGTGATCTCTTGTGACTGGTTCATAACACAAAAGAGTATCTATTGTGAAATACACTGGAAAACAGCTCAGGCACTGGTATTTTGCATACATCTCCTGCAGTGCATAGTACTGCATCCTTTCCAACCTTCCTTCTGACCCAGGAATTTAGTTTGCTGCCTTGCCATTAAAGGAAATAAGCAAGTAAGATTTTCAACAAAATTCAGACATACCATAAGCTTTGTGATATGAACACATAGAAATGACTTGATGTCGGCTACATTGCTTATAATGGAGACCTCAGTACTACTGAGAAAGGAATAAGAAGTGTTTTCTAGGCATAAATATTTACTTTTCATTTAATAAGGAAAAGACTAAGCAACAGTGAGAAAACTATTTTCAGGAGTGGAGAGTTACAGCCTATAAGCCATGTATTGTTAGAAGTATGTATATGTACAGACTGTTGGAATTCCTTGCTCTGAGTGGCTTTATTTAATGAATAGCTTTCTATTGCATACATTCCCTAACATTAAAATTTATTTTAAATGTTGTATTAAGTTTACTAATTGCTTTAAAACAATGGAACATTCCTTTCTGCAAGGATTTGTCCTTAATGGTAAAACACTGAGTCAAAGGGAATGGTAAAATATTGAGTCAAAGGGAATGAATTCTAAGGTAAATAGTCCTTAACTCTGTGTATTTTGCTGGGTTGTGAGAAAAAGGTAGATATGAACCTGGTTTTCAAATGGGAAAGGTTATTAGGACACAAGGGCTTGGCGTCAGGCATTATCAGTATTTTCTGTGCCTATACCCTGGATAAAATCTCCCCTCAAGTTCTGATTTCAGTCTGGGGCAATGTTTGAGCACTAAAGACAAATTAGGAATTTTAAATGTGTGGCATGCACTAATGGATCATTGAAATAAACCGGTTCTTCGGTTCTTTGGAGGCTCAGCCTCACATTCCTTTGCAGGTGGGGTCACTGTCAACATGCTTCATACCCTGTAAGTCAGGGTCACAGGTAGCTGTCACTTTGCAGGCAGCTGAAAAAAAATCACAAAAGGCTGCAATTCTTTCCTGCACTTCTGATGTAATATTTTAGATGGTATAGTTTAATGTTAGAGGACATTGAGAAAGAGATGCAAAGAAGTAGATGTAGGCTGGACTTAAGCCGTGTAAATTTGTGAGTGGGTTATTCCCTTTAGCAAGAACAGAAATACACACATCCATGCACACACATGCTTCTCCTTAGCTGCAGCAAGGGATGCATCTGCAGCAGTTTAAAGCTTCAGTGTGTCTTGGCAGTTAGTAAATCTCTGTCAGGTTCTCATAGCTTTGCTAATACTGGCACCCAGTCTAGACCACAACTGTGCTATCACAAGATTTAGTTTCAGTGAAGTTTCTTTGGAAGGAACTGGTTTATCATGCCATTGTATAATAAGAATTAGTGTTCTTCATAGAAAATGCTCATGAAAAATTCGTGCTTAATGTGCCCTGAGCATGCACAACTGATAGCTACACATTTTTAAGTCTTTTCAGCTTTCAATTTCTCTTTTCCATTCCTTTAAATGACAAAATACTGCAATGTGCTCTGCATGTGGGGTCAGGTCATTATATGCCAATATTCTGGCCATAAACCTTAATTTTTGAAATAAAATGCAAGGTTACTTGCTAGCTTCCTCCAGGGAAATAAGAAGATGTAAATTATTTACTGCAACCAAGTTGCCCCACAGCTCCAGCTATGGAATTTAGTCAATGCCCTTAAAAACAAAAGCAAAATTACTCTTTTTCAGTTTACGTAGTCTACATCATGAATTGCCAAACAGGAACGTGAGATTTCCTTTCCTCGGTCACAAAATCATAAAAATACACATAGATATTTACCTATATTGTTCTTTACTAATGTTTTACTAACCACACAAGTCTATACTGCTCATAAAACTTTTGAAGGCCAAATAGAATCTATACCATGTGTTCTCATTCCTCAGAATCAATATTGAGCAAATAAATTTATTGTACTCAGACTAATTTCCAGGCCTTTCAGACAAGAGGAATTTTTTGTCTTGTGTTTCTTCCCAGTAAAAAATAAAATAAAACAAAATAAAATAAAATAAAATATAAAATAAAAATGCCTCTTCTTGTGATTCTCCACAGTCTGCCTTTTCTGCCACATCAGAAATACTTCAGTGGATGTCTCAGCCTTTAAGAGCCTCCACAGAATGACCCCTCCATCTCATATGTTCTTTCCACGTAAATCCACTAAATCACTAATTGTCTCACTCAGAACATCTACCCATAAAAACACCACCATTGCCCCATCCTTCTTGTTTCTTACTTACTCCTTCAACCTGAACGGATCTGGGGGCTTGAAACTGTATTTTGACAGGGCAACTGTAAAAGAGTATCTGTGGTGTCTTCATCTTCCCTTTTCTTTCTTTCCTTTTTTTTTTTTTCCCCCACATGGACCAAAATAATAACTCCTAGTAATATATAAAGGACTTAAGTATTGTTTGACTTTTCTGGAAAAAAAAGTTTTCATCTTACTATTTTTAGAAGTAGATTGGGTTATTCTTTGAAATATTTACCTTTTCTGTCATCAGTTTACATCAATTACATATTATTATTGAGTTTGAATGTACTTCAATTATACGGTAGGTCACTTTTGCTTTTTGATATTGCTGTGTTTTTACAGTAAGATCATTAGGATAGATACTGCCTTTATCTGTGTGTCTGTACAGCAGTTGGCACAAAAGTTGCTGATTTTGATTGATCTTTTTGAATAGAAAGTTAACAATAATGGCACTTATTCTGATCTTACCATGACTTCTTCAAGATCATCTATGAGAACGATACTGTATACAGTCATGTACAGGTTATCCACAATCTGTGACTTGTGAAAGGATCATCTTGTAGTTCTTTCTCACCCCAAACACTAGAAATTAATGAACTACTTTTCATACCTTTCTCTATGTCATAGTGCTTGCTTTGATGGTTTCTTTTCATAGCTGATAATGTTTCATCTTTTCTTTCTGTCTCTCTGTCACATGGTCTGACTTTTTCTCCTCTTTTCCAGACCAAGGAACTGTACAAAAAGTTGTTGTCTTACCCACCAACTTCTCTGCAAGTGGAGAACTCATTTTAGAAGAGCTGGAGGTTTTTCAGGTTTGGCTTGCTCCTACATTTACTTTTCCAACGTGTATGTTCACACAAACACTTTATTCTAACAGACTTTGGCAAGAGCAACTGTGACTTGATAAAAGATCAAGTAAATGTGCATACTGTCAGCTTGATACCCACCCAAAGAGCAATATAAAATGTCTACTGTTATGAAGACTGTAGCTAGGCTTAAGTCTATTTTTTTTCCCCTGTATTTAAGTTGCTTATTTTTTATGTTGTCATCCTAGATAGAAAGATTTTGATAATAACATTTTTATGAGGTCATATTATAGTGGCTGCTAGAAGGCAACTTTTATCATTGGCATCACATATTGAGATTGTCACTATTTACAGATGGAATCTAAGATTTTTGTACTTTGATTATCTGATAATCTCCCTGATTCTGGGCTGCAGAATTGAAGCAAACTAGTGTTGTTTTTGCTGAACTCCAGTTCTGCAAAGCCTCTGGAGTCAAAAAAACAACAAGCTTAACACAACATAAGCCAAAAAGAAACAAAACAACTACAGGGAAAAATAAGGGATAGCCTCTGTCAATCACTTTGGCATGTAGCTTGTAATAACCTAAAGAAAATGTTCACTCTCATGTTGAAGAATCCCTTTCAAATTTTTAGATGGGCTGTTCTTTAAGATAGGTAGTCTCAGGGCAAATGGTAGTTGTGCATCTGTAAACTTAGTTAAGGGTTTTGTGATGATCTTCTCTCCATTTCATTGATGGGATACAAAAAAGGAAATGTAAGCTTTTTATCTTCACAGGCAGCAATAACAATTTCTCTAAGAAAAGGAATATTTTCTGTGTCAACCCCCAAAATCCATAATGAGCTCTCCTAGACTTTTGTTGAAGACTTCCCTTTGAAAAAGATACACGAGTAATATTACTTAGAGTACCATTTGCCCAAGTATTACTTATTCCATTTACAGCAAGCAGATAGGTGAGGTGGGAGGAATCCTGACCCTAAGCCTCATTCCTGGGCCTCCATGCACAGACCTTTTTATCCTGAACCTATAAAATCACAATATCATAACTTCTGCCATTGCAAGCTGTGCGGACAGTGTGGCAGTGTTTTGACAAGTCTCTCAAAGAAGGGGAGAATGAGATCAGTGGGTTTGTGCTGGTAAATATCGAGAGTAAGCAAAGCACAGGTTCCTTTCCAGAGTGTAAACAAGGAAAGGAGAATGTGGCATCAGATCCAATATTGCATTGGAACTTGAGTCTCTAGACAGTTCAGTCTTAAAATGCTACAGCAGCTCTAAACTCCTTCAAACCTTGGCCGATATACATGATTCGCAGCCAGATTTTTTAGTCCTGGCCTCCCTGCTTTGCTTGTTGTCCACTGCAGTTAATCCTGGCCCACAGTTATGGGTTCCCTTTGTGACTGAGCAATTGCTAAACCTTCAAAAAATGCTGAGCATTTTTGTTACCATCACTTTCACCATTTGGTTGGTCGATAACAATGAATTGCTTCACTTGCTTAAGGCAATGAATGTGATAATTCCTTTTCCAGCTCTTTAAGATTTGGTTTGGACATAGAAAATAACAGACTCCAGTGATGACACACAGCAGTATACAGTACTGTCTCTGTGAATGAAACATTGAATAACACACATGCTATTTTTAATATTATAGTCGTTGATAGTCTGAAAGTATGTGTTGAATGGCAACCAAACTATATACACTGTAGATAACGTGTAGGAGAAATACAACATATTCTTATCTGGATCATGTGATAAATGTGCATGAGCTATTATATGATTTTTCCATATCATTATTTTTGAAGAACAAACATTATTTTTTATTGCAAAGTAAAAATAATGGCTTCAAAACACATTGCTCTTATATTGCTGTGGTAACACAAATGCAGGTTAATTAGAATTGTGCAAAAAACCACCAATACACATGATGAATAATAATGCTGTTGATTTTAGCCAGTACATTTACTGAGACATTTGTTGTATATATGTAATTTGTTTAGTTCTGAAAATAACAAAAAAGTAGTAGGAGTGATGATTTTCCAAGAAGTGGAAAGTTAGACTTTTATTAGATATGACTTTGGTTTTATTGGACTTTAAATATTAATGTTGGGAGAGTGTTAACAAGAGAGTCTTTATGAAAGTGGTTTGGAATTTTGTCTTTCAGAGTAATTCTCCTATAACAACAATGAAGATTTCATCTAAAAAGGTAACGAAAAGGGGAGTACTTACTTAATGCTTATTAATAGAGAAACAAATTGATTTAAAGATGTTAAAAGATCAATTGTAATGCATAATATTAAATATAGACAGGAGATTGTCCATAATTAATATTGAAACACATGACTGAAGCTTGCATGAGCTGTTTATCTGCTCCAGAGCCACCATTAATTTATATTAATTATTTATCATTTCTAATTCACTGAAAGTGTCAATATATATATTTTGCAAGAAAAAGAAATACTAAAAGACAAAATTTGTCCTCCTCTTTTTTACGTAAGTCCTGAATAGAAGTTTTCCTTTGGAAGCCTGGTACATGTGAAAAATACAATGCTGGGTCTATGGAGAAATTGTACATGTCTGTCCATTAGTAACAATGGCAGCAATAGGAATGATAAAAATAACTGAGAGGATTTCTAATGAAATGTTGAACACTAAAACTAAAAATAAATATTCCATGGTTTTGCAAACAACATGTTGCTCAATATTCCACAAAACTATTAAGAAGTAAACACTATTCACTATTCACTGAATTAAATTCAGTGTAGTTTGTTAGTTTTATGACCAAAAGATCAGGGGAGTTGCTTTCTTTTTTTTTTTTTTTTTTTTTTTTATGTTTAAATTAATTTTTATTTTAAGAATAATCCATTAATTGTTTTTGAGTAAAAGAGATACTTTGGCCCAGATTCCAGTGATGACCTACTCGCTTTGAACTTCCTTTGCAAAAGTTTTCATTTATTATAAAAGCTCTATCGGCTTATTTTCCCAGGTATCTAAGGCTATCAGAATCTGGCCCTAAACCCCAACATAATCTCTAGGATTTGTGTCTTGGAAATCTATGCACTGGAGAATCCAACAAGGAACTCTGCATAATATTTATTAATGTGACTATATGCAGAGAAAATACTAAGTTCAAAGGCATGACCCAATAATCCTCACTGAATAAGAAACAAGTTCTCAAGTCTGAGCAATATTAACTCAGCCTGCCTGCCCCAGAACAGAACAATGACACTCAATGTCCAAAAAAACCATTAACATTCTCCACTATTTCTAAGTGTTTTCTAACAGGAAGGTGGAAATAGTCCTGTTCAGTTGGGAGATTTCTATTTATCTTGGCTTTATATACATTAGTGGCTCTTCTCTTGGTCTTGAGTTAATATCAAAATTAACTGAAAGGCTTTTATGTATGTGAGCAGAGTCTTGGGTGAAGGTCCTCTACATCTGAAATAAATCTTTCCATTTCCTTCTACAGCAACAGCTGTACGTGAGCTCAGACGAAGGGGTCACTCAGGTATCCTTGCACCGCTGCCACATCTACGGGACTGCCTGTGCTGACTGCTGCCTAGCCCGGGACCCGTACTGTGCCTGGGATGGCAACTCTTGCTCCAGGTTTTATCCCACAGGGAAAAGGTGAGCAGCCCTGTGAAGTCTGCAAGGAAAGTAGGAATAAACTTTTTGTTCTGCTATGTAGTTTGGAGCCTTGCAATGTGATAGAGAAGTGGGATGTCATTCCTTTCAGGAGCATGTACAAACAATACCTCTGTAGTTATTGTGCTTTGCATTGTTCATCACCTAGGAGTGTATGCTAAAAACAGTATATGCTAAAAAGCTTGCCTTTTCATATTTAAAGTATTGGATGGAAAAAAAGAAAGAAAAAAAAAACTATTCCTAATCATAAATATTAATCCTTACGTCTTACATACACAAAATCAATGTGACAATTGTTCCCTTTGTTTAAATTCTGTTGCTCGCTATGGATGTAATTAAGATAGCCCTAAATACAGTTAAATATCTCTGAGGCTGTCTGAGGAATAAAGACTTTTCATTTTTTTGTTGTTGTTGTTCCTCACTAGCTCTGAAGTGAAAAGAATTATTTCCAGGGAAATTTCAGGGAAATGTGATTTCCATGTAATGCCTGCAGATTTTTTTTTTTTTTTTTTTGACGTGAGATTTATTAAAGCAGACAGGAAAGCAATTTCTCTTTAATTTACGACAGAGCTAATAGTCCATCTCATAATTGATATGCAAAACAAGAGCCTCTTTCCTCCTCCCTAGAGAAACATGTAATAGCAGGGGGCTGTAGTGAGCTCTTGTATTACTAAGATTCCACCTCGTGTACAGACAAAACTACAGAATATATAATGAAGTATTTCTGCAGAGGAAAAAAACCTTTCAGTTACATGCCAGAGCTTTACCCAGTATGTGCCACTGTGCTCACTCCCTGCGCCTGGGATGCAGATGCAGAAGACCAGATTCTGTGGACATATTTTACTGTTACCTACATGGGGGAAGCTGGTAGACAGAAATAGGCAAAGCTTGGCTCTGCTCCAGTGACCTGACCAATTGATGACAATGCCATCCCTTGGGATTAAAGATGATTACTTTTGTCATTACAAAGTTTTCTTGAATCATTCCTTATTTCAGATAAAAAGGTAAAGCCCAATGTGGCCATATAGCAATAAAAGATACAATACATTATCTGGGCTTTTTACTGCTTTCACTTAGCATATTCAGCTTCCAGTCTGCAAATTGATTGTTTTTTTCCGTGGAGCAAAGGTCAGAAGACAGGTGGGAGGAAAGAAAAGGAATATCCCCAAGTCTCATACCACCTAACTCCTACACTAACATAGTCACTGAAAGATAATGAGCAGTCAGGTATACTCAGTTTCCAGTGGATTCCTTGCCATCTCCATGCATACACCAGGGTTATTTCCACTGGGGCTTGCTTTCATGCTGACATTTTGTTTGCAATTTGCTTTTTATATCAAATGAAAATAAATACCTAAAATTGTATGGAAAAAAAAATCTGTTTTTTGTATATGAAGGAAATGAGTGTTCCTGTTATCTAAAAAGAGAGATTATGAAGAAGAAAACATTAGAACCAAATTCCATAGTCTAGACAGTAATATCTTTCTGCTGGACACATTTGCTCATTCACTTCTTTTGACATTTCTGTCTCCCATGGTTTACTCATCCAAAATGACTTACCTCAAAACACCTAAGAGTATTTTTATTTTCTAAACATCATGTTCTCAACTTTTTTTTGATAAATATCAGACACAAGGTTTAGATTCTCAGAACTGTTTGATGTAACCAGTGTACCATTTCTGATGGAGTGGAGCATCTCATGGTAGCACAAGATTTCTGAAATTCACTGAGAAATTCTTTGTTGTCTCCTTTGATTCACATAAGCAGTTCACATGGGTTAAGATCCTAAGGCATAATATGAAATATTTTTGATGTTTATCATCAAAAATACACTTGGAATGTCAGAAATTACTCCTTTGAAAGATCAGCTTTCAAATGTTTCCTTTTAAAACAATTCAGTGAAGGATCAGGTGACAAAGGATTATAAGGACTGTCTCTCACTGTTTGTGCGGTACCTGGTATAATGTGACCAAAGAGGCATCACCCTTCACTCAGCAATTCTGGAGCTCCAGGTGCTTTTTATGGTTTCTTATCTTCTGAGTCATTACTGCATTCAAAGTATGGCTGTTACATATCCCAACAGCATCCCTTTGCAACAGAGTCTATCAGCAATATACTTTTACACTGAACTTGATAAATATTTAACTAACTTATCGAATATTCAGTAAACAAAATAATATATCTTAAGAATAAAAATTCAGGTTCCAGATTTTCATGCATTGAATTCTGTGAGCAGTGGTCTCGTAGTCAAAGAGGACTGAAGTGCCAGTATTCCCAATCTCAGTAAGCTCCTAAACTACTTTACAGAATCATGATTTTGCATCTGTCATCCAAATAATATAACAAAGTCCAATTTGGAAGTATTTTGAGACTTCGTGATTCAGTATCTTTTCAAATGAAAGAAGGTCACACAACCTTCCATACTGGGTGAATACTTCATTATTGACCTCTGCTACCATGGTGTGTAGAGGCACCAACAATGAGTGGTTTTCTGTTGGTGCATTAGTTATGAGCTCTGTGACTCCTCTATATCCCATTCTTAGGTTCTTGCCTTTTTGAAGACCTCCAGGTCAGGGTTCTGCCTCTGAATGTTAGGTCTTGCAAAACTGAACCCACATCTATTTTATGCATCACCTTTAAATCTTCCAACTCTATGCCTTCGTTGCAAATCTACTTTACCTACCAAGTAAAACTGTCTTAAAAAATTATGCAAAATGGTTATTCACTTAAACAGTATCCTCTCTAGCATGCCTGACAGCAGTAAAGCAAACTCAGAGTAGGTCATGAACTATCCCCACTAACTAATCTGGTTAGAAAAAAAAAAAAAAAAAAAAAGGGGTTTATTTGCAGTATAGCTATCTTGGAATAACAGTTTGTGTTTATAAAATATTTCAGGAGGAGTCGTAGGCAAGACGTGAGACATGGAAACCCTCTGACTCAGTGCCGAGGTTTCAACCTGAAAGGTACTATAATTTAGAGATCCTCATGCTATATAAAGAACACATGGCTTTCCTTTGTATGATTCATCATAGCTCATATTATCTGCGTGGTTTACTGGTAAAGCATAATTATTTTCCAAGTTTGAGTTTTTCCTTGCAATTAAATGAAACCTGCATATATATGATAAAATGATGAACTATGAAATAGATAGTTCAGCATACATAAAACGAGAAGCTGATAGCATTGACTAGAAACAGGTATAGTGAATTTGAGTGCTGTTCTAACTGCTTTCAGTCTTTATTAATTCCTCTTCCTGCAGTTAAACCTTGGACCTCAGAATTATTCTGAATGTTTAGAATAGAATAGAATTTGAGGCCTTATTGTGTTTTGGAGTGCATCTTTCAGCAAACAGGAGGCTCTGGACCTACCTTTTGAGTTATCATTATTCCTTTCTCTCTTTACATGGAAAAATGAATTACTTCAAATCTGTTTGTAAAGTCCCTTATTTCCTGCTGTTCAACTGTTTAGTCAGCCTGGTGCAGTGTGGATAGAGAGTGGAGACAATGCTCTGCCGTCCCAGCTGCCACTTCCTCCAGATTCCTAGTCACCAGCCAAATATGGCCAAAGTCATAGTCAGAGAAGACACACACACGCGTAAAGGCAGCTTAATCCTTTTTAAACCCATGCATGTCTGAGCTAGGCTGTGGCAACAAAGGCCATCAAACCATGGGCACATTTTAGAGAATCACGTTCCTTCCACCTCTGTTTCTGAGCCTGTGTTTTGTAAGTGTGTTCTCATCTGTGCCATCTGGAGATGAAATAATACTGTAAATTTTTGATTGAATTTTTAATTATAAAAAAAAAAAGAAGAAGAAGAAGAATGTTTGAAGAGTTACATGTCAAAGATTCAGCCAATAATAATTCCACTGAAATGTTCTTTCTGGGTCCTGGAAGAATCTCCTGGAAGAAGACAGACCACAACAGTCAGTTAGGCATAGAACCCTCAGGCCAAATATGGCTAATCCTTCTTTAGCTGCCAACCCACAGTGCCAGTGGGTCTTTCCCCATGACTCAGTGTTAGGTCACATATATGAAGCTGGATAGCTTGAACAGGTTAATTACAAAAGGTGACCCCACTATTACAGTATACACCTGAGCTCTGAGACATTTATATTAAAGCTCAGGCTCTGAATCATGAAGAAACTTGACTTGGGTGTCCTACCCTGTGGGCATGTGCAGTGACCACCCGCCTTCTGTCTGTCCCACGGATGGGTGTCTCCTCTTTCGATGTGGAAAATGTGAGAATGCCAACTGTCTGCTTTCTGGGCTGGGGAGGAATAAACATTTAAAACTTGACAGTCTCATGACACAGAAGTCTTTTTTTCCGGATTTTTTCTTTTAATGTGGATATATTTATAGATTTATGTTTTAGCAGTTTTAAAGGATGTTTTGGTGACAGCAGTGGGATGTAGTGTAGGTAGATGACAGTGTCTTCCCTGGTGGAAATGAGAAAAAGAAACAGCAACTTGGAATCTTTCAAAATATAATTCAAGTCATTTAAATCAAAACTATGATGTTGGAGGAGAGATTGAAATCTACCTAAAGGACAAAAGAGCAGAACTGGACAAGAACAAGAAACCTTCCAAGTTCATAAGGAACCATAGTCATGAAACTAAGTCTTTAAGCATGCCTTAGACCTCTCTGCTTGTATGAATCCAGGATTTTTAGCATATTGCTATTTTTTAAGAGATCATCAAGAACTAAAAGGTTGGTCATACTGCTTTTCAAATGTTCTGTGAAATACTTTAATATTTTTACACTTGTGTTAGCCCTTATGGCCATTAGAGAAATGCATTCGTATTCTCTCACTCTTTTTCTTAGCATATGTAAATGGTAGTAGGATGGACTAGACAAGAAGTTAGATAAGTATTGAACAGTTAAATAGATTAAAAAATATGCATTTATGTGATATACCTAGTCCAAGTATACATAAAAATAAAAACTTGCTACAACTCTGATTCTCACCATGTTTCACAGCTACAGTTAGGCTAGCCCGCAGACAAGCTTTTTGCTAGTTTATGGTCTTTGAATGAAAAATATTTCTACTATCAATTTTTGTTCTCCTAAAAAAACGCAATTGATTTTGATACAGCCTTATAAATGTGCTAAGAACTTGCAAGGACTAAAATCAGACAAAATCTCCTTCCTTTAGTAGCATAGATTCCAATTTCACATATCAATTGATGAAAAATGTGATGAGAATGGGAGATAAAATACAGTCTGAGGAACACCAGCCTTAGGACTGTGCAAAAACATAGTCTGATTTTAAACATATAGAATTCTATGTATTTGCATTTCTCACATTGTTTTGTATACATTGCTCCTTTGTCTAAATAAATAAATAAATAAGAACTTTTATGTATGATGTAATCTTTTAAATGTGGAAGCGTACTGTTTTCAGGACAAATATTATGATTTGGGGCAAGCAATGAACATCTGAAAGTTCCTATCAGTAACTGCCAGTTTTTCATGTATCAAGACTATAAAGGGCCACAAGTCTAAGTGATGACATACACTCAGCACTTGCCCAGGTGTTCTTGGAGTATTGCTAGCCTAAGTATTTAGGGAATTTCAGATTTAGAGCCAGGTCCCTTCTTTGCTTTGTAAGAGAAGGGGATGATCAGGAGTCAAGTCTGCCCTCTCTTGCCTCTCTGTGATACTGCATGACCACTGATGGAGCTATCTTTAGGTCATGATGCATTTTGAATCATACCAACAATATTACCCTAATTTGTAAACTGTGCAGCGTGAAGAAGTTTATGAAATACTTTGTTCTTCTTTGGACGGTTCCAGAGAGGTGGTCTTGTCTTAGCAGAGAATGAGATCATTTCAGGGAAAAATATCCCTGGGCTCAGTTATCCGATTAGCAAGCAGAGCTTTCCATGCAGGACTCAGCTCAGTAGAAGCATCTAGATATATATTTGCCTACAAGCCCAGAGGTATCCTACTTTCTCAGAAGAGTCCATGTCCAACCAAAAACAGCAGTATTTGCAATTGGATGTTCTTCTTTACATTTCATTTCTTTTCTTTGAATATTTTGTGCCTTAAAGCACTTATTATCTGCTAACATCAGGATCAGATATACTTCACTTGACCTGTATTGCAAATAGTACAAACACAGTTAATGGTTTTCTACATAAAACCCACCTTTATGGTAACCCGACCTGTCTTCTTTTTCTTCCTAGCATACAGAAATGCAGCTGAAACAGTTCAGTACGGAGTGAAAAACAACACCACCTTTCTTGAATGTACACCCAAATCTCCTCAGGCCTCTATTAAATGGTTGCTACAAAAAGACAACGACAGGAGGAAAGAGGTGAGTAATGTCAGCTGTAGCTCTGGAAGCAACCTCAGTCAGCATCTAATCCACATCCCAGACCAAGGCGAGATGGTGTTTGTTTTCATCAGACAATTCGGTTACACTGAAGCTGGAGAATTTGTGGGGATGCAGGACACTGGCCAACACTTTAGTTGTGTAAATCAAGGCAGAGTCTTCAGTATGGCTGGAAGGCACTTCACTCCTCAGCCTTGCCAACTTCTATCAAAGCAGAACAGTTATCAGAAAATACCCTAACATTAGGAAACTAGTTAATGAATTTTTCCTTCACACATTACTAATTGCAAATGGAAAGTTTGCAGCACTCGGGACTTACTATTGATCTGAGGAAATAGGCGTAAAAGCAATAAGCTGTATAAGTTCAGGAAGAAGTCTGCATGTAGCAGCCTTTCTGTGCTATTGAAGAGATAAAAGGCAAAAGTGGGAGAAATGTGAAAGGTTTCTTTAGCAAGAACACGTATTGACAAAAGCATTTTCCCACCATGCTGCAGTCACGTTTTCCATTACTGCACTCTCTACGGCTCTCAAGTTTCAGCGCTGTAATATACAGTATGATTGTTTATGAGGAATGTGCCTTCCTTAAGTAATATAAAAGGGGAAAAATCAATTTCAAATCCAAGGCAGTTACTGTATGAACAAAAAGGAACATCTTTTGTAAGGAAAAATTAAGTAATATGGTGTCTGTTGATAGATTATAAATATTGAAAAGCATTACTCTCATATCAGGCCATTTTCCAAAATCTGAGAGGACTTACAAGTCTTTTACTGAGTCTTTCATGCTGTTTCTCTCATGTACTCTTCAAAGACCAAAAGCTATGTCCTGATAATCTAGGTGAAATTCTTTAACCCCTTGCTTCAGAAGAATAGCTCCTCTTTTTTTCTTCTTATATTCAGTAACAGTATTAGAGTCAATGCAGTTCTAAATAGCAACAGACAAACTAAGCAATGAAAAGGTTAATTACATTTCAAGCTAAAATGAGACTCTCAGGTTTCTGAAAATCTTACCTCCACAATGCCTAAAAAATTTTACAATAGCAGAATAGCATAATAAATAAATTAGTTCCCAAGAGGATCAGGCATAATACAAAGTGCACTGTCAAAATAGAAAAATAATTCATAAACAGCAGAACTGGTATTCTTTCATAATGGATTAAATTAGCAACTTCTGTTTCACAGCTGACATGCCAGGGGATGTGTGCAGAGTCATTTATAATCAGATGATAACTCAACAAGCGGTGGCAACTTGCTTTCTTCAGATGATGTGACCATCTTCTGGGACTGTCCAAAGTCTGAAGCCAGAAAGGAAATAGGAGAAAAACTGCTCTAGGTTTCCGATGAGCCAAGTCCCAGTTGATGCTACTGTGAAGAAAACTTTTATATCAGGCTTTAGACTCCACAATTCAGATAGAGTTCTTTGGAAGTTAGCCCCAGAAACCTGCTAATAGTCAAAATATTTATCCAGAAGCCACCATACATTCAATGACAGATCAACCCTTGGCCTAATCCTGCACCTTTCTTCCATCACGTCTCAACAGCAGTCTCTGATGCTGGAAGGGATGTTTGCTGGGGTGTAACCTTGGCAAATAAAAGTTCATTTTCTCAGATCCTCTACTTGAACATTACAAAACCTTTTCTTTCATGTAGTCTCCAGATTTACATCTTTGTCTTCATCTCAATCAAATCTACTGTAACGTAATGAATAAAAATATTGAAATAATTTTCTTCAGAGACACTTACCTACTTTGAGGTAAGCTCTCTCCTAACTAGCAGGAACAGTGGTCAAAACGCAAAATGTAATACATTTAAGAAATCCTTTAAGAAAGAAAGAGGCATTTGAAGTAATACTTAACCACGAGGTCCAATACTGTGTTGTTCTGTAATGCTCTCAAAAAAGTTAATTCTGCCTCTTCTCCCTTTAGGTCAAGCTGAATGAGAGGATCATAGCTACGGAGCAAGGACTCCTCATTCGCTCTGTCCAAGACAGTGACCGGGGGCTTTATCACTGCATTGCAACAGAGAACAACTTCAAGCAAACTTTAGCAAAGATCAATTTCAAAGTGCTAGATACAGACATGGTGGCCTTCATGACTGACAAGTGGTCCCCTTGGACCTGGGCCAGTTCAGTGCGAGCACTGCAGTTCCACCCAAAAGACTTTGTGGGAGCTTTCAGCCACTCAGAAATGCAGATGATTAACCAGTACTGCAAAGACAGTAGACAGCAAGGTCAGCAGAGGGAAGAACCCCAGAAGATGAGAGGGGACTACAGCAAACTAAAAGCCCTTATCAATAGCAGGAAAAGTAGAAATAGAAGAAATCAATTACCTGGATCTTAATTTTATTTTGTAGTAAAAGATATATTTGTCCTCACTGTAGGGGGCTTATATTTGCCTGTTGAGAACAAATTTGAGCAAATACGATGAAAAATTAAGTGAAATTACAACAAGCCTCAGAAAAGATCCTCCTCCCAATAAAATGCAGTGTAACTTAACTAAAGAAACGATGTGGAGCATTTTCATTCCTAGATGCTTACTGACACTAAGTTAGGCTCTGTCCTAGAAGCAAAACTGAGTGTTCTTCTTAAACCAGATTCACGTTCAACATCTCAATATTTAATTATAATTGAATAGAAATTTTTACAAAATCAATGCATTATCTTGCAACTCTGGAACTGTACCAGACAGACTGGTGGTGGAAGAATCTGGGTTAAGATGCATGCTCAAAGTAGGATGGTACTAGATTTCCTTGTGCTGCATTCATGAACATGGGTTTATACTTGTTGAATGTTCAATACTGGGTTTACAGCTTTCACTCATTGTTCAAATCATGGAATGCATGCAGATAGGAAGCGAGTATAGTAGAAATGTTTCATTCATTCAGAGGTCAAATGAAGGAATGAGAAGAAGAAAAAGAGAAAAACTGTTTTTATACTTTATCAGAGGAAACACTGATTATTGTGCATAGTATGAGTTGTAATAAATTAATGAGTTCTGGAGTGTAACTTAAAATATCTCTGCTCATATTGATTTTTATAGGATGTCCTATAACACTATATAGCTTTATAAGTGGCACAAAGCTAACATGAGAATGTTCATTATATGTACAATTTTGAAAAGCACCTAAGTGACTTGAGTATCTTAGCTATTTTCAAAGAATTACACTCCAATTTTTTTCAAAGGACTGACTGTGGGTATACTGTACAGTGTTTACTCAAAAATTATTTTTATTCTGTTCCATAATTAAATTAGAGCTAGTCTGCAATATTGAAACAAGTCATGAATGTCTTTAAAAAATTTAAAGCATTATTTTTTCAACTGGTTTCTCAAAGTTGCAAATATGTTACCTAGAATTTTTAAATTAAAGCATTTCCATTGTTTATACCCTTTTTCTTTTCAATATTATTTTCACAATTTCCTCCTTTTTTCAGTTTTCTGCCGAAAGGAAGATCAGAAAAAAAAAAAAAAAAAAAAAAAAAAAAGAAAAGGGGAAAAAACAANAAAAAAAAAAAAAGATAAGAAAGAGGAAAAAACAAAACTGAAAAAAATGGTTTGGGTCAAAAACCAAGAAGTACAACAACATTTTGAGAGGAATTTTTAAATAGAAATATTTTTGTTTAAGAAGCAGCTATCAGGTCTAATGAATTATATATAGTTGAAAATTGGGTACATGGGCAACAAGCTATCCTGGGAAAAAACAATCACACCTGTTTGAGCAACATTGATGCCAAAAAAATAGGGACAAATATTCCTTATTTTGCTCTGTAAGAGTGTTCTGGAAGCCACTGGGTCTGTTCACAGGAAATAGATAGCAGGGATTAAATTTGTATGAGTACTTTAGAAAAATTATGTTTTATTACATGATATTTTATGATGGTGTACAACAGTATAAGCTAATTAACTATGTTCAGCTCAAAAAAAAAAAATATAAATTTCTAAAAAAACATTGAGTGAAAATACCTTCTAAGCCCAGCAAAGTTAAGAAAGAGTTGTTAGTTCCAGCCAGTAACATGGATATTGTACTCTAAAACACAGTTTTGAAAAAATTAATGGAGGTTTGTTGAAACTCTTGGGCATTATTTTGATTCTACACTGGGCAGGAGGATTCTACAGATAGCAGGAGGACACCTCGGGTTTCATGCCAGTGTGAATTAAGATCTAGTGCTATAGAGTTAAGTCTGTTATTAAGGTGATACCAGAGTTTGATATGTCAGATCATCATCACTTGATGCAGAATAGCTGGGAAATGGGCCGTCATTGATCAAACCATTTAAACACTGTCCCTAAGACCCTTTGATGCTGATAGGAGCTCATGGACTTCAGTATATGTGTTCAGTGCTTGCTTCAAAGTGGATGGAAATGCCTGCCTGCTCAAAGGCCTAAAAGCATGTTTCTACAGTATGTAGACAGTGGTATCTGAGGTCCTTCTCATGAAAACCAGTGGGTAAATTTTTCTCTTTGACTTCTGTGAGGTTGGACCTGGCCCCAAGAGCCGGTAAAATATTTTCTGGGAGGGAAAAAAAAAAGGGGGGGGGGGCGGGGAAGGACAAGAGATTGGTAAGAGAAGACTTTTTTTCTTTTTTTGCCAGCTGACTTTCAGTGCAGCAAGCTGTTTTTTTTTTTTCCTGAGGATGACTGAATTCTGGAGTGTGTAAGGTACAAACCAAAAATTGAGTGCCACAAAATAAAACTACCTCCTGGAATGACATTAGTGCATATGCTCTGTAAGCTGCCATGCTCTTCTTATTTCCCCAGCAGATTCATTGCAGAGTTAGTGTGATATTAATGTCTATTGTGAGGATCATAATTGCTTCCAGATGGAATACAGTGATTAATAAGTATTTAAGGGTACAATTTACTCTTTAAGTGGTTAGGTACAGTGATATTTTAATAGGCCCACATTAGGCCTCAGAAATTATAGTTACACTGTTTTCTAATAGAATATTGGCAATAAGGGATTCCGTTAAAACAATCAGCATAGCTCAGAGTTTCATATGATTATAGAATAATATTTTTAAAGCTGCTTCATATACCATTATTATGGTATGACTGTTTAAGGGATTATACTTAAACTAACATTTTTCCTGCTGCATGAAAACTTCAGCAAATATATAATAAGTTTCTGTCAGTGCATAACCGGTCCAAGCTTCCATGCTTTAGCAGACTTCCCCAGTGTATAGAGTCGTCAGGAGCCAGATGCTCAGCTGGTATAAACTAATGTAACTTCCTTGCTGTCCATTTAGCTACTGTGGTTTCTACCAGCTGAGGGTTTGGCCCTAAATGTACAGAATAGACAAACTGCAATTTTTATTTGTTTAAAGTAGCCCCTCTGCTGTAGGTAACACCAAAACTTAGGACTGTAATATTGTTTGTGCTATTTAATACTTCCTATTTTGAGGATTACTAAATAATGTATATAATTTTATTTCTTAAAAAATACAAAAGCAAAAAGACTTCTAGGCATAACTTCACCAAATGTAAAGATATGTTCTCTGCTAAGAACTTCACTGTGTACTGATATTTTTTGGCTATTATTATTTTGTGTAGTTTGTAAAGTTTGCTGAAATCTTGACCTAACAATGTGTTCTTTGCAATTGTTGTTACTGTAGATATGTGTGTTTTACTAAGAAAATCCTGTTTTTAAAAGTGTAGGTATGTGTATAAGTTCCTAGCATGATGAAACTGTCGTTACAGTGAATATGCATTATATAGTGTGTAAGAAAGAGCAAAATGTAGTTTAACATAGTGTTATTTAATTGAATATCTAAAATACTATTTGCCTGACAAAATAAAGTGTGTTGCAACAACTTAATTTTTTTTTTAATTTTCCCTCTACAGATGTGTGTTAAAAATAAGGAACTTTATTTCTTTATCTGATGAGCAATCTCATAGGCTTTCTTAAACAAGTCCAAGAAAATACTTGGAGCATCGAGTATTACAGCTGATCAGTTCTGAGCCTTGCTCTAGGCTGAACACTCAGCCACAGAGATTTCCAGGCATAGATGAAAAGTCAAAGCTGAATTCTTTCAGAAAAGATCCTTTGTAAAGACCCTGCATATAAACAGGTCAAAGTTTTTTCATTAAAAAAAAAAAGAAAAAAAAAGACAAAAAAAGAAAACAGTTTTCTACTAGAAGTACAAAGTCTATTAGAAATGTCTATTAGAAATGTCTGACTCTAAAAAGGGAAGTGAAATGTAAATGCTTTCTGCTTTTGTTTCACTTGGAAACAAAACAAAGCAAACAATAACAACAACAAAACACATTTTGTGAGATCCTTCAAATGAAAATCCGTGTTGTTCAGCTTTTACTTTCAGCTGGGACTTGAGGCATTTCCCAAGCAGCTTTGCAGGGGAGGCAGGCTGGTGGGGCTGCGCTGTAGGGAGCCTCAGGTCTCTCCCATTTCCTGGCTTGTCCTTGGAGCAAAATAACCTGCCTGACAGCTACAGTACACTCCTTTTCCCTGCATCTATCATCCAAGCAGTGGTATAATTGCTCTTCTTATCTTCAGTTTTTCCAAATGGGTTTTAAAAAGAAAACATAGGACCTGCTTTTTGGGGATAATCATTAAAAATTTAATGTCACAAATACTGACCTTCACAACAAAGTTCTGGATCATTAAACCCGGATTTTGATTTCCGAATAGATAGGCTCCTGCAAGGCTTTATGAGGTGTGAGAGGGATAAGATTACCTCACTCCAGGATTTCCATACTGGCTGGCTCCTAGATGTGCTGACACTAGATAAGTTACCTGCACTCAGGCTAGTTTCGGTCTGAAGCTGAGGTTTCGAGCACTCCCAAGTGCAGTAGGAAATGGTTGGATTAGGCTCCAAAAGTCAGGGACTTAAAAGCTAGACATTTACAGAGTTTAACACTGATATACCTTTCACAGATCTAATCCTCTGTCTTTAAACCCTGTCCAGTCTTTTGATGATCTCTCCCCTTCTCTTTTTTCCCCACCTTCTGCAGTGCTGCAGCATGGTTCAACCACTTATTGCTTTGATTCCTTAGCTCCAGGCAGTGGTAAAACAAGACACATGACTTCTCAGGACATCAGATGTGAGATTTTCAAAGACCTGAGCTTTTTTCTTTGTTTTTCAAATTTGTTGCAATTTTTATTTTTTTTTTAATCTGGGAGCTGCATGCTTTTTCTCTGTTCTAGCGACAAGCCCTGTTCAATGAAAGCAGTATGCGAAACTACACTTACAGTCTATTGTGATGTGTGTGCCTGTGCAGGATACCTAGAGGGGCAGAGCAGTGCTAGGCACATCCTCCTCTATGCATCCACAAAAGCCCGTCAGGAACCAGCGAAAAATGTTGCCTGCACAGGAGGCACCGCTAACAACTGGGTGGCTCCCAATGCTGCAGAGTGATTGTTGCCTGTGAAATTAATTGTTGTTTCTAGAATTAATTCAACAGCTGTAATTCTTTGGGACAGGCCATAAAAGCAGGTTGGGGCAGTGTGAACTTTGTCTAAAGCAATGGACTAGGTCTCAGGAGACCTATATCTCTTTATCCTTTGAGCTGCAGCTGGCTTGCTAAGCCCATTCTCCTGCACCCCAAGGTGGTCTGGGGAGAAATGACTTCATGTGATATGAACCCAAATGGAATTACACACAGGTTCCATGTAGAACCAGCTGGTTCCATATAGATACCTGCATACACGCAATAAATACAAATAGAAGAGCTTTTCTTTTCACATAGTATTCACTGATCCATTTAACTTCCTTTAACACTACTGTACATCCTTTTTTCTATTTCAGTTTGAGCAGAATCAGACATAAGGTCCCAAAACATCAATAGCTTGTGAGTAGAGCTGTTGCCATCTCCGAGAGCATTTTAAAAGATAAGTAATTGATCCAAAAAAGCCCTTTCTTCTAATCGCTTCTTCTCTAACTTACCTTCTTCTGCACTATCTCAAAAAGAATTTCCTTTTTTTACAGGAAACTCTAGCACATCGTAAATGTGCTAGCGCTTAACATGTCTGATCTAAACTAAAGACTGAGATTTGAAGATACCTTGGCATTCTGAACACTCCAAGATGCAAATTCAACACAGCTGGCTCAGCAGTCAACAAATAATTACTTTACAATGATAGACTTTCCTGTAACCCAGGACTCATTTTTGGATTCTACATACAACTTTACAGAGCAAACCGCATTCACATATTCTTCAGACTGTATCAGCTTCATTACTGCTGATTTGAATGCCAGCCTAATATATGAACCTGAATGTTTGCTGAGCTCCACATTCAAGACTGTTTAGACTGTTTAGGCCAAGGGGTTTCAAACTATTCAACACTTTAAAAAGCCCTGACACTTTTTCAAAGGATTTTAGAAAAAGAAAATTAAAAAATGGTCAGTGTTGTTATCTGTGGGAAATGAGAGAGTCAATAGGAAAGCCTGTTTTCTAGCTGAGCAACTTGCGCAGCAACATGTAGCATGGGGAAAGAGTAAGGAGAAATATACATTTACTTAACCTTAGGTTCACAAGCCCTTTGGATAGTTGCTGTTCCTTGGCTCTTTACAGTAGTTCTGTTTCCAGTATCTGCTCTCTCTGTCTCCATTTCAAAAGTCTCTAAGAGACATAGGGTTTACTTGCTTTCAAGTTCATGTCTTAGGACACAATGTCCAGGACATCCTGTCAGGCTTTTTCTCTAATAAGACCTCAGTAAAAATAACATTACATATTGTATTATGTATGATATCTGCCTAAACAGCTTCAGCAGTTGATACAATATTAAATAATAAATAATAAAAAATGCATTTTTAAGACTTTGATCAGAACGACAGAGACAAGACCCCAGAAAAAGAGCAATGCAACATGCCATAGGTTTTGTGTGAACACTGTGAATATGAACTGCTATTGCATTTTGTTATATGATGGAAAAATATGATTCTCTCAGCCCTGAAGATCCAATTCTTCCATAAGTCAAAGCTCACTAAAATCAATATTCTTTCACTGCTCACAATGAGGATGTGCTTGGGCCCTTTCAAGACCTTTTATGGCCTCTCAGTTTTTGTTGAAAATTCAACCATTTCCTCATCCAAAAGCTCATCTTTCTCTACGGTTCTTCTCTTCCTTTTCTGTATGGTCTCTTCTTTATTCCCTTTTCTTTCCTCAGCCAAACTCAGACTCAGAAGAGCTACTTTAATTTAGCTGTTTTAATTACAAACCCTGTTCACTCCAATACTCTGAAATATATTGCTTATTATAATCTTCAACAGATGCCACACATTGTTGGCTTCATCAAGCTTCTCTGCTTCATAGTGACAGCTAAAAAACAAAACATAAAGAAATGTTTCCAAGATGTATGCAGCCTTTTGAGCTTAAGAACAAACATCAGAACCAGATTACAGTAGAATGTATATGTTCACACTCAAAAGACATTTGGGTAATATTTTTTTCTGGTTTGTGCTTGTTTTTGTTTTTGTTTTTCAGTACAGTATTCATATTGCAGACTATTCCCTGTTTTATGCCTGATGATACAACTACCCAGGCTCGAAGATTTTCTGTAGGGGGACTTGAGACAACAGAGGATGGAAAAGTGAAATATCAATAGAAGATATGGCACAGACTTAATCTATTTGACAGATTGCCAGTCACAAATAGATTCAGTTAAATTACTGTTAAGAGAAATTATTTATTAACTCAGAAAGAGGTTATAATCAAAAGAATTAATCCAACCTATCCAAATGAACACAAAAAATGTTCCTAAGACTTTTCTTTTCTATTTCATTTTTTTATTTTATTTTTTTCCCCAAGAAAGATTAAAGGCCTTTGCTATGGAAAATGAAGATCACCTTAGTTATCAGAGCAACAAAACCAGGTGCCTCCTTCACATATTTGGGACAAAAGGAGTTCACAAATTTTCTTCCCTAAGATTTCTAAGGATTAGAAAGATTTACGATATTTACCTATGTATGGATCTATCCTGTGCATGGATCTCTCTTGTGCTGTGTCCTCCGCCTAGCAATGTATGGAGTGGACTATCAGGAAATGGTTAAAGCAGAGAATAACTTGCCTGATGGATTATCCAGGGCTCCAGAAGTAGGGGGTCACATTTGCTGCCGTTTGGTGACCACCTGGGCCTCTGGAGCACTCTAGCTGTCTCCCAGCACAGAGCCTGTTGTGGTGCAGTAAAAACTGGCCAAGGAGCCCTAAATGGAGTTAGAGACTGTACGTTTTCTAGTGGTGCTGGAGACCAGATAGAGATTAACAAAGAAAGGATTGCCTGACCAGTTTATTCATTCCTGTCAAGAAGGCAAGCTGTTATTTTGAAAGGAGCTAACGACACGATGGCGAAAACCATATAAGCTGAACAGAAACTTCCCCTGTATCCTCCAGCCAACTGTAAAGTCAGCCAGCAGAAATCTTGGAAATGGTACAAGTCTTCCTGAACTGAGAGCACTCAGGTTTGGATGCCAAGAATAAATCTCACTCTGAGGGAAACCTCTGAAGTAACTGCTGTTGACTGAGCTGTTACTGGCTGGCGAAGGCAGAGCTAAGTGTGGCAGACAGTGTCACGCCATACCAGATGCTGCATCCCCCCGGCCCCATTTACACCAGATTTTGCCTTACTTATCAGTACAAGAAGATAGGGAGATGACACAGTCCCCTTCCTTTGCCTCAAACTGGCAACTCTGGGCCTCTCCTTCAGTTCACTCCAGCTACTTTATGCCATCCTAGAAAGCTGAAACAGTCATAAACACCATTTAATGGGTTGATTAAGTCAGTTCATAGCTGCTTTTCATCACCAGAATTGTGCAAAGCAACCATTGCATCTAGGCCATAATCTAAGTTCCTTTAGCAGGACAAAGCACAAAGCTGCACAGTTTTGAGACTCATCAACATCCTAAAGGAAGACATGGCATGGGGAGAGGTGGTACAATAACCAGAAAAGCTCTGATTTGTAATCTATGCTTGGTAATAACCTCTTTCAGCTGTAAGGTGGGAGAAGAGTTTCTCTAAATGTTTTCTGCATGCTGCACAACTGTACTTCACAAAGAAAGTCCTTCAGATATACCATATCTTGCACCTGAAATTTAGCTACTGGAAAGGACCAGGAAATATATAATTCATGAAAGATCCAGAATTCAAGTCAAGACAGGTCAGTGTAAAATATCCTATGTCTTCTGCAATGTTATAAACTCCTTGGCTAACACACACATCATCTAGCAATTTCCATCCCCACATCCTAGAAAAGATCCAGCAAGTATTTTCGTGAAGACAGATTAAGCTGCAGCCCAGTCTAATGTGCTCCCTTTCTCAGTTGCTTAAGCCAGGTTCCTAGTGAAAACTCCTACTGACGTTAGTTACTCTACTTCAATGAGTGAGGTCTGAATAAGGCCTGTGGGATCTGGCTTTCTGAGAAGTGTGCTGAGCCTCCCTTTTCCTGTGTCCAGGATCTTCTGCATTTGAAATCTTTCTCACCACCTGACTGTGGGTGCTCTATATCCTCTCTATAAATTCATTCCAAGTCACTGTCAAGAACACTTAGTTTCTGTGTTGTTTTAGGTTACTGTGGCCATAGTAACCATATACAAAGTCAGGATATCACAAACATAAAATAATGAGACATTATTCAGAAAATGTATTTAAAAAACAAACAAACAAACAAAAAAACATAACCCAGTAGTATCAAGATTTTCTTTTTAAAATCATAGTTAATTAATTTCCTTCCAGATTCCATCATTATGCAGTAAAAGAGAAATTACAATACACCCCACTGTTGATTTAATTTGACAAATCTTGGTCATAACTGTGACAACGTTATTGTTCTCCATACAACAAAATACTCAGATCCTCAAATAACTGGATTATTTCTTTCACACTGAATAATATAAGATGGCTAAACATTTTCTTCATTTGAGGTTCTCTCTTATAGAAAGAACTCCTTTTTTTCAGGAATGGATACAACTCTGAACTAAACTAGATGTGCATGACTACAACCCTGGCTGTTCTGTAGCTGTGCTGTTTAGTCCACCAAATTCACTGACAGCCTTAATTGCCAGTTTGATGATATGTGACAGTAGGGGCTTGTCCGCTGACTTGAAGTTGCCTTTGAAGTTGGCTAGATGGTGCTAGAATACACTTCTGTATTACATTAACAAGCATATGGCTCATATTCTCCTTACTGTTGATCAGAGAGTACTTAAAGCTTGGTTTTAGTATGTCTCCACACTTTAAAATTGTGAAATGAGTCATTTCTACAGTCCAGCCCTGGACCAGCAACAATTAACAGTGCCCCATTAACTAAATATTGATATGACTTTAAGGACAGAAATTAAAACAAAAGTACGTTTTAAAAATCTCTTCCATTGCCATAGGGTACAGCTGCTTAACAATATCCCATTGTTTTGTTTCTCTGAAGGTTATTTTGTCTTTCTTGATATAAGAATTTGTATCAGTTGTGTAGTTTAATTTTCCTTGCTGCTACAAATCTTGACCCTTGGTCTCCGTAGCTCTCTTTGTAGGACAGCTCTGTGCTTTTCTTTGTTTGCAACTCACCCGGGTCCACTGACTCGAAGAAACATGTGATGCAATTAATATGGGAGAGCTGCAGAGACAGTTGAGCGCAGCCTGAATTTATATTTTTGTTTGGCTGGTCAGAAAATTGGTTGCAATTCAAAATGAATGTGTCATCCCAGATCTCACACTCTATTCTGTGAACAGCTACACACACACACAGCAACAGCTGAAATAAAAACACAAGTCTCAGGGCATATTTAACCTCCAATTATTTTCAACTTCTCTTACCATCACTGACCCCAAATTGCATATTGGCCTTTTCACAAAGATAAAAAGAGGGTTTGAACTGCTGGAAAATGAGTTACAGCAAACTAACACAGTCCTCATAGTCTGCTTGTAAGTAAGCAGTTGCTGGTATTTTTAAGTAGTCTGGGGAAGACAAACTGCACTTTTGCTGTTACGTGCTAGCTGACTGCAGGAGCAGCATGCCTACCTCCACACAATGACTTTCAGCACCACAAGAAAGCTGATCGCAGCACAGCCATTACCATGAATGTGGTGGTATGTTTGCAAATTAACAGAAAGATACCTCTCCACTTCAGTTTGAAAATTAAAGAAATGAAGGTATGCCTTTTGCAGCCCGTGTGTTGAAGAAAACACACACACACAAAGAAAGAAAGAAAGAAAACTGATACAGAGAAAACACTTTTCTGTTAAGGTAAATATTGATGCAGCTGTTTATTGCCCTGTCTACTGAGAAAAACAATACCTCCACAAGGTCATAGGGCTTTCAAATAAACATTAATACACTTTCTGGATGAGTAAGTTTAAAATGATTGCAGAAGAAACTGCCAGAACTCGTTGATTCATTCATGTAGGATTTGCTTCTCTCAGTCCACCCTCTTGAGCAAGAGAGGCGTTGATCAAATCTTAGGCCACATCTTTGGGCTGCTGCATGTTATAGGAAGTAGATGGAGGCTCTGGGCTGGATTTTCAGTGGTGTGTACAAAAGGGAGGTATCAATACTCAGAGAAAGCAGAGTGCTGGTTTCTCTGCTAGTCGACCGTCCTGAGCACGGTGCTACTGAGGCTTGTGAGATTTCCTGTTCCCTTTCTTCTGTTTCTGATGCAAAGAGAAGTTCTTTCTCTGGGTGTGTTTAGCTGGGGTTGCACATAGTCAGAGAATAATTACAGGCTCATGCTTTGCAATGATAACTGCTGTGGAAATCCTCAAAACTCCCAACAGCTTAGATGGCTAGTGTGAGTGGATGTGGACAGATGAATCTTAGCTGATTTTGGCCAGGAGGTGTCAGTTTCATCAGGAGGACGTTCAGATTCAGGCATCTAAAGACAAATGCAACACAGTGAATAGACAATTCTCCTGAAGTTAGGTCCCATGAAACACACAGAAACTTGAAATATTAATTCCAAAATAAAAACCCAAGCTTTCACTCTTGTGTTAGGAAGCCTTAAATCCAGTAAATATTTTGAGGGACAGCAGTCATATGACCTATGTCTTTCAATTCCTTGGCCAAAGGGCTAGAAACAAGCCTTTGTCATTTGTGGTGTATCTTGTCACAAAATAGGCCACAAGCTTCTTAGAGGAATCATGACTCACTAGTGTCTTTTTGTCCATTAGCTATAAAGATGGTGTAATGTGCTAGTGTAATACCTAAGTTAAGGACATGTAGCGCTAGATGAGATAAACTTCAGCTTAGCTGCCTCCCAGGATGACCAAAGAGGCAAGCACTAGAAGGGAGGAAGAGCAGGGACATGGGCACCATGGATCAACTGAAGGACTTGATACATGCCAGCTCACACAAGGGCATGCACTGGGACATAGAGAATGCACCAGGTTCGTTTCCCTCTTCCCTCAGTTCTGGGTGAAAGTCAATGGACTTTGACTGAAGTCAAACCACCGCCGTGCTTACACTAAAATAGCATTTATAGGCACCATGCAAGAGCAGTAGTCCTTTGCTCTTGGCGCTGTTCAGATACAAGGCAGATAAGAGGCAGGAGTCATAGGGCAGGACAGTTGCAAGGCTGTAATCAGAACCAAGTCACTTGACTCCGGAGGATACACCTGGATCATCAACCTTTATATGCTGCTGAGGAGCTGTTGCCAGGAACTGCCTCCTCCACCCTTTCCAGCTGCCAGACCTCTACAGGCAGAAGAGATGTAAAACCTCAATGTCTTTTCTTACAGAGTAACTCAGGCTGCCCAGAACACGTCTATGACCGCAATGACCCACCTGATCAAACTTGATTTTAAATTTTCTAATTTAATTATAGGAAATGTCCTTTGGCTTTATGCCTCTGCTTTTAAAAGGATTGCTTCAGCTCTAGTCATTATACTTACTCATGAACCACCCACTTCGATATGGAAATTGTTGCAGCCCAAGGGGATTTCATTAATTAACTAGGGAGGAGGACGTATAATGTCATTTGCTGTAACTGGATCTACAGAGCCAATCAATAAGTGACCATATGTGCATGGGCCAGGAGCATTTCAATACCCTCAGCATCACTGTGGAAAAAAAAAAAAAAAAAAAACGATGCAAGTGGGAGCTCCTTTATCAGTGACACAATCTTGTGGTCTCAGGCATATTTTCATTGCTTAAAGAATCGCACGAGCCATGCTGTCACATCAAGCCACACAAAGCAGGCAGATTTATCGTCTACTTGGAAAAACATGGCAAACAAAGAGCTCTGCAGTTCCAAGCTGAGGACTTGACAAGCACTGTAAGAATAAAACTGTTTTATATCAGAGCTTTCATAATCAGGCCATGTTTTGCATTTGTAGTCCAAGTTTGCTACTCTTAAAGGTCAATTTTGTACTGAGTCTAAAGAAATTCATGGTATTAAGTGCTAATGCAGCTGTAAATACAGCTTTCTAGCTTTTTCATTTCTTTTTTCTCCTGCTCTATTGGCTAAAACCCTGAACAGCTGGTGTTTGCTAGATTGCATTCTTAGGGTGAAGAGTTTGTCCTACACACACAGAATGTGTTCATTCCTCAGGAATCAAATGACCACACCAGATCTAAACAATATGTGAAGCATACAATTTATTTTGGACTATTATTTCGCCAGATGCTGAAAGCTGGTACATTTATTAACTTTTGACTGCAAACCACTGATTTGCAGTAGAAAAATGCATACAAGAAAGAGCAAAAACCTTTATTGGAAGGTGTTATTTGGAACCTCACTTAATGTCTACTGTCTTAAAAGCTACTGGTTCCCAACATTCAATCTCCAAATAGAAATGAGACAAAGCAAAATATTTTTTGTGAGAAATCTTTTTTCAAGGCAAAAAGGTCTTGAACAGACATTGACTGTGTTAATGGAATGATCTCCATTGAATTTGTAGGAGCTGGAATGGCAACCTATTTGAAAACAGACCAGTTAATTTGTATTAACTCACACATGGTCTGCCATCCAAGCTTGTACTATTTAAATGGTATCCAATATACTCTAGCTTATGAGTTGTTCTTTTGGGTTTGATGGGTATGGGTAGGCCTCATAATCAATCATCCTGGGGCTGCATTTTCAGTGCTCTTTACAACTAGAGCAACTTGAGCCTTGGGCCCAAGATCCAGTGGTAGATGACTAATTCTTTTTTAACACCCCTTGAAATTAATAGGATTCATACATGTAAGCAGTACTTCAGTGCTCAGATCTCTTTGAATATTTGGGTTTTAAAAGCCCTGTAAGTGAAGATTTAAGCCCTGGAAGACAGAACATCTGCCTGAGGAAAGTGCAGGTCTGAGACCTGCCTATGACCCCCAGGAGCTGATTTCACTGGGACTACGGCCTGGAAAATGAGTCAACGTGTTTCATTCTTTGAAATCAGTATGAAATCGCCTCTATACTGCCAAGAAATTTGTGACTCTTTTCAAATCATTTTCCTAATTCTGTAAAGCTCATAAACTAATGACACTTGAAAACTCCTGTGCCCTTCACTAACAGATGGCCAGGCCCCATCAGGCTGCCATTGCATCCAGGTCACCCAGCCTCACACATTTTAACTGTCCCTGCCAACATGCCATGCCAGTGCTCCAGGACAACTCTTGGCACACACTAAGTAAATCACTAATAACCTGTATGGAAAGTGCCATACTTGCAGTTTTTGTGCTGAAGTGTGGAATTCTTCAACCAAAGGGCCTGCTTCATTGTTAGAGACATTATCAATCTTGTATGTAGGGCTGAGTCACACAGGAGGAAAAGGTGGAATGTGTCCAATGCATGTTTGTAGGGCCTTTCCTCTATTGCATTCACTTTCATTTTGTTGAATTATAATGGGAAAGTTGATCAAGAGCATAGGGCTGTGCCCAGCCGAAGTGTCATGGGACATATTATTTCCCCAAATGTGTTTCTTTTGCATCACTACAAGTTACCCAACCTGACTATGCCAGGTAGCTGGACATTTCAGGTACAGTCATGCACAGAGATGGAAAACAGCCATTACCAAAGCAGTGGGTGGTTATCAAGGCAGAAGAAATGGGTGAGGAGGGTGTGAGGCAGCATACAATGTCACGAATGTGTTTGCAGATGGTGTAATGAAGAGCATCAGCCTTATCAGGTAGGGTAATTTTATTTTTGTTCTTATTTGTGGGGGTATAAGGTAATCATACCATGTGTGCAGCAACTGTCTTCTTCAAAATACATTTTTTTACAGGTTTGTGTCCTGTGTGTTTTGTTTGCTAGTTGTCCATGCCTGTTGGGAGGAAATGTCAGTGGCCACTGCTGAAAGCTGGAGGAAGCACATCAATGGGGACAGAAGTAGCGAAAGGCAATACTTTATATATGAGCAGTTGCATGTGCTCCCTGGTGAGTCAGCAGCTGGACATGAATTCTTGTGATGGCAGCTGCCTATGAAATCTACTTTGGCAAAGCCAGTAATAGGGGAAGCTTAATATATGTCGCATATCTGTCATTTTAACATGCCTCCTCTACCTCCTCAGATTTGCAAACGTTCTCCCTGCCCTTCAGGCAGTCACCATGAAGTCTTAGTCTTCAGAAGGAAAGCCAAGCTACTATGTGCCAAACTTTAATCAGGCAAGACTTGCTGCAAAGTGTATTTGCAGAGCTAATTTGAATAATGGATACAAGTTTCTAAATCAGTATTTAAAATGCAGCAACACAAAAACCTCCATTACCGTACCGGCTCCCTGGAGGATCATCTCTGTGCCAAGTTTAGTTTGTATGGGTAAAGCTTTTCAAAATTCTCTGTTCTTCAGGGAAAGACAGGTATGCAAAAAAAGTAATTTCATACAGTAGTCAAAGGTAGAGATTCCTTATTTAAAATGTGAAAAGACAAATTTGATAATTATATATATGAAAATGTCGTAAGAAAAGTTTCATACCAAAGGACTGTAACATTTAGGATGAAATCCTAATCCTAAAATTGTTTCCAGAAGCTTCCATAACATGATGGATTTTGATATGATGACCAGATACATACAACCAATATCCTCCTCTGGTCAACAGAAACTATACGATCAGGACATCCACACATGTATGTTGCAAATAGAAACGGAGGGGAAAATTTGAACAAGCCAAGCATTTGGCACCTTGTCTGCTTTGCAACACAAATAATTTCTGACATAACATCCTGGTCCTTATTTCTCTGAGGAGTAACTTAAGAGTCTAGTTCTCAGCCTCTGTCTGTATAGTTCAAGCTGATTTTGAAAAATAAACTGATTATCCATCATTGTAAAAGGTCTCTTGAGTATTATGAGATGTGCTCTCACCTGGGTATTAGGACTTTGTCTCACTGGGATGAGAGATCATAGCCCATGACTCATCGGGCACAAACACCATTTCTCTTTGTGTCTAAGCTTTAGGTCAGTAATTATGTATAAACGCATACATACGTATACACATATCACCTCTTCCCCATATCCACAGATAATCAGTCCTGGGAATAGAGGTAGCTAAACCCAATGAATCCTTATTTTTCCTCTTTGATGAGATCTTCAATTTTAAAGTGACTGAATTTCAGGAAGGTCTCAAAAATTCTTATCTATTCCCTAAATTATGTCAATACTAAAACTTTACATGAAATTATTATCAAAAAAAAGTTTTCTCTGAGGGAAACCTATTTTTGATAAATCATCTCAACAGTTGTCTCAAATTCCTTGGTATTTTTAATATTTTTAACTTTAAAAACATTATCATGTCAGGAAAACCATGCATTTTTTAGTAAGTTTAATTTTCTAAATAAAAAAGAGACTGCTATCCTGTCTTCATAACTCCAGAAAGTGTTCATATATTATGCATAGAGGCAATTAATAGGCTCATAAACACACAAATATAAAATATTTCCATAAATTATGCCCACAGGTGAATAGCAGCATAACCACCATAGTTTCAGCTAGACCTGACCTACCTGTCTAACTTTTAAAACAGCTTGCTGAGGTGCTGGTTCTCAGCTGGGCCAGCACTATTAGCTTGACAGTGGGGATCAGGAATGGCTCATTTCCTGCTCAGTTGGAAAACCTTACAGAACACCCAGGAGACACGTTTTTGAAGGTAGGCTACTAANATTTATTTATTATTTATTTCCTGTGATTCAAGGCTGCTGTCATGGGTACCTTATAACTAACTGGGTATTGTTAATATTGGTGCAAAAGTGTTATCTAGACACATATCTGTCTGTCCAGCCACATGCACTGTAATATGACTGTTCTTCCAGACATGAAAAATAGAAACCTAACCTCCTTTCTCTAAAACCAAAGCATATCCCACAATAAAGATGGAATATCGCCTAAGGGCTAACGCCTTGATTTACAATGGAAAATCTGGGATGGATATTGTAACCATATTTAAGCAAATATTTTAAATACACAATTACACAGATACATTTCTAGACATTTCCTCAGTGTAAGTACACTGAGTTCAAATACTCAAGCAGGTTATGTTCAGATGTCCTTACAGGCACAGGAAGCAGAAAGAATCAGAGAAGATGAGTTTTTGGGGTGGAAAGTGTGGATTTTAAAAAGGATGAGTCTTGAAAAATGGGGGTTGTTTCTCTGAAGTTATGGTAAGAGGTGGTGAGTTGGGTTCCTGAGGACTGGGGTGTTGCATGCTTTGCCATGTCCTTATCAGAGCCTGGCTCTTTGAGCAGGCACCAGGACCATGCTCTGCCTGGGGCAGCTGGCAGACAGTAAGTGGACCATCTTTTGTATTTTTCACAAGCCTGGGAGCTTGTGATCCAAGTTCAAATATTTCATTATTTCTTCAGAAGCTGAAATACAGCTTTGTAAAACAAACTTTCTCTATAATACCTATTTCTCCTAGAAGCTGTATGCTAACTTACATGAACAAATTAGGTAATTGTTGCAATATTACCAAGCTGTGTGAGGTGGTGATGCAATACTTATTTTATGCGTTGGATTAGTGCAAATAAAGGGGCCCCAGTTAAAGTTTAACCATGTCCAAGTGTATCCACCCTAACACCAGTGCAGTGTGAGCAACCCTGGACACTCGTTTTGGAGAATTTGGACTGCCAGTCTAGATATTGTATTGCCATCTAGTGCCCATCGCACAAACTGCACGCTGAGGCCTGGAAGTTAAGATGCACAGTGCTAATCATCATCTATAAAAGTAAGAAGGATATTCAAAAATATTCATTTCTGATGTTTTTTATGATATGTGATGGCAGCAGAAAATTCTTAATAGAAATCTCCAGTCTTATCCCTCCTTTTCTAAAGGAATAAGAATAAATGTTTTAAGAGAACGGCAAATTTGAAGCACTTGCCCTTTCCATTTTCCTTTCCTGGGAGTAGAAGAACCCAAGGAAGATCTTTGCGTACCCCCACAGATACAGAAAGAACAGGCTACAGGTAAGCAATGCACAGTGTTTCCTCTTCCAGCTCAGTATTTACTTGCAAACAGAATACAAATATGTATCTCATTTCTCATTCAAAATTATTCCGTTTACTCTTGGGATTACTCTGTGGTTTGCATGTTATTCCTACACTGGGAGCAGTAACTCACTGAGTTGTAAAGAACTGATCTCAGCTGCTTGCAGCATGTGCGTTATGTTCCCAAGTTTTATTCTATGGTCCCTCTGCTGAATGAAACATGAGACCTGGTTACCAGGACAGTGAAAAGGTCAAGGTACTGAGTGCCTGCTTTACCTCAGTCTTTACCTGCACGACCAGTATTCAGGAACCACAGGTCCCAGAAACCAGGGGGAAAGGCTGGAGCAAGGAATATGTACCCTTGGTGGAAAAGGATCAGGTCAGGTAATACTTAAGTAAGCTGGGCACACATAAGTCCATGGATTTTGATGGGATGCATCCACAAGCATTGATGGAGCTGGCAGATACAATTGTGAGGCCACTCTCTATAATCTTTGGTCAGTCATGGCAACTGGGAGAAGTGATTGAAGACTAAAGGAAAGCAAACACCACTCCTGTCTTCAAAAATGGCAAGAAGGAGGACCCAGGGAACTACATGCCAGTCAGCCTCACCTCGATCCCTGGGAAGATGATGGAACAGATAATTCTGGAAACCATTTCCAAGCACACATAGGAGAAGAAAATCATCAGGAGTGGTCAGCATGGATTCACCCAAGAGAAGACATGTTTGATCAACTTGATAAGCTTCTATAATTAAATGACCAGCCTGATAGATGGGGAGAAAGCAGCGGATATTGCCTTCCTGGATTTCAGCAAGGCCTTTGACACTGTCCCTCATAAGATCCCCTCAGAAAAACTGTTGAAGTATGGGCTGGATGAGCAGACAGTGCAGCAAATTGAAAACTGGCTGAAGAGCTGGGCCTAGAGGTTAGTGGTCAGTGGTACAAAGTGTAGTTGGAGGCCAGGAATTAGCAGTGCACACCAAGGGTCAAAATTGGGTCCAGTCCTGTTTAACGTCTTCATTAACGATCTGGACAATGGAATAGAGTATACCCTCAGCAAATTCACAGGTGACACAAAACTGGAGGAAGCAGCTGTTTCACCAGAGGGGCATTCTGCCACCCAGAGGGACCTCAGCAGGCTGGAGAGGGCTGACAAGAATCTCTTGAAGTTCAACAAGGAGGATTGCAAAGTCCTGCGCCTGGGAAGGAACAACTCCAGGCACCAGTGCATGCTAGGGACCACCCAGCTGAAAAGCAACTCTGCATAAAAGGAGCTAGGAATCCTGGTGGACACCAAGTTGAACATGACTAGGCAACATGCCCTTGCTGCTAAGAAGGCTAACAGTATTCTTGGCTGCATTAGGCAAAGTATCACCAGCAGGTCAAAAGTGGTGATTCCTCTCCTCTACTCAGCATTGGCGAGGTCACACCCAGAGTACTGTGTCCAGTTATGCCCCCCCCCCAGTACAAGACACACATGGACAAGCTGGAAAGAGCCCAATGGAGGGCTACAAAGATGATCAAAGGACTGGAGCATCTTTCCTATGAGAAAAAGCTGAGAGAGCTGGGATTGTTCAGCCTAGCGAGGAGAAGGCTCAGGCAGAATCTCATCAATGTGTATAAATACCTGAAGGGAGGGGGGAAAAAGAACAGAGCAGTGGTGCCCACTAACAGGACAAGAAGCAATGGGCACAAACAGGACACAGGATGTTCCATTTGAACATCAGGAAGCACTTCTTTACTGCATGGGTGACTGAGCACCGGAACTGGTTGCCCAGAAAGGTTGTGGAGTCTCCCTCCTTGGAGATCTTCTAAAGCTGTCTGGACGTGGTCCTGGGCAACCTGCTCTAGATGTCCCTGCTTGGGCAGGAGGATTGGACCAGATGACCTCCAGAGGTTCTTTCACACCTCAGACATTCTGTGATTCTGTGATTTTATGCATGTGGCCCCAAAAAGTCAATAGTCAAAATTGTAAAATGTCCATTTTTTTTTTGTTGTTGTTGTTGAAACCTGCTATTCAGATTTTCAGGCTGCAAGACAGCATTTCTTCTTAAATGCATTTTGGAGCACCCAAAAAGTGGCTGTAAAAAAGCTTAGAAGAGGATGGCAAGAGAAGTTCATACAAATCTGCTCTTGAGCTATTTAGCTGTACAGTCTTTCTACTCAGTCCTCTCTTCTGCCAACAAAGAACTTTGGGAAGGTTCCATATAAGGGCTCAGGTGTGAAGAATGAACAGCCAAGGATTTAAGTTTTAAGTATGTAGTCTTGTATCTGTGAATGAGGTAACTTCATTGCTCAGACAGCAAAGGAGGATTGAATATCTGAGACAGGGATGTTCAAAGGCCAGCTCTCACAGGAACTCTGCCAAATGAAGCCAAAAAGGCTTGTTGAGTAGGTTTAAAATCAAGCCTCCTAGTGGACTTTTGTGCATCACTGTACTCATTGTCTCTTTTTCTGTCTTGTTCTCATCCCAGCACCTGTATTAAAGAGCCCAGTCCTGGAAAACAAAGCTGTGGAAGGAGATTATAGAATGAACTAGGAAGACTTCTCACATGACATACTCTGGGATATTTGAAACACCCAAGAGGGATGAGCAGTATAACGTGGACTCTACGAGAGACCCAGGCCTTCCTAAACTAGCTGCTAAAATACATACATACATACATACATACATACATAAAATTAGGTGTACTTAAATACATTGCCTTTATACAGTGAGGCGACTGAGGCTGTTCACAGCGTTCCTGTTTTGTTTGCATGTGCATACAGCACACAACCACACTTGCTAGGATATCAGCACTGAATAGGCGGCTGATGGGCAGCAAACTCCCTAGTGGGATGATGCTTCTGGCACCCCAACCTGTGCAGTGCCCAGAGACCGCTGGATACAGCCTTGCAGTCCTGCTCATGGAACACTGCATTTTCGCTTTGTAGCCATCTGCCTGCACCCCTACTTGCAGCTGTGGCTGTTCTCCTTGCCCTAGTCTAACAGGAGACTCTTTATCTTCATTGCCTTGCACAGGGGAACTCAGAAATTGCTCTTATCTCTGTTCTGTTGGGTCTTGTCCCAAGTCATTACCATTGCCACATAAGTTCCTTCCTTGCTCCATATACATCTCCTTCCCCACTTCATCATTTTTACTTTAAAGCCATATAATATGAACTAACAGAGCATAGTAAGAGTTGTTCAGATAGAAAATTAACATTTCACAGCAATACACACACATAAGAATCAGCAGACAATTAGCACTGCAAAATCTGTTCCTGATTGAAACATGTATCAGTCAGCTCTATTAGAGCAAAGAATGAGAGAAAACAAGGGCGAGATCGTGATGTAACTGCAGTTACTTTGAAAAAGCGATTTGCAGGGAATGTTGCACTGGAAAGGATGCCCCAAAGATGATGCTCATGTGGAGGGACACCTGTCACTTCTCATCCAGGTTAGTTACTTGGGAGAGCTTTTATCCCTCCTCTTGT